>JAJHZJ010000231.1:5603309-6029695 GCA_023548195.1 Bettongia penicillata ogilbyi | reverse complement strand
ACTGCTCAAAACCCTTAGATTGGCAAGCAGATTCATACTCCATTAGAACAGTAATAGACCTTAAACAATTAGGGGGCTGTTGACAACCCCCCTCATTTTACAGATTAGAAAATTTCAGCTTCAAGAGACTAAATGATTTGTTTGAGTTCATACCATTGATTTTTGGCAGATGTCTGACCTAAACTAAGGTCCAAGATTTATCCCATCCCAAAGTGCTGTTAGAGAACAAGTGTTCTCTTTCTTCTTATACTTCTTGTTGGCAAAAAAAATCAAACTTAACTACCTAGCATTCCAAGCCTCTCACCATCTGAATCTGACATACCTCTGCAGCCTTATCCCATACTAGTCCTTTCCAAGTGATAGCCTGAAAGATAGAGGGATTGCAAAGAAAGTGGGATGGCAAGGCAGAGGGAGAGGTAGAAGGACAATAGATTGTGATCAGATAAGGGAATTGCAGAGTTTGTGGACGTGAAAGTTGAATGTGTGTGGGTCACGGCAAGATCAAGGATATGAGCACGGTAGTGAATAACTGAGCTGGGATGGAGAAGTAGGCCATGGAAAATGAGTAAATGGAGGAACTGAGCAGGAGGTTAGGAGCTTTGAGGGAGTATCAATATATATGTTGAAGTCCCCTAGGATGAGGGCAAGAGTTGGGGAGGAAAGAAAGTCAGTGAATTCGATGAGAAAACATGTCCTAGAGATCAGAAGATAAAAGGTAACAGAAGATAAGAAGAAGAAGTTAAAGAAGATAAAGTTAACAGAAACTCAATGAAGTGGTAAATATGGGCTAAGTGATCCTCAAAGAAAAAGAGGTTGCTGAAGGATGGGGGCAGAGGGAGGACTTGGAAGTATCCAGGGGGAGCAAGGAGTATTCCAACTCTCCTGTCTCAACCAACAATTCAGGATATGAGTGGAAATGTGTCTACTGTTGGAAAGGGTGGCCAGGAAGTCCTGGGTCATCTGGAGGGAGTTAGACTTTAGTGAGAGCCAAAAGATGGAAGGACTAGGAAAGGAAAAGGCCTAAGATGAAAGGAAGTTTGACGCCAATAGAGCAGGTATTCCAGAAAACACAGGGGAAAGGGTGGGTAGCTTTAGAAAGCAGCATTGTAGGGAGGTTGAACAGAATGAGAACTCAGAATAGCTGGGATGGAGAAGGTATAATGGAGTATGAGTTATTCATCAAAAGGGAATGGGCTCATTTAGGTGATCAGCATCCCCAAGAGGATAATGCATATGAAATTCCCTTTTTGTGTTCTACTGCGTGTGTGGAAATATTCTTTTTGGGTGCTTAAGTTCGAGATTTGAAAAATAATTTTAAAAGGGGAGAAAAAACTCAGAAGGGCCACTATATGTAGCCAGTCAGCACTCAAATTAATCCAACCCACAGGTCATCCTTCATAACCCATCAATATTCTTGCTATCTGCCATGGTCTTAAAGACCCCATTCACTCTATTCTCAGTGCTTTGTAACTTTGGCTCTTTGAAGCAGAATTCTATTTATATATCACCATTTCTTCTTCTAGTCCTTTTTAAAATTTATTTTTTTTTTTGCAATTAACAAAAATCTACCTTCTTTCCCCCAATCACTTTACTATGGGTTATTGAAAGGATATGTCAGTTGCCTCCTTTAGAGCTACACTCACCACTCTCAACTCCAAAGGACCACAGCTCCCTTCCCTGGCCATCAGTCCCTAGTATGTGCTGTGCTCCTCCTTTTCGAATGTAAGGTCAATGAATGCAGGGATGGTTTTACTATGATATTCCTATTCCAAATATTCATCCCGGTTTTTGCATCATAGTAAGTGTTTAATAAATGGTTTTCACTCATTTCATCCATACATTTAGTGCTAAGTCTCAGATTTATAGAAGCAAACATGATAAAGCCCAACCCTCAAGGGCTTTCTTTTACATTCTTTCAAAAAATATAATGCCATCCACTGTGAGGATATTTAGACAATGTAGAAGATGAACACAAGATACATGGGCAGAAATGGAGGACAGGAAGGAGATTGGGAAGGACCTGATGGAACAGGTGGAATTTGAGCTGAGTTTTGAAGGAAATTAGGGAAGACTTGGATGGATTTTCAGATTCTGTGTTTCAGTGGATTCTACAATGTCAGTGAAAACACTGGCATCTTTATTTCTGGGGAGGAGAGAAGGTGTTAAATGTTTGAAGGTTAAGAGAAAATAAAAATGATTGAGATAATGGCAGGTTTTCTCTTCTAGAATGGCATCTAGGTCTTTCTGTTGCTCATCAATGAATATTCACAGTTATCTTATAAACTAGATGAATTGATTTGAGAGAAAGACAAATGATTAGGGGAATAGCAGCACTGAAGACGCAATTCAAGTGAACTCACCAGCACAGGAAAAAAAATTCTGTTATTTATGTTGCTTCCTATTAAATGCAAACCCCATCAACACATTCATTCTTTAAATAAAAAAAAGTTCCCTGTCTCATCTTCCTTGTCAATATGAATATTTTAAAAGAAAAGAAAAATATTTCCTAGGTAAGATCAGTTTTACTTTTCTAACAGCTTTTATGAACTGCAAATTCAGAGTCTTTTCATCAGGAGGTACATTCTTAATTATTTATCTCTTCTTTCTGGTTGATATTAAAGAAACATTGACTAATGTCCTATTCCAATAAAGTCTGCTAGAATGGAAAAAGGGCCAGATGGAGAGCCAGGAGGAAATGGGTGCAAATCTTTCACCTGCTACTTACTAGATGTATAATATTGGCAAGTCAATTAGCTTCCCTGTAATTGTTTCTTTAGGTGTAAAATGGCAGCTAAGCGGTGCAATGGATAGCACCCTGGACCTAGAGTCAGGAAGAATCATCTTCATGAGTTCAAATCTGACCTCAGACACTAGGTGTGTGATCCTAGCAAGTCATTTAACCTTGTTCATCTCAGTTTCCTCATCTCTAAAATGTGCTGGAGAAAACAATGGCAAACTACTTTAGTATCTTTGCCAAGAAAACCTCAAATGGGGTCATGAAGAGTTGTATGTGACTGAAAAATGACAGAATATTACAAATGATATTTCATTTTATCCTCACAGTAAATCTAGATGGTACGTGATATTATTATCCCTGTTTTACAAACGAGGCAAAGTGAGGTTAAGTGGTGGGATATATTATAAATGTCTGTGAATGGATCTGAACTCAGGTCTAGCACCCTATCCACCATACCACCTAGTTGCCTTTGATCTTATCTACATATAGTTCTTTGGAAGACAATGTGGTACAAGGCAAACTGTGTTGAACTGAAGGCAGAGACTGTGGGGTCATAGCCTTACTCTCTATGTCACCTTAAGCATGTCACCACTGTTCTGTAGGTCTCGGTTTCCTCATCAGTAAAAGGAGAGCATTGGGAGAGGACCACTAAAGCCCCTCACAATTCTAAATCCATGTTCCTATGAGCATGAATTGTTGATTCTCTAAATTTAAAATCTTTGCCCAATGGCCAACATGAGAAAGAACTATTAAAAGAAATGAACCATACTCACATTGACATTCTCACAATAAAACTAGATTGAAGGGTCTCAAAGGAATTGTAATTAAATGAAAGCATCAATCACAGGTTTTCCTCAAAGAGACAAAAATAAAAGGACTTTGTTTCATCACAAACCCAAAGCCAGCAGGAGATAGGATTTCATGGAGCATGAGATCACCTCATCTCCTAGCACTCCTGTTAAGCATAAGAAAAAAAGATCACCCTAGAGATAATTGCAGCTTTTGTACCAACAATGCTTAGAGGTGATAAAGAATTTGACACATTCCACGGAGAAAACTTGCCATACAATGTAGAAATTTGTTTTGCTTGACCATGCATCTATTACAAGAATTTGTTTTTCTTCTTTCCTCCAATGGAGGAAGGTGAGAGGGAGAGAAAATATGGAAGATATTTATTAATTGAAAAAAAATTAATTAAAAAATAATTGCCAGTATACTTTAAATTACATTCTAACATTAACCTTGACACTAAGTTTATGAATGTGAAGGTAAAGATGGACACAGAGAAAGTTAGGGAAAGAGGCTTAAAGGCTGTAGGCTTCTCAACATCCTCAAGTTTGTGTAATATCGACCTTTCTCCAAGAAAAGAGTTTGGTTCAATGATCTATGTAGAGCTAAAATGGTCTGGAGATGTCATCCACTACAGTTCCCTTGTGGCATTGCTGAGGAAAGTAAGAACTAGAGATGTTGTAAAAATGGCTTGCTTATCCCAAGTGGCAAAGGCAGTAAGTGGAAAAGCTGAGGTTTGAACCCGGGTCCACAGCATCCAAATTCATCACTCTTTTCATTTCTCTGTATTTCTTCTCATTGGATCAGATAGCAAAGGTGATGGGTACCAAACATTACAAAGAGATGACTATGATCTTAGAAGTCAGGCAAGAACTGCCTGGCTAGGACAAAGGTCAAATGAGAAAAAAGAAGAAAGATGAGGAGTCTTGACAAGTGATTGCAGCAGCTCTGACTCAGCCTATTTCATCCTTCTCAAACTGGGAAAGCTGCAAAACTAAAGCCACTGAAGATGATTATCATCATATCTTAGAGAAATTTAACTGGTAAGAAATCATTACCATATATGGGCAAATATTGTCAAATAGGATTAATTTTGCTGAACTGCTTTTTGCATTTTTATTCTTTAAATATACTATATAAATATGTGTTCATCTTTTGTTGCCGAAGAAGACCATGCCATCAGAGAAATAATGACATGACTTGCACTTGACTTTGTTTTGAGTGAGGGAGGGCCGTGCAGGTCACCTGTCTCATTTCTCCTCCAGAGCCATCTGAATTCAGTGACCAGATATTCATCAGGATGACTGGAGATGACCCAGGATGAGGCAGTTGGGGTTAAGTGACTTGTGCAAGGTCACACAGCTAGTGAGTGTCAAGTGTCTGAGGTGAAATTTGAACTCAGATCCTCCTGACTCCTGCACTTGTGCTTTATCCACTGCACCACCTAGCTGCCCTATTAAATAAATATATAAATATATTAAATAAATATAATTTTATTCCTCTCTATTTTGCATTCCTTATTACAGTTTATGATTCATTGGATAGGAGGGGGAGTGTATATATATATAAATGAAAGTGATATAAAAATGGCATATATATTTTTAACGAGAAAAAATTATTACAAGAAGAAGATCAAAAAATCCTCTCTACTCCTCAAAAATGGTTTAGACAGCAAATGCTCAAACTCTATCCCAAGCAGAGAGACCCAGCAGTCAATGTAAGTATGAGGTCATTTGCAGCAAATTAAGGAAGAAGAAAATGTCTCACAAAACAAACTATAAAAGCAATTATTAGTGTTGGATGTGAAACTCAAGTCAGATTATCTTGAGAACAAGAGTTGGTGAAAACCAGAATGGAACAAACTGAGAAGAAATGAAACAGAGCTGCTAATATATTTATGAAAAGTTCTTTTCATCAGTGAAGAGACTGGAGTCAATCTATCAACCAAGTAATTATGAAGCAGATACCAAATGCTAACTGTATTCTAAGTACCGCATGCTAAAGGGCAAGAGGGAAATGAAAAAAGTCAGCCCCAGATCTCAAGAAACTTACATTTTAATAGAGGAAACAACATATACTTACATAAGTATATCCAGAATAAACAGAAAATGAATACAAATTCATTTTGGAAGGTGGTGATCTAGCATCTAGGGAAACCAGAAAAGGTGTCACATAGGAAGTATTGCTTAAGCTGAGTCCCGAAAGGGAACATATATTTCAAGAAAATGAAATGAGAAGAAAATGAAATATGGAGGTATCATAGTACTTATACCATGAAAGAAAGTAACAGTCACCCTTAAGAAGATAAAGTCAGGAAGAGGAGCTAGCCATGACCAAATACAGTCAGAAGAAATTCATGCTGAAGGCAGCACAATTTTTAATACATTCAGATTAAAGATGAGAATACTGCAAAGTACAGATGTGATTATGGATGATACCCAACTCTTCCTCCTCAAAGTGACCAAGAGGCAACCAACCCATTATCTACTTTATCATTGCCATCACACCTTTTTGAGAGGCAGCTCTCAGCACATAAAGGGTATCCTTGATGCAAACATGGTACAAATTGTTTTTTTCCCGAGATACTTTCCATAGTAAAGAGACCACACCTTTACAGTCACATAACTGATGAAGAGGCATAAACTATACATGTCCATGTTTGTTGATTTTTTTTAAAGTGTTGGATTCAATAGAATAAAATACATTCTTAAAAGTCTCTGAAGTTTTTCATGTACATTTTTAAATCACAAAAAATTTCTATTACAATTACTAAAACCAAGAAAAAATCAAAATAAAGTGATATACAAAGCAGACATATGCAAACTTACAGTATTTTTCAATTTCATAGAGGGCTGTCCTATATAAAGTCCAATCAGAAGGAAGATTTCTTAGTGATTATAAAATTATCAAATGTTCTTCTTTGTATGTGACCTTATAATTGCTTTAGATTTTGAAGCACTACACAGTCTCTTCAATGTAATCCACAATCAATCAAAATAAATTGGTTTTTAGAATTCACTGAAACAACATACATGGCTTATGCTACAGTATAAAGTTGGACAAGTAGATAATTGACAGCCTTCTTTTGGCTTTTAGCAATTTTATCTATTATATTGTTGAGTTATCAAGCACTTATTTTCTCTCCCTGTAAATGCTCCTCCCCAGAATCCACTGTAAAAGAGGAAAAAAAGGGGGAAAAAACATCATAGCAAACCCTAGTAACCCAATTAAGTATAGTCAAGACAAAAAAATTCTCATTGGCACATTCAAAACTTCCACATCTCATTCTACATCTTGATTGGGTTGAATAGTTAACTATATCTCCTTTGGAATCATGGTTGATCTTTCTATCACTTGGCATTCTTAAGTTTTTCCAAGTTGTTTGTCTTTACAAAGCTGTTGTGTACAAAATGTTCTCCTGCTTCTGCTCAATTCATTCAAAATCAAATCACACAAATCCTCCCAGATTTCTCTGAAACCATTCCTTTCATCATTTCTTATGGAAAAATTACAGTCACATATACACTGTAATTCGTTCAACCATTGATATGATAGGAACTCCTTCAGTTTCTAGTTCTGAGCCTCTACAAAAAGAGTTGCTATAAATATCTTTGTACAGCTTTAGTCTATACATTTTAAATGAGTCCTACAAACAGAGGCACAGAGTTTCAGGAATGGAGAGGGCTTCTGGAGCTGTCTAGGCTAATCCACACCTGACCAATAATTTCATCTATGACATCTGTCATCATCTTCCAGTTTTTACTTAAAGGCGTCTATTATGATGGAATCCAATAACTCTTTCCATTTTTGGATAGCTCTCAGTGTTAGAAAGTTGTTTTTCCTTCTATCAAGCCTAATTTTCCTTCCTTTTGACTTCCAACTATTGCTTCTAGTTTTGTCCTTTGGGATCAAAAAGAACAAATCTACCCCCTCTTCCATGTGAGAAATCTTCAGATATTGAAGACAACTGTCACGCTTTTCTTCTACCCTCCCAAGTAATTTCTGGTTCCAGACAAATATTCCTTGTTCTCTCAACCGATCCTGGTATCACATGCTCTTGAGATCCTTTACCAGCCTGGCTGCCCTCTTTGGAAGCTCTTTAATTTAACAAAATGCTCCCCCAAACATGGCACCCAGAATAGAATACAATACTAGAGAACTGGTGTGATGATGGCACAGTACAGTGGTACCATCATCCTACTAGTCCTTGAGAGTATGCCACACAATGCAGGCTAATATTGCATTAACCATCTTGGCCTTCATGCCATACTATTGGCAATGAGCAGAGCCCTGAACTGAATTAGGCAGATAATACTTGGCCCCTAGCCCATTCCTAAGATCTCTCCCCATCTTATCTGCATTTAAGGAATATCAACTCTAACATCACTAGGGAGGTAAGCCTCCTGTCTTATAATAAGAAGAATCATGGATCCTAGAGATTTCTTGTGACTATTCAGTCAGTCATATCTGACTCTTCATGACTCCACTGGGCATTCTCTTGGCAGAGATTGTTGGAGTATTTTACCATTTCCTTCTACAGCTCATTTTATAGATGAAGAAACTGAGGCAAACAGGGTTAAGTATCTTACCTTGGATCACACAGCTAGTAAATGAGACCAGATTTGAACTTAGAAGATGATAACTCTTCCTGAATTCAGGCTTGGCAAGCAATTCACTGTGTCTTTTAGCTTCCCCTCTAGAGCTTTGAAAAGTAGACTGTTTGCTGCTCATGCTACATACTCTTCTCCACTCACACAGATAATTGAGAATTGACTTCAGGGGGAAGGGAACCAAAAGGGGTGATTAAATAGGTGTAGAGGGGTTCCAGTGAGGAAACTTGGAGTCTTAGAGATTTGGCTAGAAGACTGAAAGATTAAGTGAATTGTCCAGATCCATGCATATGTCAGAAGTGGACACCAGCAGTGGGAGTTCAACACAGGTCTTTCTGGTTTCAGGGGCAATTCTCTATCTTCTCCTGTATACTGAGCATTAACTTTAGTTATTAATGTTAACAATGATAAAACAAGCAATTATATAGTGGTTCATGGTTTGCAAAGCACTTCCTTTATGTATAAGATGATCATATTGTTCTCTCTGAAGCTTGTGATATAAAGTACCCATTTTGACAGATGGGGAAATTGAGGCTGGGAGAGGTTAAGTGACTTGTTCAGCATCACAAAACCACTAAGCATCAGATTCAAATCTAGTTATTGCTGACACTGAGTCTAGCACTGTCAGACTGACTCTGTCTACAAAATTTACATCTAAGATATTAGGAATAAGAGATACTTGTGTCTGCTAAAATTGCCTCTCCTGCTGTCTAAAGGTTTGGGTTACATCTAATCAAAAGCAATGTGGAAATACCAAAAGGAACACATATTCAAAAGAATTACAGGATTCAGACTCTGCATAAGGTAAGGTCTAAAGTGAGCCTGATTTAAATCTATTGCAAAGAAAAGGAATATTTCTACTCTCACAGCTTTAGATAATGTGAATCTGCTAAAAGCAGCCAGCTCAGATGTTCATAGCAGGATAGATCCCACTGAATTCAACATGTTCTTGCTCATTTGAAGAATTGCCAAACTATCTGGAAAACATCCATCCTTGCATAGGTGCAGCATATGTTTATGAAGAAAATATCCTTTAACATCCCTGTCTTTAATAGAGTTTGGCTACATTGGGGCTGTAGCGTACAGCAAGAGAATGGATAGGAAAAAAATAGAATTAGAAGGTAAATCATTCCTCCATACACTGAATGCCTATTCAGTACATGTTAGTACTTGAAAAATGTAAGAATGAAGGGATTTCTTTCTGGAGGAGCATTCTTATATTCTCTTTCTCTCCTCCACCTTTATATTCCGTATTTATCACTAGCTCTCAATCCTTCTATCTCTTCAGATCATTTTCTGTACACCCAAATTACTCTTAGCCTATAGCATTATCACCCTACCTTCCCTTCTTACTGCCAATCTCCTTCTCCTCCTTTCTACCCAAATTCTCTACCACTCCTACTCTTGTCTAGGATCTCCTCCCTTGAATCTTTCCACCACAAAATAAAGATTAAATCAAGTTATTTTTTTTCAAAGTATAGATTAATGTAATAGAAATTATATACTATCTTTCCATTCCTCTTAGTGGGCAATGGAGAGATGAAATGAACACTTTCTTGCCAAAAAAAGAGGAAGAGGATTGAAAGATATTCTTAGAGACCATGATAACAGGCCAAAAACTTACAAAAATACTGTGAAACAAGGAGACATTACTAACCTGAGAAACAGGAATGGCTGGTAAAAGGGACATGCCACTAGATTTGTTCAATTTCATTAAAAGTGATTTACCTTCATGTGAAAATTATGAAACAGCTAAGATCCAATGTTGGAATCAAAAAGCCCTCTATGAGTGACATCCACATGAACTTAACTGAATATGTTCATTCAGGTACTGAACACACAACCAAGCCATGCTAATTTGTTTAAGGATATGGGGAAGGAGAACTGTATGACAACTCAGGATCAGGTCCCGGACACCAGAAGTTAAAGAACTATGATTATGGCCATCAAAATTACTAACTAATGTAGACTGCATTAGGAAAGAGATACTGTACAACACATCATTGGAGGACACAAGACATTAAGATTAGAAGTTAACAAATCTCTTGCAAGGCATGGACTAGCGTCTAGCACCTATCAAATACAAGAACTGAGAGTTAGTTGACAACGTTTTACAAGCTGAAAAACAATAAGCTATTACATGTTAATTTGTGGTTTTCTAACTCAACATGAAGGGGCAGCTAGGTGGTACAGTCAGGAGGACCTGAGTTCAAATCTCACCTCAGACACTTGACACTCACTGGCTGTGTGATCTTGGGCAAATCACTTGACTCCAATTGCCTCATCCTGGATCATCTCTAGTCATCCTGATGAATATCTGGCCACTGGATTCACATGGCTCAGGAGGAGAAGTGAGGCTGGTGACCTGCACAGCCCTCCCTCACTCAAAACAAAGTTAAGTGCAAGTCATGTCATTATTTCTCTGATGGCACAGTCTTCTTCAACAACGAAGGATGAACACACACAGCTCAACATGAAGCCAGCAAAGATACATTTCTATTTGAATTCAACACCACTGACTCAGACAATACAGACTTCAAAATGTCCTAGAGAAATCGACCAATAAGCTCTCCTAGAACCAGAGAATTATCACAGACAGAATCATTCTACACAATTACAAGGAAACAATGTTGATCTATAAAAAGTTAAGAATAGTATTTTAATAGATGTCACTTTACCATATATGCATAATTACCAAGCCACATGAAAAAATGAGGTTTCATAATAATAAATAATCACACCAAAAAGATGAAATTAAACTCATATGAGAACAGGATGAAGCATATATCATCCTATGTGTTTTTAGAGTTATCCTGAGAATGTTCTCAATGACCTTACACTAGATGCCTAAATCCTAAAATTTTTCTCCA
This sequence comes from Bettongia penicillata ogilbyi, assembly GCA_023548195.1. Taxonomy (NCBI): domain Eukaryota; kingdom Metazoa; phylum Chordata; class Mammalia; order Diprotodontia; family Potoroidae; genus Bettongia; species Bettongia penicillata. The sequence continues at coordinate 6,018,689 of JAJHZJ010000231.1, read as the reverse complement.
AATATGAAGTTATTTTAAGTTATGTATCTTCAAAGATAAAGTTACTTTATTTTTAAGTTAAGCTACTTTTTTTCAAATACAAGGGTTAGATTTTAAAGTTATTTTTAGCTATTTTCCTTCAAGTACAAAGTTATTTTATTTTGAAGTTATTTTTAAGCTAAATTACTTTTTTCAAATCCAAAGTTGTTTTATTTTTAAGTTATTTTTCTTCAAATAGTTATTTTATTTTAAACTTATTTTTCAGTTAAGCTATTTTCTTCAGATACAAAGTTCTTTTATTTTTAAATTAAACTACTCTTAAAATACAAAGTTATTTTATTTTTAAGTTATTTTCTTCAAGTAGTTATTTTACTTTAAAGTTATTCTTAAGTTAAACTATTTTTTCAAATACAAAGTTATTTTATTTTAGAGTTATTTTAAGTTAAGCTACTTTTCTTCAAGTAAAAAGTTATTTTATTTTGAAGCTATTTTTAAGTTAAATTACTTTTCTTCAAATACAAGTTATTTTATCCCATATCTGCAGTAGTCAGCAGAATTTAATTATTAAAAAAAATCTATCAGAACAGAGACTTGTACCCAGACTATTTCTATCTCCACTCTACCCAACAAGATTCAAAGTAAATAATTACAAAGATCATAAAGAGAAAAGATATAAACAATCAAAGATAATGATGACAGATACTAACCAGCTCTGAATTCAGAAACTCTAGATTCAAATTGTACCTCAGATATATCCAACCAATGTGCTCTTGGGCATGTCATTTACCTTCTGTAAGCCTCCATTTACTCATTTATAAAGTTGTATTAGATGCTTCTGAGGGTCCTACCAGCTCAAGGTTAATCCTATATTGATTTCCAACTTTTCAAAAGTAACTTACATTGTCTCATTTGATTTACAAACATGGCTGTGAGCTAAATACTATACGTATTATTACTATTCCCTGCATTTAAATCTAGCCTCATACACTTACAAGCTATGTGCTCCTAGGCAAGTCACTTAACCCTGCTTGCCTCAGTTTCCTCATCTGCCAAATGAGCTCAAGAAGGAAATGGCAAACCACTGCAATATCATTGCCAAGAAAACCCCACATGGAGTCCCAAGAGTTAGAAATGACTGAAAAATGACTGAACACAAGAGTGGGGAAAGAGTTCTTTAAAAAACATGAGCCTTATTTCCCCCCAACCCCTATTATTTTTTTCCTTTTTTTTCACAAGTGTTTCAAAACCTGGAGGTTGCAGAAAGAAAACTTCTTCCCCTGGCAAATATTTAAGTGGAAGGAGTGGGTGAAAAAAAAATGCAAGGGATATTTAAAAATATATGTTAGACAAAGAAGCAGACTCCCTGGCACTAGGAGGGAGGGAGAGATGACCTGGCAGGTCTTTTCCAGTTCTAATTTCTCTGATTCTCCCCGTTCTGTGATGTTTCTCCACTCCCTGCTGTGTACATCTGCTGTCTGTCTCACTCTCCCACCCCCTCCCCCTGCTGAGGACATTCTCTGCTTTCGACTCCCTCTCTCCCCGATGTGTCTGCCATCTTTCTCCCCCTGCTGTGTGCACATACCATGTCTCTGCATCCCCCTCCCTGTGCATTCACCATGACTTTCCTCTCTTCTCTCCTGCTGTTCACATGTCCACCAGCGAGCTCCCTTCCCGTGTGTCATCATCCCGGCTCCTCCTGGTAGCTGAGCACTTACTGCTTCACTCTCCTGTCTGGATTCTGATTTCCCTTTTTCCTGCTTGGAATACGCTTCCCTCTCTGTCCTGCCTCCCATATGTTTTCCTCCTCCTCCACTACAATGCTTCCCAAATCCCTGCCCTCAGTGTTTTCTTTCTAAGCAATTTTTCATATTTTCAGGAAGTGGGGAAGGAATTGAAATATGATCCCAGATCTAGAACTCCAAGGGTCCTTAGAAGCCATCAACTCCAAACCCAGTTTTCACGTGAGGAAACGGAGTTCCAGAGAGGTTAAACTGAGCTATCTATGGTCACACATATGACTTTGTGACACAGACAGCATTTGAACTCAGGTCCTTTGACTCCAAAACTCAGTGCTCTTGGGATATGTCTCTCTGACAGCTTTCTAACATCCTTAGAAGAGACATGTCTAAGTCGGGGTACAGTGGGAGAAGCCTTACACCACTTTTATAGAATGTAACTTTGGGCAAATCTGTTTCTATTTACCTGTCTATTCCAGTTTCTTTATGGTGATGTACAGCAATAGAGAATAAATCTCTAAATCTAGGTCTTCAGTTGACTCATATATCCATACCAGAGATGTAAAAACTGAGCATGCACATGAGAATCAGAGGCAAATGTGATTGGGAAATGTTTAACAACATAAATAAAAACACAATCCAACCAAGATAATGTTAATTTGTGGTTTTCTAAGTTAAAATGAGGCCAGCAGGAATCCATTTCTATTTGAGCTCAACACCACTGGCTCAGACAACGACTTTTTCAAAAAAAAAATTTGCAGAAAAGACTACTGGAAATCAAGGGATAATAATTGACTATTGCCCCCTGACTTTCAAGAGCAAGAAATTATACCAGTTATGAGGATGACCTTCCTTCTCTCCACGTGGCATTTCCCACAAAGGGGGCTATATTGCTTCTTTGTACCAGCCCACCTCTCTGAGAACAAGGAAAGACAGTGAAAAGAATTCTGGTTTGGAAACTGGTTTAAATCTGGGTGCCACTGTTCTCTACCTCTGTGACCCTGGGCAAATCTCTTCTCTGTGGGCTTCAGTTTTCTCATCTATAAAATGAGGGGTTGGATGAGGTGACTTGTCAGGTCCCTTTCTAGCTCAAAATCAATGGTCCTGTGAAAGCTGTTTTCCATATTTGGGATCACATTACTGTAACTGGGGTGGGGCAACTGGGGCTTTGCTTATGGCACTGAAATCTAGAAGGTGGTGACAATATGCATACTTCCTCAATGATAGACTGAGTTTACCACCTATATAGCAAGAGTAGTTGGCAAAGATAGGAAACCACCAGACTGCTTGCTCCAAGACCCTTGAGGACCCTTTTCTGCCTCCTCGGTCTGGCTCCTTCCTCCACTGCCCAGTCTCTGTCTCCTCCACCAAGACACACTGAGTCTTAGTTCCAGGTCCAGAGCTTGAATTCTTATCCCTACCCACCTACTTTTTCCAAATGAATTTACTTGAGGGCATTGATAAATATCAATATGTGCCTTGGGATATATTTCATAATACTACCCCTTAGCATTTTCTGGAGGAAACAGTCTCGGATTATATGCAATTACAATCACAGGGGCACACAAAGACATTCCATCTTCCATCTTTGGCCATTTGTATTGTCTGTCTCACATACATGGAGAGCTTTTCTTCTTCATCCATACCTGGGATCTCCAGTTTGTTTCAAGATTAGGCCTAAGCATCATCTTCTGTAGGAATCTTTTCCCTATCCTCCTCCCCAAATCCAGCTCCAAGTGTCATCCTCTCTAATACATATATATAAAATTTATGTATATTGAATATACTTACATAATTACATATCATCTCTTCCATTAAAATGTAAGTTTTCTGAGGAGTAGTTCTGGTTTTCCCTCTATCTTGTCCTTAGTAGTCCTGAGTACAGAGTCTGGCACACAATAAGTGATTAATAATTGCTTATTAACTGACTGATTATTCAGGATACTACACTGATAATTTGTTATTGCTGTTCAGTCATTTCTTTGGGATGCCATATGGGGGGGTTTCTTAGTAAAGATCCTGGAGTGGTTTGCCATTTCCTTTCTATCTCATTTGACAGATGAGGAAACTGAGGCAAACAGGTTGGAGTGACTTGCTCAAAGTCAAACAGTCAGTAAGTGTCTGAGGCTGGACTTGAACTCAGGAAGATGAATCTTCCTGACTTCATGCCCAGTGTTCTATCCACTCTACCACCTAGCTGCCCCATAATTAGAGCAAGGCCAAATAAAGTAGTCTTCTCTAGTATCAGTAAAGTGCACCTGACCATGAATATTGGTTCTTTAAAAAATAAGACCCCATAACAGTATGAGAAGAAGAAATACAAAGGGTAGTCACCTCCATTCCTGCCCAATATTTCTCTGACTAACCCTTCATACGAGGGCGTTCTAATAGTATGGAAGAGAGCTCAGATAATGAATGATGAATTGACTGCTTGACCTGCTCTGTAACAGGACTTTTGTTTGCACCTGAAAAGCTATGAGGATGTATGCATTTCCTTTCTCAACTACTTTCCTTTTTTTTTTAGGTTATCAGGGGTTAAGTGACTTGACTAGGGTCTCACATTTAATAAATATCTGAGGTTGATTTTGAACTCAGGCCCTCCTTACTCTAGGATAGGTACTCTTTCTATTGTGCCACCTAGCAGTCCCTACTATCCTATCTATAGTAACTTCCTCTGTTAAACCACATTCAGCCCTATCTGTTGTGTCCTCTCCTTTCCGGTGCTCCTATATCGTCATTCTGTCAGGGAAGAAAGAAGACTGTTTTCTCCTTTTGTGAAGATAGAAATGCCCCTATGCTTGGGATGAAAGGAAGAAAGAATGGCCCACTAGGCCAAAGAAGCAAGGTGTATAGTGGGAAAGGACCTGGGTTCAAACTCTACCTCCAAAGAGTAAAGCCTATGAGACCTGGGACATCATTTTGTAGCACATTTGGAATTAGAACCCAGGTCATGGAAGACAGTATGTAATGGTGGAAAGAGTGCTGAACTAGGCTCAGAGGACTTGAGCTCAATCCTTGTCTCTTCCACATGACATTTTTGTGACCTTGAACAAGTCACATAATTTCTTTGGGTTTCAGTTTCTTCATCCATAAAATAATGTGACTGGATAATATGGTCTCGAATGAGATAATATTTATAAAGCATTTAGCACACTCTGGCACACAGTAGGTGCTTAATAAATGCCTGTTACTTTCCTGTCCTCTCTAATTCTAGATCTATGATCAACCTAACAACTAAGTGGCAGAGAACATAGAATGTTGTACCTGGAATCCAGAAGACCTGAGTTTGAATTCTGCTTTAAACACTCACTTGACCTTGTGCAAGTCATTAATTTCTCAGCCTCAGTTCCCTCAGCTATAAAACTGGGTATCATACTAGCTCCAATTAAGCAGGATTATTATGAAAAATCAAATGAGATAATGCATGCAGTATACATTGCAAACCTTGAAAAACTATACAAATGCTAGCTATTATTATGATCCTATGGTTGTTTCAGAAATAGAGAGTAGAGCTCTGGGATTTGGGAAAATGTGAGGGGTAGAGAGAGGATGTTAGGGGCCAGAGGGAGTAAACAAATCCTGGATTCTGGAAATGAACTCACAGATACTTCCAAAGTGAAGGAGATAATGAAGGGGGTAGGGAGAAAGAGAAGAGAGAAGTGATATTAAGGAACTAGACGCACCTGTGGTCTCCTTGGGTTCTAGTCTAAGCAATAAAGCACCCAGCTCACAGACCACCTTTATTTCCACCCAAATGTAGACAACAAGGCTGTTCCTTCTCTCCTAGGATCACTTGAAGAGACAGTATCTAAGAGACAGGAATTAGCTCCCTTTTTCCAAGCTTTTCCTTCCTGATCTCCACCTTAGACAACATCCTTGCTTCTGTATCACTCCTATATGGAGTGACTAGTCTCTCTCCCTCCCTCCATTCACATCCCCAAGGTCATTTATGTTGTGGTAGGTTTGTCTCATCAACACATGTGCATACATGAGAGCACATATACACACATACACATGCACATGCACACGCACACGCACATACATCTCCAACCCTCACTTGAAGGATTTTTAGGTCTCACATGATCTTGATCAGTGGTTATTAACCTTTTGTATGTTATGGACCCCATTGTCAGTCTAGAGAAATCTATAGATCCCTTCTCAGTATCATATTTTTTAAATAATTGAAGGAAATGCTGAATTTCAGTTGGAAGTTAGTGAAAATAATGATGCATTTTTACCCATCCATGTTACCTGTCTTCAACCAAAAGGTCTGTGGACTACAGTTTAAAAACCTTCCATCTAGGGTCTTCTCAGCTTCCCAGATTTGAGTCTTTCTTTATCCCTTTCCTACTCCAGCAAATGGATGGCACTGTTTTTCTTAACTGTGGGAGAAAAGTCATTTTGCTCAGGACATGATGAGTTAAACATAGGCAACTCCAGTATCTGCTTTAGTGCAGGGAAGGGTCAGGAGGTAAGGAAAGGCAGAAATCCCTTGCTCCACATAGCAAGGAGCCTTAAGTTTCAGTTTCCTTAAATCAGAATGAATGAAAGCCAATAAAAGACTTGGGGGAAAATAACTAAGTTAGTTCTGTTAGCATGAGCATTGAGAGAACTGAATTTTTCATAAAAGAAAGGGAACAGGCATCGGCTATCATGTCATTCCTCTGATCAAACAGTCCTCCTCTCCCAGCAGAGTTGCCACACTAATGAGATCTGTGATTGTTTTCCTATAAATTCTAATTTCAGTTGTGACTAAATATGTATCTCATCAGCTAACCCAATCAAAATATTTCTCCCACTACTAGCTGATTCTCTTTCCATCTACCATCTCTACTGCTTGGAAGGTGGGAAACCGCTCAGGGGACTTACCTTGGGAAGAAAAGGTGCCATTTGGAACAGTAGGAGCCAGGGAGCAACCAGAGGCCCTCCCATAAATGGCAGGGTGATCTCCAGGACACACCAATGCTCACCCTCAATATAAATTCAATATAAAATTTAATTCCCTGCAAAATCCCTGCCCTGAAAGCTAATAAGGACATCTACAAGTTGGGCTTGATTTCATTACACACACACACAGCCCTCCTTCTTTGTTGTTGTACAGATGATAACCACAGCCTCTAGCTTCTTTCTTTTTAACAAAATAAAACAAAGCCAAATATGTAGAAGGGCTACATAGCTGCATATGCACCATACATCCAATATGAAGCATAGATAAAGGTGCATATTGCATACACACTATTAGAACTTCCTACTATAATTAGGGCATAATAGAAAAGAGAGGAAGAGGGAGAGAAATATCGAGGGAAGGAGGGGGTGGAGGGGGAAGGGAGAGAAGGAGAGCAGGAGAGAGAGAAGGAGAGGGGGAGCGGGGAACAGAGAGTAAGAGAGAGAAATGGAGGGAAGGGAGGGAGAAAAGAGAGGAGAAATATGGACATTAGGAAGGGTGGCAGAGGAGGGAGGAGAGGAAGTGAGGGAGGGAGAGAGAGAGAAAGAGAGAGAGGAGGAGGAGAAGGAGACAAAGAGTAGAGAACAGAAAGGGAGAGAAACAAAAATGGAAAGGAAGAGATGGAGAGAGAAAGACAGCAGAGGAAAAAAATAGGAAGAGACAAACAGAAAGATAGAGAGAGAGGGAGAGGGAGAGCACAGGTGAGGGAAATGAAAGAGGTGACCATGGAACAGAGAGGGAAAAACAAGACCAGTAGAGGGGAAAGGAAGAAAATGCTGGCTTGACAGTAGTCGTTGTGTGGACACAGATCAAGTGGTTATCAATAACATTTTCATCACTGATACACATCAGACCAGCTCTCTCTCACCCTTCATATTCTGACATTGGCTCAAACAGGACTCCCAGCTACAATGATGACTCCTTGTCTGCCTTTTGCTTTCTGCTGATATTCACATGGTGATTCTCTCTTTCCAGGCAAAAGAGACACCTTGGCTTAATGACTACCAAGGTGACCTTAGGTTGTGGAATATCCTGGTCCAACTCCCACCCCTGATCCAAAATGGCTTTGTGACTCTAGGCAATCTGTTAACCTCTCAGTGCTCTAGTTAACCCTCCAAAGTTAAAATTTACAGATGTGCTGATCTACATTGGCAGAGGGAGTTTCCTCACTGGGAATTCTCTATACCAATTAAAACATAGTCTAATTCCTAACCCCATTTCCATGATATATGCCTCTAATAATTGAAATGACCTTGAACTAAGAGTCAGGTCATAGGTTAACAGATCTAGAGTTAGGAGGGATCTCAGGGGTCATCTAATCCAATCCTGTCATTTAACAGATGATAAAACTGAGTCTGAGAGATTAGATGACTTAGGCTTGTAGATTGAGAAATTCAAGGGACCCTCGAGGCCATCTAGCCCAATTCCTTAGATGAAACTGAAGCTCAGGAAGGTTGAATAATTTTGCCAAGGTCAAGTAGGTAGTGACAGGCAGGATTTGAACCCTGGTCATGTGACTCCAGAGTCATCTTTCCACTGCACTATGCTACCTTTTGTGACCTCGGGCCAGTCATTTACCCTCTCCCTGAGTCTTGCTTTTGTATCCTGGAAAACAGGTTTAACGATACTTACCCGGGTTCTTTTGAGGTTGAGATGTAGGTCAGAATTGTTTTTTAAGCAGTGGATTTGGAATTAGAGATCTAAGTACCAATCCTGGCTTTGCTTATGAACTACCTATCTGACCCTGGGCACCTGTCTTCCTCCATCTAGAAAATGAAGGGCTCGTACTAAATGATCTATAAAGTTCCTTATGGGGGTGGCAGAAAGTTGAAATAGAAAGATCATCAGATCTGGAGCCAGAGAAAGCAGGTTCAAATACTGCACTGATCCCTACAAGACCTTAGACAAGTATTACAGTCTTTCTGAGTCTCAGTTTCCTTATCTTTAAAAGAGAAGGGTTAGGTTAGCTTTATTCTGAGGCTTCCTGGGGTTATGCTGGTTTTATCTTCAGTCATGTTCGACTCTTCGTGACCCTACTAGGGGTTTTCCTGGAAAAGAAGCTGGAGTGTTTGCATTTCCTTCTCCAGCTCATTTTATAGATGAGGAAGCTGAGGTAAGCAGGGTGAAGTGACTTGCCCAGGGTCATACAACTATTAAGGTTGTATGAGGTCAAATTTGAATTCAGATCCTCCTAAATCCAGGCCTGGCACTATACCCATTGTGCCACCTAGTTGTACCCCAGCAAGATTATAGGGACTGCCAAAAATAATGCAGTACAGGGAAGCAACAAAACCTAGCTCTCTCCCACAACTACTCCAACAAAGATGATGAGGGAAAAAAAATTAAACAAAACATCTTGCTGAGGGGAAATTCAAAGAGAAACCACATTCAGTTATTTTTCTATCCTAGTACAATATAGATAATCAGCTTTTAGGTACTGGAGATAGGAGTCTAGCCTAGAAGACTAGTGTAGTTCCTTTCAGAATAGACAGAGCTGGGATCTGTGGAGGTTACCCTAGGCTTCTCTTGTCTATAATGACAAGGATTGGTGTCAGGATTCAATGAGATTTGATCTGAAGCTACATATCCAGGCAAGATGAATCAGATATATCCCATGGACTCCAAGGGGGCACTAAAACTAAGTAACCAAGGAGCTCAGACCAATGATGAGTCTACAGTTCTCTCACTCTGAATCTTAGAGGCTCCCAACTAGATGATAAAGGTGGTGGCCAATAGCAGTCTACTGGAGTTCCAATGAAGGTTAAGTCTGTAGTTGCATCTCCCTGATGTGTCTCCCAGGGTAAAGAGCTTGTAAACTCAGGTCAGAAAGGCGATAAATCAGATTTCTCCTATATAAGATTGCTTAGGGTGTGCTGGAAGTTCTCAGGTACCAGGCCTAAACTGGCCTTGAAAGTAGCTTAATAGGTTTTAATAATCTTAAAAAAAGAAATAAAAGGGAAGGGGAAAGGAACTCACTAGAGAAGAAAGGGAAAGGGGTAGGGAACTTTATTATCTCAACTAGTCTGGTTGCACAAGTAGAATGCCACAGATGTATTGGGGGTGGGTGTCTCTAGAGCCTCTAGAATACACACATACAGAGTTTTGTGTAGAAAATCACCTGAACAGGGAAATAGGAAGGAAGAGGTGAAATAAAAAACAGGGTAAATTTAGGGAAGGATTAATTATAAGCAAAACAAACTCCAACCTTGGAGGCTGGATCTTGACTGTATTTAAAACCTTGACCGGGGTTTAAGAGGAAAGAAAAGGCAAGAATTTGTGTTTGGATAGAGCAAAGAAAAGAAAAGGTGTGAGAGAACAGGTTGAAGGAAAAGAGACAATTAATGATCATACTTGTGAATGAGAATGGGATTAACTCACCCATGAAATGAAAAAAGATAGCAAAATAGAAAAAACAGACTATGGTTGGAGGATGAATTCATGAGTAAATAAAAAATATAGTAGATTACAAAAAATATAATGTGCAATTTTTATTTTTTCATAAATTTTTTTTAAAATTTTGCACAAACATAATCAGCCCAGCAAAAACTAGAAGCAAAACCGTTAAATGGAAAACTCTGATGTTACCTTCAATCTACTATCTATATGTGTGTACCAATTTTTCCACATGTCTTCCCCAATACAAGGTGAACTTGTTAAGAGTAGAGACTGTTTTTGCTTTTTTTATGAATCCCAAGTCCCTAGCACAGTGCCTGGTACGTGCTAGGTGACTTGACTAATCCATTTTCCATGATACTCATAAATTCCAGAAAAGGAATAAAAGGATGAGGTGTTTAAAATGAATAAGTAAAGAGAAGCAAAGTTATGTCATCATTGGAGATCAAAAGAAAAAGAAGGGAAGACAAAGTGAAGGATGGATATTCATCCTTTAAATGGCATTGATCAGTTGTTTTAAGGTTGAATCTTCACTAGGTTCAGTTAGCTGGGACTTTGCCCCAGGGCGTAGAAATTAAGAGTTCATAAGCACTGAAGCCCTTTAGCAGTGCAGAAACAACTGAACTTGGCTCCTAATTAATAAGAAGAATTAGTCAAGCTAGAAAGCTACCAGATGCCTCTTCCTCCCTTGGCAAATGAACCCCCATTGAGCTGCTCCCCAGTCAGGGTGCCCTGCCCCCTTTTCCCATGGGTGCTGTGTCTTCATGCCATCTAAGAAGAGCTGATTTAAGGGAGCACTTTACATCCTTTGCTCTCTTTCATAAGGGATAGAAAAGGAAGGACAAAGAATTGCCTAACAACCCATAGGTAGTGATGGCAACTTAACAGCCCTTTGGGGTCTTCATCTGATTTTCTTCTACATTGCAAGATCTCATTTTATAGTATAAACTCCTCTTATTGGGTGCCCAAAAGGTTCTTTAAAAAGGCACTTGTGGTTGAGGACTTTGCACACAGTGAAAAGAGAACTGAGCTTAGCATCAGGAAAAGTGGGTATGAATCCCAGCTTAGACACTGACTAGACACATGGCCACAGGTGGGTCGCCAGCCTCCCTAAATCTGTTTTCTCATCTATCTCCAGTCACGTGACCTCCACCCCAGCACAAAATCTCAATACTATTTACCTAGATTATTCCAAAACCTGTCCGAATGGTTTCCTGCCTCATGTCTCTTCCCTCTCAAATTCCTTTATATAGACATAAAAATTATTTTCCTAAAGCACATGTTCAACCATGTTATACCCCTACACACACACACACACACATACAAGACATGCCAATGGCTGCCTATTTTTAGGATCACATACAAACTTCCATGCTTGGCATTTAAAGTCCTTCCTTCCCTAGTTCTAGTTTTATAATAAATTATCCCCATTCATGCATTCTGTAACTTTTCACCTAAATTAATCATCTCAATATTCTTTACATGTGTCAAGGCAGCTAGGTGGTACAATGGATATATTGCTGGACCTGGAGTCAGGAAGACCTGAGTTCAAATCTGGCCTCAGATACTCATTAGCTGTGGGGCCCTAGGCAAGTCACTTAATACTGTTTTCTTCAGTTTCTTCATCTGTAAAATGAACTGTAGAAGGAAAGGGCAAACCACTCCATTGTCTCTGCCAAGAAAACCCCAAGTGGGGTCATGAAGAGTCAGAAATGACTGAAAACAACTGCACAAGAACAACAACTCGCATCGATGCATCTCCTCTCTCCATGCCTTTGTCCAGACTATTTCCCCACAGCCACATTTTCCCCACATTTAAAAATCCTAAGTTTTCTTCATTATGCTAATCTTTTATATAGTACTTAGCAGGTACCAGACCCTGTGCTGAGCATTTTTATAAATATTATTTCATCATCACAAGATCCCTGGAGATAGTTGCTGTTATAATTTACACACAGGCACACAGGGGTAAAGTGACTTGCCCAGGGTCACAAAAGTAGCAAATACCTGATGATGGATTTGAACTCAGGAAGATGAATCTTTCTGACTCCAGGCTGGGCACTCTATTCTCTGTACCGCCTAGCTGCCTGAGCTTTACCCACAGAAGTCATTATACTTGTTTTTTTGTTTGATTGTAAATTCAGAAGCTAACCATCACTGTAAGTTACATATTTTAGCATGTTGGGGTCATGAATTTTTGAAATACAATCTCAGACCCTTCCTAGCTTGGGAAGTTGGGCAAGTCAATCAACCTTTGTTTTTCTCAGTTTCCCTCTCTGTAAAATGGAGACTGTAACAGCACCTACCTCCCAGGGGTATTGTGAAGATCCGATGAGATAATATTTGTAACAGTGTTCAGCACAGTGCCTGGTACATAGTTGGTGCTTAATAAATGCCTATTCCCTTCCACCCTCTCTCATATAGATCAGTTCATCCAACCCTGTTCATTTTACAAATGAAGAAACTGAGGATCCCAGACAGAATGATTTGCTGAGGGTGCCACAGGTTCTACGTTTTTCAAGTGCAGGTTTTCCCTTGGTATTGTGCAGTACAGCCTACTCAACCCATCACGCATCTCTCCATGGTTTCTTTGGTTCATCCAACACTTCACTTCCTCAGAGACTGCCATATTCTCTAACTTACAATCATGTAGCATCCTTGGAGAATACTGATGTTGAAATGATGGGCTTTCATTTTGTCGGGAAGATTTGGGTCATGAAAACACTGCGCAGTTTCCCAAAGGCAAACCAGCCCACTCAAACTCCCACTCTCCTTCATGGAGAAAAGGTTGGACTGGTTCCAGCTCACTCTCAACACACAGAATCTATCCAAGATGTCAGTACCAGTGGACAGTCTCAGTGAGTCACCTCTTGGGCTTCATCGTTTACACTCCTCCTATACCAGGGGTGTCAAACACTCTTCCTTTTTTTCTCCAATGAAACCAGATTAAAAAAGTAATGAGACACATTTTTAAAAAATAAATAAAAATACAGATAATGTTAATATGCGGTCTTCTGAGTCAGATCTTTATGTATGGTGGCCCACTTCTATTTGAGTTATAGCCTGTGTCACTACCATGCTGGGGTGATGCCTGTCTATAGTTATTACCCCCTTTTATATCACTGAACTCTCCTTTCATTCTCTCCCCGCAGAGAGAAGAGGCTATACTATCTATATTTCACTTGGTAGGTGCAAATACTTGCTGACTGAACAACTGCCACAAAGGTTGCATTTGAAGTGGTCTCTAGAGATTTGACAGAGTTCACACAAAGTGTTTAAATGATTCCCTAGGTATACTTATTTATTGACAGAAAATGGAAATATAAAAACGACTCTCACTTCAGACCCATCATAAGATTGTAGGATGTTATACCTGGAAAGAATCTTAAAGGTCACTGAATTCAGGGATATGCTGGTAAATATTAACAACCAGCTCTCTGGGGGGAAGTAAAGTCTACACAGCACACTTTTAAACATAATATGCATCATCATTTTCTTAAGTGTAGACAATTGACAAAACAATAAATCAAGTGCCAAGGTGTTCAGGCTAAAAATGTAACAGTCAACTGGTTGGATCTGCCAGCATACCCAGGATTGAGTCCAACCCCTTCATTTTATGAATAAGGACCCTGAGGTTTAGGAAGGTAGAAAGTGTCAGAGCCAGGATTTGAAGCCAATAATGTCTCTAGGACAGTGCTACTTTTATCAAACTACAGCATTAATGCAAGTGGTTTTACACTCAACACCATGTTTGACTAAGAAGGGCAGTGTGGTTGATTTAAAGTTTGAGCTCAACTCCCAGATCTGCCACTAACTAGCTGTAACCATGAACAAGCCATCCCTTTGGTCCTCAATTTTCTTATACATAAAATGAGTGGGTTGGGCTAGATGACCTCTAAAGTCCTTTCTAGCTGTAAAACGATGATCCTATGATGAATAACTTCTTTAATTGTGAATTATTTTGATAACATTTTTCTTTAAGAAATTTCTCTAAAGTACTTTAAAGAGAAATAAGGAATAAATAAAGACTGGAAATTCAATTAAGCTCTATAAACATTTATTAAGCACATTTCAGACGAAAGGCATCATGCAGTCATACATAAAGATTCAAGGGGTATCTCTGGCACATAAAGGTGCCATAACCCTTAGTACATTCACTGATCTCTGAGTTTCCCAAGTAACTCTCTAGAAAACCCTTATTACGAGTTTCTCATGTTAATGAAATCCTAGGAGTAGTCCTCCTCCAAATACATTTCTGGCACTTTTTTTTAGTACTGGGGAGAAAAAGTAAAAGTGATAGAGAGGGAATCAGGCTCATGCACAGGTTCAATCAGCTTGCTTAGCTGATAGAGCTAAGACAATGAGGGCTTCATAGAGTGGACAGTGAGGGCTTCCAGGAGAAACATGATAGTGTATGAGGAAAGTACCTCCAAAAAATGTGTAGCATGTGTATACAGTGTGGAGCTTGTTCTTGGTGGCTAACCATGTGGTTAGAAAGAACCTTTTGTTAACTGACTGTTAGCCAAAGCTGTCAGCATCTTCAAAAAGCCTGTCAGTTTCCATTCCATCTTCTTTGTCATACAAAGGAGCTCAGTGACTTTTCTCCTCTCATGGTATCCAGAGATAAGCTATGAAATAAGGGGAAGCACTTTAGGCCTCCCATTATGAGATCATATGGTCCCCAAGAAATGTTCTTTCTATTCTAAGTACAAGGAGTGCTGTTGTCTTCTCTCCTAAGATTGTAAAGTCCTTGAGGGCAGAGATGATCTCTTTTTCTTACGTATGTTCCCAGTGTTTGGAACAGTGCATGGCACAGAGAAGATTCTTAATTAAACATTTTTTTAATTAAGGGAATTTTCGACCCTTGAGGTTGGGAGACAAAATAGAAATCCTGGAATCAAAATTTAGGTGTTACAGTAAGCCCAACATCAATGCCTTAAGGAGCAAGGAATGATCACTGAGAACCTATTCCAGCCAAAGGAATCACCCAACAGTCACACCACTTCAGGATATGAATTAGATATTATTTAGGAACTAAGCTAAGTTTTGAGCCTACTACCCCCTCCCAAAACTGAGATGGTATATGTGGAAAAGAATAAAGGAAAATATTATACATTTGATCTTATTATATTTTAAAGTAATATCTCTTTGTAAAAATAGTGATGTTGAGTCTTGGGGACTTTCTAAGTATAACATGATATTGTTTTAAGAATGACTTTGAGTGAATGTTATTTTTATTATTATGAATACCCAAATTTACTATAAAGGACATATGCAGAAAGACACTGTCTTCAAATAAAGAACCGATAAATAGAAGCAGATATAGAATAATTTCATGTATCTATGCTTATTTGTGTTTAATGGTAGCCATCTCTATGGTAATGAAGGAAGAAAGAAATGTACATGATAATTTTGTTGTATATTTGAAAGCAGTAGGAGGTCATATACAGTGGATTTGCAGTTTCATGGGCAATCATCATTTTACTATACTGTGCTATGGAAATATTTTAGTCTATAAATTAAAAATAAAATTTAAGTAAATAAAAGGGCAAAAAATAATTGATATCAGGTGGTTAAAAGGTGCTGAGACACTAGTCACTGGATACCTAATAGATACAGGGGAACATAACCCGTGGGGTTATATAGAGTATATGTGATGTTATAACATCACAATGGGGGCTCAAGCTGATGATAGAGGAGGAAAAGAAATAGCCACCGGTAATTACCACAGGGTATCATAGAAACCTAAGGAAACTTGTAGCAGACCTGATCCTGAGAGAACGGAAGCAGAGTATCTATACAACAGTGAGATTTTCCCTGCCTCCAGGGAGCTTACGTTCTACTGGGGGAGGTAGAGAGACACCATAAACTCTCACAAGGAAAATTACAAAGGAACAGAGTACTCCCAAGTCGAGGTGGGGTGAAGAATGACTTCTTGGGGGCATCAGCACCCTAGCTGAGCCTTGCTCAGATGTAAAGATAAGGAAATTACTACTCAAAGAGTCTCAAGGGGGGAACTAGAAAAAATAGATAATAAGGGCATAATTCTCTCTCTCCCACACCCTTAAAAGTCAATAATTTTCTCTATGTCATAAGCCAAGAGGTCCTGATTTTGTAGATATAAAATTTAGGCTAAACAGTAGAAACTTTCAAATTCCAAATATAAAAGTCTGTTTCAGGACAACCTTTGTGTGATATTCAAGAGTATTGACCCAGATGCTATTTTGACAATCAAACCATGAAGTGGGGAAAAATCCAATGTGCCTCCTCAGAGCAGATAACAGGCCACCTTAAGGTACTTTTTAATCTAAGGAATCAAAAATGGTTTGGCTAAAACTATGTCATTTTCTCCCTGTCATATAATTCTGAAAGTCCGTTCATTTCCTCCTCTTTTTAAGAAAATTAATCTGTAGCAAGGTGTTGATGTAGTTTGGGTTCTGGACAGCAGAGGTCACTCTTAGCAGCCACAGTAACAATAGAAAGCGGAAGGAAGGAAGGAAGGAAGGAAGGAAGGAAGGAAGGAAGGAAGGAAGGAAGGAAGGAAGGAAGGAAGGAAGGAAGGAAGGAAGGAAGGAAGGAAGGAAGGAAGGAAGGAAGGAAGGAAGGAAGGAAGGAAGGAAGGAAGGAAGGAAGGAAGGAAGGAAGGAAGGAAGGAAGGAAGGAAGGAAGGAAGGAAGGAAGGAAGGAAGGAAGGAAGGAAGGAAGGAAGGAAGGAAGGAAGGAAGGAAGGAAGGAAGGAAGGAAAACACAGCAAAAAAAAGAAGAAAGGAAGGAAGGAAGAGAGAGAAAGGAAAGAGAGGAAGAAAGAGGGGAGAGAGAATGTAAAGAAAAGCTTGGGTTAGAAGGAAGCAATTTTACTTGCACTTCAAACTCTACAGTCATAGCCCAGACAGGGCTGCCTCCCTTTCGTAAACTCCCTGAACAGGGGTGAGCAGCCTGTCCAGGAAACTGGAAAACACACACACAATCCACTTATATCTCTGGGATGAAGGCAAAAGACAGAAGGAAAGTATGGGTGAGAACCCCAGTAGCATCAATCCCCCACTGCTGGCTGGAGAATTCAAATCTTTTATCAGCAAAAAGTTAGTTAATTCTCCAGGGAATTGGAGGCAGGAGAATATTTCATCTTCAGCTTACTATAAAACGTGGGCGTGAGCACCAGAATCTCATTAGACAAGAGCTATCGATCTGGCTGTCCTGTGACTGCCTGGGAGCTCAATCCTATTTGAACTTTCTTGCCTTTTGGTTGTACAAGCCCAGCTATCTATTAGAAGCGTCAAATCCCGGATGAGAGAAATAATTAAGGGAAGAGAATTCTACTAAGTCAAATGGCTTTAGTAGCTTATGGTTGTTATGTTGATGTATACCTCATGGCTAGGGTTTGATTCACAGCCCAACCAGGGTCTGGCCAGTCATTTTGTGAACTGGTTAATCTGATAAGGTGGAGGACAGAAAAAATCAAACTCTGAGGCTGGCACCAGTGGACCAGAGTGTAAGCTGGCAAAGCCACCCTTCTGTCAAAAGCTCATAGATGTAGGAGAGCCATCTCCACTCATCCTGATCTATAACTTGCCACTGGACCCAGAGGGCTCCGGAGGAGAAAGTGAGGCTGGTGCCTTTGCACAGCCCTGCCTCACTTAAATCTCACTTCACTTGCATGTCATGGTATCACCTCCCTGATGTCATGGTCCTCTTTGAGGAAGAAGGAACAGCAACTACACTGATGTAGAGCTGGAAGTGACATCAGGGTCCATGAAATCCAATCTCTTCATTTTATAGATAAGAAAACTGAGATGCAGTTAAGTGACTTGCTCAGTTTCATATGGTTACAAAGTGAAAACTGAGACCAGGAGATGTGATGGGGAAAGTGGCATGTGAAGTCTAAGAAGAAAGGTAACTATAAACCAAAGAGATCCAAGAAAATTCCATAGAGCAAAGTTCTGAATTGGTCTTTTGGCTACTGTGTGGCAATATAGCAGCTAGAAGGGGCAATGGGTATAGTTCTGGGTCTAGTATAAGGAAAACTCATCTTCCAGAGTTCAAATCTGACTTCAGACACTTACTACCTGTGTGACCCTGGGCAAGTCACTTAGCCCTGTTTGCTTCAGTTTCCTCCCCTGTAAAATGACGTGAAGAAGGAAACAGCAAACTACTCTAGTATCTTTGCCAAGAAAACCCCAAACAAAGAGTGGGAAATAACTGAAAAACTACTAAACAGTAACCTCTCAACACCACTGATATATACTGAGTTTGAAGTGAACTAAAGCTTACAGATCTTTGCTCTTTTAATTCAGATGACATGCTGTTGAGATATGCCTCACCTATCTTGTACTTATGAAGATGATCTTAAAAACATATATTTTATGTTTCTACATTTGTGTCTATATCTATATGGGCAACTGGGTGAAACAGTGGATAGAGCACCTGGTCTGGAATTAGGAATACGTAAGTTTCAATCCAGCCTCAGCTACTTACTAGCTGAGTGATCCTGGGCAATCCACTTAACCCTGTTTGCCTCAGTTTCCTCATCTGTAAAATGAGCTGGAGAAGGAAATTGCAAACCACTTCAGTATCTTTGCCAAGAAAACCCCAAATGGGATCCCTGAAAAATAACTCAATAACAAAATTACATATACATCCATTCCAGTCTCTAGGGTTCTTTCAGCTCTAAACTCTGTGCTCTTAATTCACAGAAGATAGTCAAGTAAATAATGTCCCTGGCCTAGCAATCTGTAGTCTCAACTTTTGGCCACAGCCAGCCAGGCTCTATATTTAAATACAAAGAGTCAGCTCACACCCATGGAACAGGCTACTTCCTAAGGTGTAGGCCAGCAGAGTGTCTCTTAGTGCACTCAGGAAATAACCCACTCTCTTTCTCATAGGTAGGAGTGAATGAAAATAAGAAATTACAATGGAAATCACACTGCAATCTTCACTGCGGGTTAGGTTACATTGAACAACATAATAATGCATAATAAATATGCAACAGTCTGTGCCAGGAGAGGACAGACCTCCCCTCTGCAAGATGGGTGCGTATCCATCATTGCCTGTACAAAAGGCCAACTCCTCCACCTTCCAAAGAGCCGCAGACTTGCCAGTAATCACAAACGTAGAGTTGCCTTTGCACAGAGGGAGGGCCAGGTAAGAGTTCCTTTAAAAAGTCAGGGCCAAATGCCCATGTTTGGTATGCATAAGTGCCCTGTTATGACACTGCCAACCTTGCTGTTTTTCGTAATGAATATTTATGTGGAACCTTCTGAAGCAATGGCCTCCTTTTATAACCTCATGGAAGGCAGTAAGTAGAAATCACAGGGTCATATATTTAAGCTACAAGCAATTTTAGAGGTCATTTACTTATAGGATCATAGAATTAAAGCTAGAAGACATCTCTGGGACCATCCTATCCAACTCTCTCCTTTTACAAAAGAAAAAACAAAATGAAACAGGGTCCTGGAGAGGTCAATTGAGCTCCCAGTATACTGACAAGTGTCCATGGGGTTTGAAGAAACCGCAGACACCCAACTCACTCATTTTTCATATGAGGAAAATGAGGTCTAGAGTGCTGAAGTGATTTGCCTAGGTCATAGAGGTAGTTAGTAAGTAGGAGAACAAGAGTTTGAAAAATTGGACTTTAAGAGTAGATTCTTTCAACATGAGGTCAGGCTTTTTTCTAGGCTAGGATCACAAAGCATTATTTTTTATTATATATATATATATACATATAATTTATATATGTATAAATGATTATATATTCTATCGTGTTATTTATATGTAAATTATTATATATTATATTATTACATAATATTATAAATTATATTATACTATTATAATTATATTATTTATATTTTACGGTATGTGACTACCTAAACATCTGTGATTTCAATAGTATAGGAACAAATAAGAATTCACTATCTATGACTTGGTAGCTGAGACCTAGGGAGCTGCCAAAAGAACAAGGATGTTGAGGTTTTTTTGCCCGGGGACACACAACCAGTAAATGAAATTGGCCTTGTTTGAATCAGGTCTTCCTGACTCCAAGCTTGGCGCTCTATCCACTGTACCAAGTTTTGCCACAGAACTTTTAATTTTTTAAATACTATTTTATAAATTCATGCTGCTTGGGGACTTCTTTGAGACAAGAGAAATTTGCATCTTTGCCAGCTCTGACTGTGATAAATATCAGTAGTGGATGCTCTTGCCCCCATTAGTGGCTACAAAAAGGCCTTGAGAAATTCTCCTCCCTTGGATTTGGGGTAAAACTGTCATCTTAGCTATAGTCTAGGTAATTGTTCTGTCCTGTTGGCAGCTTGTCTCTAAGCCCAGAGCATATGGCATCCTCCGAGGATTCGATATCATTTTTGTTTCTTTAAAATGTGCAAGTCATTTGGTCACTGTGGCATCTCTATGGGATAGTTCCAACAGCTGATCCCACCCGCCTTGGAGGTGAACAAGCTGGTTTGTCTTGCTTCAGATGCCACTGGCTTCCCTGTGTCCTACACTGAGCTGCAACATTGAGTTTATGATTAATTTAATGCTACATAGTTAATCTACAGGACTGTCAATGACAGAAAACATCTGATAGTTTATTCTGGCCACAGTATGTCCCGAACCACAGGGGACATGGAGTGGGTCTTATTTAAAAAAAAAAGAAAAGAAAAACATCTTCAATGATTAGGCATTTCATATCTTTTTCCACTAAGGAAGAAGCTGAAAACCAAATAAAGAACTGTATAGATAAAAGACTACATATATGTGTGCATACTTACATATAAATGTGTGTGCTATGTATATATGTATTTAAATATATAATGTATTATATATGTGTATATACTTACATATACAATATTTGTGCTACCTGTGTATATACATATGTGTATATATGTGTGTATGAGTGTGTGTATATACATACAATACATGTGTTATACATGTAAGTGTATATATACTTACAGGCAGCTGGTGGCACAGTGAATAGAGCTGGGTCTAAAGCCAGGATGATTCATCTTTCTGAGTTCAAATCTGCCCTCAGACACTCATTAGCTATGTGACCCTGGCCAAGTCACTTAGCCCTGTCTGCCTCAGTTTCCTCAAGTGTAAAATGAGCTGGAGAAGGAAATGACAAAATACTCCAGTATCTTGTGAAAATAAGCCCAAATATATGACTGAACAATGAATATACATATGTGTATATGTGCATATGAAAATAAGTATGTATATATTATACATGTATATAATGTGTGTTTATTATATATGCGTATATATAGTATGTATATATGTGTATGTGTATGTGTGTGGGTATATATATGTGTGTGTGTGTGTGTGTGTGTGTATGTGTGTGTGTGTGTATACCTGTGATTTCATCGGTTTAAGGAACTTCTAATTAGAAAATTTCCTCCTATTGAGGTTTTTTTATAATTAATATTCTTAGATTGATGCTGAGGGGCCTTGAAAGATTAAACAATTTACCAAGGAATACACAGTATGTATCAGAATTAAACTTGATTCCAGATCTTCCTGGGTTCTGAGGCCAGCTATCATGTAGCCTTCCACTCTCCACATCATCCTCTTCTCATATGTAGAATATATACATATACATATATATCTCATATATAGAATATATACATATATACATATATAATATATGTGTGTGCATATACATACATACATATATATACATATATATGGGGGGTATGTGGGGGAGAGAGGAGATAAAGACATGTGATATAGGTTCTATATATAGTTAAATTTTATTAAGATGATAAGTTCACCTTTATAAAGTATATTCAGGTTTAGAGGACACTGTCCATTCCTCTAAAACCATTGGGTTATTTTCTAAATTCTGGTTTTTTTCCCCTCTGTTCTCTAACCATAAGTATTTCACAGAAAACCTAGAAATTTAGAGTCTTAAAGTGATTGGATTTTATTTTAAAATTTACATTTTAAATGTTCGAGTTTGAATGATGTAGAGAATACTGTTTGTGAGATCTTCCTGGGGTCTGCTGAAATGTGTACTGGCCACATAGCTTTAGCCTCTTAACATAAAGCAAGGTCATGAATTTCAGTGCTCTCTGAGTTCTTCTGTCATGGTTCACAGAGTCCATCTCTCTCTTGATCATCAGGGTAGCTCCCAAATTGAATCTGTTTTTCTCTCCCTTCTCTCGCCCAGACCAACTACTTCATTCTGGATCAAGAGATTAATGAAATCGTGATGAAAGCAAAAAAGAACCTAGTGAACCAAAGGATGATAAATGAGTAATAAGTCGGCTGGGGTGGGGGTGGGAGCATTAAAGAATAGAGTTAAATGTGAATAAGAGGTAAGCTGAACATAAATATGCATCTCCAAATAATAGACTAATGATAAAAATAATACTCTCACATTTGCATATTGCGTAAAGGTTATCAGATAATAGATGTGAGGGGGAGAGACTGCAGAGGCCACATAGTCCTATTTCTTTGTTTTACAGATGAAGAAACTGACACCATGTTGGTTAAGTGGCCTGCATAATTAGTAAACCTCATTGGTTGATGGGAACCCACATCTTATGACTCCAGAGAAGGCTTTCATTCCATCATATCATATTTACATAGTTCTTTCCTTACAACTACCCTGGGATAAAGGGATTGGAAATCTTATGATTTCCCCCAGTTGGTAGATGAAAAGATTGAGTTTCTGAAAGGTCAATTTACTTGCCCACAGCTACAAAGTGTCCCAAGAGGGAACACAGATCCAACTCTTCAGACTTCAAGTCTTTTGCTCTTTCCATAACAACACACTGCGCCTCCTGTATGCATTTCTCCATTTAAAGTTGAGTTTTCATTTGGGAATGTCAAAATACTTTGAACTTTCACTGGGGGCTTCTCAATTTATGTATTATTTTCTCTCAGTAATATGTAAGCTTCTTGAGGTCAAGACTATTCCCTTTTCTGTGGTTGTATCCCCAATGCCCAATTCAATACCTGGCATGTAACAGCTGCTTAATAAGTGTTTGTTGAGATAAAGAGGATGGATTGTCATCATAATCAATTCCCTTTTGGATATTTCCAAAGATATGTAACTTTATTCAATATGGGGGCTCCATCTGATGATGAATATTGCAAAACACCACCTCCATCCAACCCACCATGCAACAACTTTGTAGATGGCTTTGGGGAGTTTCTCTAACTGGAAATTCATCATGTTGCTGCCAACCTGGCAATGTGCTTAGCTAGGCTGTTCCGGAGACACCAGACAAATATACAGCCCAACACTAGGTCCATATGTTATGGGTAACAGAAAAAGGAAAAAAAAAACAATCATAGAGATGGTTTTGTCCCCAAAGGAATCTTCCTTATGTCATATCTTCAGAGGAGGCATTCAGCATTTACTGAGTTGAATACTTCTGAGCTCTCGCAATCATGTTATTAGAACTAAAGTAACAGTGAAAGATTTGGGATTGGGTTCATGCTGGGGAAGATAAAGCTTGAGGCACAGTGGAGGATAGAGAAACCAAACAACTGAAAAATGATGAACATCCCTAGTCTGGCACAAGGGCTTCAGTTTCATTAAAAGGAACTGATCAAGTAAAAAAAAGAGGACATAATCTATGACACCAATGAAAAATCATAACATTTTTCATAATTATCCAGCTGCTTCTGAAAAGCTCTCATTGGCCAAGCTGCCTTCACTCTTCCAACAGTTCTTTCAGACTCCATTGTTTAGACCACCAAACGTACCAGGACAGTCTGACTTTTTACGGGGTGTCCCTTAAGTAAGTAGACATCCTTATTTAATGAGACACCCGCACGTACATGCGTGCACAAGCTCACGCACACACACATACACAAAGAATTGGTGATAGTTCTGTAGTCTGTTCTCTTTTCTAACTCCCCCATAGCAATGTCTCTGTGTGATTCGAGCAGATGTGCCCCTCTCCCCGCTCAAATCCCACCCCCAGCTTAATCAGCCATTTTGCCACTACCCTCAGAGAAACAGAAGAGACATCTGCTCCAGCTGAGAAGCAAAGGGAAAAATGGAAGAGGAGGGATGGCAAGAAAGCAGAGGGACATTTTAATGACAATGGAAAAAGTAAGCAGGGAAAAAGGGGGAGTAAAGATGGAAAGGGACAAGATTAAAAGCCAGAGTCTTCCCCTAGACAGAAATGAAAGGATGCAGTCATTTTAGAGATTGGGGTAAAAGATGTCAAGAAAATAATGCATCTCTAAGAGCTCATCATGCTCCTTTCTAACATGGCCCAGAAATCTCATGACAGTATATATCTTGAATTCATATAGCCACAATCACCGCAGCAAAGGGCTTGACCTGGCTGTGAAAGAATCCACCTCTAACAAAACAAAAGAGAGTGTAAAGCCCTTCAAAGAATCTATTCTTTCAATGGGTAGAGACGTTTACGTTTAGAAATATGGCCTTCATGCATTGAATGGTAGAGGTGAAAGTGATCTAGGACAGAGGTGTCTAACACACAGCTCACAACACTCTGGAGTGACATCCAAAACAGATTAAAATGTAATTGGGAAATATTTAATGCAATAAATTTTAAAATCCAATAAAACATAGATGATCTTAACATGTGGTTTTCTAAGTCAATATCTGCCCACAGGGATCCTTATGTATGGTTTCATGGCCCTCATCTCTATTTGAATTTGATACCATTGGTCTAAAGAAAACCACTGAGCCCCCCATACCCTTAAATAGTGTGGTCATAGAGCCATGGATATAAAGCAGAAAGGGACATTAGAGGTCATTTGGTTCAACCACCTTGCTTAACAGAGTGGAAACTGAGGTCCGGAGAAATGAAGTAACTTGGGTAAACTCATGAAGCAAGTCATTAGTAAAGACGAGATTATGACTCAAGTCACTTTCCAATGCACCACAATCCTTATTTAGAATATGTATATATCATAGTTGTAATACACATGAAGTAAAATAATATAAATCATGAGAATACTTTGCAAAGTTAAAAAGTACAGAACTAAAAATTATTCTTTTGCCATAGTAATACATGTTCCATCAATTCACCAAGAGAACTGCATATATTCTCAAATCCAACCCAACCCCTCTTTTTTCCTATTAAATTCTGCCCCAACTCAGTGTGCATCTGTACCGTATGTCTCTGTCCAAGATGTAAATGCCAATATACTAGCTCAATAGGGTGTCCATCCAATTGCATGTCATTATCTGGAAAATAGGTCATTTTCATCCATCTTGTTATTCTTGTGTGGTACATGGAAAGGCAAGATAATGTAATAGCTAGATGACTGGACAAGAAGTGTGGAAAACCTGGGTTCAAATCTCACATCTGACATTTACTAGCAAGGTGACCATGGGTAAACTAAACTCTCTAACCCTGTTTCCTAATCTGTAAAAAGGATCTCCCATAAGATCCTTTTCCACTCTAAATCTATGCTCCTATGGACCATTAGACCATTCTTTTTTGAGTGGTCATGGAGCTCAATGAGAATGTCTTTCAGTATCAATGCAATCAGAAAGCAAGAGAACGTAGTGGACCCAAACTAGACCCTTACTAGGTACAGGACCCTGGATAAGTCATTTGTCTTCTCCAAATTCCAGTTTTTAATCTATGAAATAGGAAATTGGATTTGATGGTATTTTATGGCCTTTCAATTCAGAGAGATCTTTTTACTGTCTGTTTCTTATTGCAGGACACCTTCTATGACAGTGATCATGAAAAACATGCATCTCCTTGTTTTCAGCCTTGCTTGGTGTTGATAATCAAACTGTTAAATAAAATGATCTCTTTTTAGCCCCAATATTCTTCTGGTTGTAATACCTGTCTGTGACTGATGAGACATCAGACTCTTCCCAGGATTAAAACTGTAGGTGACATAAGGGGCCACTGAGAAATGCATGGTGAGAAGAAGTAGAGTAAAATATATTACCAACAGCCATTTTCTGTTCTTAAAGAGATCATCCAGGAAATTCAGGAACAGAAAAGGAGGAGAGTCAGTCCATAGGGCCAACCCATAGACAACTCCAGTACCTACTACCGAGTACTCAGTTACCATGGACAGAACCTATATCCAAAGAATATGCTAGACTAGAGGGAAGTCTTTAGTGTATCAGGTGGATTTAAATGGAAAATTTATGCAAGGGGATAGACTTGAAAGAGAAGATATAGAAGGTGATGACCATAACAATGGAGGAAATATGCAGATCAATGAAATTGGAATTCTATTATCTTAAAATGTATTGTTATAATAATTACTACTTAAGATTATTTTAAAAATAAGTATTGTTATAAAAGAGAAACAATATGACACAGTGGAGAGAAAACTGGTCTCATGGTCAAGAGGTCCTGGGCACAAGTTCTGTCTTAGACATATTCCAGGCATGTGAGTCTGAGCAACCTACTTAACGACCTACTTTCCACTAATCTGCATCGATTAGAGGCAGTTTTCTCAATAGGCATTCTCTAGGCAAATGAAATAAAAACCCTAAGCGGCAGCTAAGCTCTGTAATAGATATAGCTGTAGACCTGGAATCAGAAACACTTGAGTTCAAATCCAACCTCAGATACTTACTATCTGTGTGATCTTGGTTAAGTCATTTAACCACTACCTGCATCAATTTGTTATTTTTTAATCAATTTTCAGTCATGTCTGACTGTTCATGACTTAATTTAGAGTATTCTTGGCAAAAATACTGGAGTGGCTTGTCATTTCCTTATCCAGCTCATTTTACAGATGAGGAAACTGAGGCAAAGAGTTACATGACTTGTCCAGGGTCACACAGCTAGTAAATATCTGAAGTCAGATTTGGACTCAGGAAGATGAGTATGACTCCATGTCCAGCCCTCTGTCCACTATCGTGCTACCTAGGTGCCCTAGCTGCATCAATTTACTCAATTATAAAATGGGGATAATAGCATCATCTGCCTTGCAGAACTGTTGTAAGAATCAAATAAGATATTTGTAAAAGTGTTTAGCACAGTCCCTGGCACACAGTAGGCACTATATAAATACTTATTCTCTTCCCATAACAATTACAATATTATTTGAGTCAGATACTATATCTGATATTTGGATAACCCTGCCAAAGTTACCTAGGCTGTCTCTAAGTCTCAATTTCCTTCTGTAAAATGAGGATATAAAAGACTTATATTATCTGCCTCACTGGTTTATTGTGAAGAAAAGGATCTATACCCTTTAATGTTAACAGAAATATGAATTATTGCTGCTATTACTGTCATTAGCATTGCTATCATCATTATATTATTATTATAGATCATGTTTTGAAATATAGCTGTGATTTCCTACCCTCCATTTATTAAATAATATATGTTATCTTTGGGATGGAGTAGTCACAACATTATTCACAGTCAGGGAGCAACCTGGTTCATTTTAAAAAATAATAATAATGATTTAAAATTTGGAATCTGCATGTGGGAAAGGAGCACAGCTACAAAGAAAGATACCACAAGCACTCATTTGAAATTAGACCATCCACATAGTGTTTCAATAGGGCCATATTATATGTACCAGAGGTTTGGGTCTGGAAGAGACAGTAGAGAGCATCTTGATGATCTCCTCATTTTGCAGATGGGAAAACTGAGGTCTACAGTAGGGAAACAATTTGCCAAAAGTCAAACAGGTAATGATTAACAAAACCAAGATGTGAACCCAGTTTCCCTAACTCCAAATTGCCTGCATATTCACTCAACAGCTCTGAGTCTCTTTAAAGTTAAAGTCAAACACATAAGAAGTATTGGAATCAGTCTCTCTATCCATCATGATAATGATGGTGATAGCAATGACAATCCATTTTTCAAAATCAAAAAGAACACTGCTGATCCATTGTGGGTACAATGTGGACTCTAACTTGTTCAGCCCCCACACTCCCAATACTGAGCCTGAGTGACCCTCAGTCATCCATCCTCGTCCTATCACCCAAATGTCATTATGAGCCTGCCAACATGCATCTTTATAATTAGAGGCAAGGTTTAAAAGTACAGTTTATTCGTGTATGGTCTGTGACTCTCATATTAAGGTAGCATCTCTCTCTCTCTCTCTCTCTCTCTCTCTCTCTCTCTCTATATATATATATATATATATATATATATATATATATATATATATATTTTGTGTATATATATATATATATACACAAAAAAACACACAGGGAGACATATATGTATATACATGTCTGTCTGTATATGTATATAACAAACACATAGGTATGTATGGATATATAGATGCATATCAGCTAGGTGGCACAATGGTTGGAGTGCTGGGCCTTCAGTCAGAAAGACCGGAGTTCAAATCAAGTAGCAGATACTTACTAGCTATGTGACCCTGGGAAAGTCACTGGACCCTGTCTGCCTCAGTTTCTTCATCTATAAAATGAGCTGGAAAAGGAAATGACAAACCATTTCCATATCTTTGTCAAAACAAAACAAGCAAAACAAAAAAAAAATGGGGTCACAGATATTGGACAACTGGAAAATGACTAAGCTACAACAGCTTCATATGTATGTGTTTCTATCTCTATCTGTCTGTCTCCCCTTTTCTCTTTCCCTACTCCTCCCCTTGCTTCTCTCTTGGAAACTAACTATATCCAACATCAATCTATTCCTGAAGCACCATAGACAAAGAATATCTCTTCTGGGTCATTAATTTACATCACTGATACATAAAATCAGAGAAAACAGCAAAGATCCGGGAAGGATCATGTAGGAATTGGATCCCTGCTCGTTGGGAAAGCCAAGTCTATGAGGTACATCAGTAAATCCTGCAATGCAAATGTTCTTCTTTTCCTAGTAGCTTCTTGAGGGACTTGGTGTCATAAATCATACAAAACCATTAGCAATCTAATCCTTCCCAAATATTAAAAGGAATTCTCACTACTATATTCCTGACAAGTAGTTGAGTAGGGTATGCTTGGCAAAGTTCAACGAGGGGGGATCTATGTGAAGCCACCAATTCTAACTGGAGAATTCTAAACCTGGTTTGTCCTCAGATCAAGACTGAATTCACCTCTTCGCCACTCCTATTCTCTGCTTTTAGTCTTGCCCTCTGAAATCAAACCAAATGAGTCTAATTTTTCCTTCACAGGACAGAAAGTCTTTCAAATATCTGAACCCAACTCTTACTGCCCTGCGTCCGTCTTATCATCTCTAGGCTAAACATTTCCATTTCCTCCAACCAATGGCTATGGAACAGTCATGCGAGAAATCTAAAAAAAGAATACCTCAAACTCCCAGATGAACCACAAAATGTGAAAGGCTGAGGTTTATCCTCTTGGCCTCCCTGGGGTGGGGTTGCTAATGAGCAGGGTCAAAAGGTTTAGAAAAAAAAGAGCAAGGAGGAAAAGCAGGGAATGCTCATAACACTGGCTAATTAACTACCAACTCAGGTGTTTATTGCTTTTTATAAATTTTCACTTGTTCATTATCATGCCGGGGTGATAAAAAATCTAGCTTCACGATTCCTTCCTCTTACAACAGCATGATGTAAAGGCCATTAGACTGAGAACCAAATAGTCTCTATGAAAATTCAGCTCCACCACATTTAAGCTGTGTGACCTTGGTCTAGTCACTCCACTCAATTCAATTCAACAAACATGCACTAAATGCCTGTTATGAGAAGATTTCTGACAAGAAAGGGGAATAATCAGGTGTTTTTCAAGAAAAATTCCACCTTCAGGATCAAAAATCAATAAGAAATATAGCAAATGCAGTAATTAAAATTATAATAAGAGAAGTTAGGAAACATTTCCACGCAAAGGAAAGGATTCTGAAATAACAGCAGTGTTTGAAAAACCTACTCCCCCTATTGGGAAGTGGTACAATTTGAACTACCATACCCCTCCAACACACAAACACATGCATATATACATACACACACACACACACACACACACACGCACGCACGCATTTTAAGAGGGAGGCATAAGGATGATGAACCATTGAACCAGTATAGATATCTCTCCTGTTTCTACAAAGCAAGAATCTAGGTGAGGCACTTGTATAAAAAGTGGTCATTGAACCAGCCTAACCTTGCTGTTCAGTGGTTGGGTAGGCCAGAACCAGGAGAAAAATAAGACAGGAGTGGATAAAAGAGGGTTTGTACAGTTGAGGAGGCCTGATATAAAACTATTTGGGACAGAATAAAAAAAGCCAGCGGAGGAAAAAAAACAAGAGAAAGGTTGGAGTTAAATCTAGCACCCAAACAGAAAACCCTAAAGAGTCGGGGGGTTTTTTTAAATTTTTTGTCTTTTTAATATTTATTTTGTATGTTATTTTCCCTTATTTACATGTAAAAACAATTTTCCCTCAAATTTATTCATTTGTTTTCAATTTTCAACACTCACTTGCATAAGTTTTAAATTTTCTCCCCCTCCTTCCTCTCTTCCTCCCCAACATGGCATGCAGTCCTATATGGGCTTTACACATACATTCTTATTAAACTTATTTTCACATTAGTCATGTTGCATAGAAGAATTAAAATGAAAGGGGGAAAGCATGAGAAAAACAAAATAAAACCAAACATAACAAAAGAGAAAATAGAAAATAGAACTCATTCTGAGTTCTGAATACATTGTTCTGCCTCTGGATGTGGGTGCCATTTTGCATCACGGGTCTTTTGGAAATGTTTTAGGTTCTTGCATTGCTGTGAAGGTCCAAGTCTATCAAAAACAGTCTTTGCATACCATAACTGTTACTGTGCATAATGTTCTTCTGGTTCTGCTCATTTCACTCAGCATCAATTCATATAAGTCTATCCAGGTATTTCTGATATCTACCTGTTCATCATTTCTTATAGCACAATAGTATTCCATTATATTCATACACCACAACTTGTTTAGCCATTCCCCAATTGATGGGCATTCCCTCAATTTCCAGCTCTTGGCCACCACAAAAAGAGCTACTATAAATATTTTTGTACATATAGATCCTTTTCCCATTTTTAAGGTCTCTTTGGGATACAGCCCTAGAAGTGGTAGTGCTGGGTCAAAGGGTATGCACATTGCAAAAACAATTTTTAACACTTGTTTTTTAAAATTTGAGTTCCAAATTCTCTCCCTTTCTCCCTCCTCAACCCTCCCACCATGGAGAAGACAAGCAACTTGAGTGTGATTTATAAAAAAGCCAGAATAAGAAGATAATCTAGAAAATCATTTAACACAATGACTAATGTGTATTGAAGGAAAGCAACCCCCTCCTACAAAAGGACAATAAACAGAAACAAAGAAGTAACAGCAAAAAGAAATCCTAGAGTTGTTCAGAAGAGTGAGGAAAAAAGATCTAAAAGTTTTCAAAGAAATTAAGATGTAAATCAGGGTAGTAGGGTGCCCAAATGAGATATCAGTTAGGCGAAATAACACAACAGTTAAAATGCAAGAAAGCAAATTTTCCTAAAGAGCAAAAGCTCTGAATAAAGAAGGGCAGATTTGCATTTCAAAAATTAAAAAGTATAGGGATGAGGGGAAAATGGACAGAAAGGAGCAAATAAAATCGTAGAAACATACATGACTGCACTACAAGCCAAAGAATTTACTTTGAAGGTATGATGTGCAAAGGTCATTTAAGCAGCATACATAGCCAAGAAAAATAGGAAGACATAACCAAAAGAAATAAACTAAGTGTTCATCTAATATCACCAAGTTCCAGGCCGTATGCCTGGACGTACTATATTCAAAAGTCAATGTTACCATTACATCGACCTCAAATCATGATTTTGAATGTATATGGAGGTAATATAGATAGAACCATTTCATATTTCAAATTATTAATCACATTTTGATTTCCTTCAGTTTCCTCATTTGCTTTAGATCATCTGTGATTTCCACATAATAACCTTGTTTCTGCCTAGATTATTTTGGGTACCATGATCATGGTATTCTAAGATTCACCATCATAGAGTATCACCAGCAGAACATCTGTCTTGAAAAGGTGGACTTTTATGGAAGAGATCAAAAGCATGTAATCTGGCTCAATCTTTCTCATGTTTGATTCTGTGCCTAATCTACTGTGCATCTGCACAGCACCTTTGACAGAGACTCATATTGATATATTAAATCAATAGACTGGAAATCCAAAGGTATGTCATAAACTAGAAACTAAGACAACAAGCATTTCATTGTTTTGGAATGACTATATTTAGATTGTTCTCTTTTAAATAACCATGGCTCTCGTTGAGAAGGCATTGTAATATCTATCCACCTACAAAAACATCTGAAAAACTTCACCATCTATAGTGACAGTGCACATAGTAGGAATTTAGCCCATGTGCTTCAAAGTCAGTTCAAATCAATGAAATTCCTGAGAGAGTGGGAAGCACGATGTTGTGCCAAAAGGCAGCAATTGACATGGAAGTTATATCTACTTCCCAGGGTACCTGTGACAAATGAGCTAATGTAAATGGCCTTGTCACCATAAACACACATTTGAAGGTTGAAACACAGATAGAATTATGCTAGATGAGAAGTATCCCAACTCTTAGCTTAGCAATTTGCCCGCAGTACATATGAAACAAATGTTTATAGAACAGAATTGACTCATGAATGACCTAATAGGGCAGAACACCATGGTGCTGAAAATAGAGAACTGAAAATCAGGGCTTACAAGGATTCTGGGAATTAGGGGACAAAGACTGAAGAACTATTGAAAACCAAAGCAGATTTGACTATTTGGTGATAAGGAGAGAAGGAGTTAACTAGCTATCAGGAGAAGTGAAAAAACAATCTTTTTTTAAAAATAAGAAACACATAAATAGTATTAAAATAACAATGAATCAACCAGTATTTATTAATCCCCTAACATATTTCAGGCACTGTTAGGTGCTGGGCACTGAAAGACAAAGAACCAAACAATCCCTATTCACGGGGGGTTTACATATATACTTTACATTTGTAACCAATTGAATAAGTATTTGTAAATCTTTTAAGTATTAACTATGAACTGGGCACTACGCCAGGCTCTTGGAATACAAAACAAAGATAAAATTGTACCTGACCTTGTGGACCTTATATTCTATTATTAAAATACAACTAAGAACTTTATAATTTTCAAAGTTTTTTCCACCATTCAATCAAAGAACATTTATTAAACTCTACCTATATTCAGACACAGAGTATACAAGCATTCAAATCAAAAAGACCCTGCTCTTATTTGGAACTATGTCCAAATGGCAAGCAAACTGTGCATGCCCTTTGATGCAGCAATACCAACTGCTGAGTCTATATCCCAAAGAGGTCAAAAAAAAGGAAAAGGGTCTCATGTACAAAAATATTTATAGCAGCTCTTTCTGTGCTGTCCAAGAATTGGAAATTGAGGGATGCCCGTCAATAGGGGAATGACTGAATAAGTTGTGCTATATGAATGTAATGGAATACTATTGTGCTATAAGAAATGATGAGTGGGCAGATTTCAGAAAAACCTGGAAAGACTTTCATGAACGGATGCTGAGTGAAGTGGGCAGAAGCAGGAGAGCATAGTACACAGTAACAGCAACATGGTGTGATGACTGACTTTGTTAGACTTAGCCCTTCTGAGCAAGTGAATGACCCATGACAGCTCTAAAAGATTCATGATAGAAAATGCTGCCAACTTCTAGAGAAAGAACTGATGGAGTCTGACTTCAGACTGAAGCATACTATTTTCACTTTTTTGGTTGTGTGTGTGTGTGTGTGTGGGTGTGTGTGTATGTTTCCTTTTGTTCTGTTTCTTCTTTTACAACATGACTAATGTGGAAAAATGTTTTACATCATTGCACGTGTATAACATATCAGATTGCTTGCCATCTTGTGGGAGGGGAGGAAGGAAGGAAGGAGATAAATTTGGAATTCCATATCTTTCAAAAAGTGAATGCTGAAATTGTCTTTACATGTAATTGGAAAAAATAAAATACTATTAGATAATAATAACAGAAAAGACTCTATTCTAAAGAAGTATACAATCCATCCTATATAGTATATCTTTAAGTCCTTATAACATTGTTGAGAGGCAGGTAGGCCATACGTTATTTTGATAATTTTTGAAATGAAGAGTTTGGGGTTCAGACTGTTAAATGATTTCCTCAAAGTCACACAGCTCTTAAACAGCAGATCTTGAACTCAAACCCAAAGGTTTGAATTCTCAGTCCAGTATTCTTGCCACTATACCATGCAGCCATCATAACCTTTATTCCATTGTCCAAATGAATACCAGACAAGTAAGTCATAATGTCTGCATTTATTTATCACTTAAAAGCTACCAAAGTGATATAGATAATCACAAGTGATCCCACTAACAACTTTGTGAGGCAAACAGTGCATACATTATTATCCCATTTTCCAGATAAAAAAGTAATGCTCATGGTTAAATGGCTTTCCATTGGTGATATGGCTGAATTAGAGGATGCCAAGGCCAGAATGTTGGATTTTTTGTCAAACAACCTGGGTTCAAGCCCCAGCTTTTCTCTTCTCTATTTGATCTTGGGGAGTCACTTAATCTTTGCTTGCTGCAATTTTTCTATCTACGATATGAGAAGAGGTGGGCTAGATCATATATAGGCCCCTTCCCACTCAAAATATAGGATCCTATTCAATGACAGAATGAGGTCTTCAACCCAAACCTTCTGGATCCAAATAATACCATTTCCCATCCTGATCCCATCAAACTTGTCAAAGACAGTAAGGGCAAAGCAGGTCAACATCAATAGACATCACTAATGATTTCCATTTTCTCTCTGATAGCCATGAAATACAATGAAATAATTCTCTGACAGCCCAGGCTTGCTTTCCCTCCACCCTACTTCTTTTTCTCTTTTATGACTGCCAGAACTGATCAGTATTACCTTAGCCCAGTTTCACACCAGACATATTTAACCAGCCAGCATTTAACTATGGCTATAGATTTTTTCATCTTTTCCTTAATTAAATAGCTAGTGTTTTTTGTGGTATTTTAAGATTAGAAATTGTGTCTCATACTCAGTGATTCCTCTGTTGCTTGCTGATACACAGTCTATCTTGTTAATGGTATTAGAAGAAGCACACCATAGTGTGCTGGAACTGCACTGAGGACACGAGTTTAACCCTACCTTTGATTCATGATTATTCACAGTCTCAGTTTTATTGTCTGTAAAATGGGGATGATAATACTTGTGCTTTCTACCCCACAAGTTTATTGTGAGAAAAGTGTTCACAAACTTCAAAGTACTATGGAAATATGTTGGGAGTACTGTTACTATTCTGATGGTCAACAAATAACTGAGCAACAGGAATTCAGGACTCAATGGAAATAAAAAGATATACAATTAATCAGCAAGTATATGGATTCTAGCTAATAGAGTTACAAAAACAAAAGTGAAAAGGTTTAAGCCTCCAAAGAGCTCCATGCTAGGCTTGGTGAATGTTAGTAGGTTAAATCATAATGCTAATGATGATTTTCATGAGACAAGTGGTATGTAAAGTGTTTTATTATTAATATTTCATAGCACTTACTATGTGTCAGGC
Organism: Bettongia penicillata ogilbyi; assembly: GCA_023548195.1. Classification (NCBI taxonomy): domain Eukaryota; kingdom Metazoa; phylum Chordata; class Mammalia; order Diprotodontia; family Potoroidae; genus Bettongia; species Bettongia penicillata. Next base: position 5,983,189 of record JAJHZJ010000231.1, on the reverse strand, counting down.
ACTGTGTTAAGCTCTTTAAAATTTTCTCATTTGACCTTAATAAGAACCCTGGAAAAGCAACATTACTATTATTCCCTATTTATATAAGAGGAAACTGAGGCAAACAGAACTTGCCCAGGGTCACACTTGCCCAGGGTCAGTCAGTGTCTGAGGTCAGTTTTTACCACAGGTCTCTAGGTCTGATTGCTCTATCCAATAAAACACCCAGCCTGGGTTATTTTATTTCTATAATAACATTAAAAGGAAAGATATAGCATAGTCATGCATCAAGAACTAATCAACAAGAGCCCAAACAATGCTCTGGTATATATGAAATAGCAAAAGAAGTTGGGAAAAATTTCAGCACTTTGGATAGCTCAACACTAGACAATATGGAAGATATAGTAAAGAGTCACATAGCATAAAAATAGATTCCTCACATAAGATCAAAGATCCAGTGAAATATTGATGTGTCTAGTTATACAACAATTTACATACATTATCTCATTTGAGGACTGTAATAGCCCTGTAAGAGAGATTAACAATACTGAGGATGAACAATCACTGTCCCACACCAATAACTTGATATTGTGTGGGAGTAGAGAGGTAGGTAGAATGATTCAATCCAAAGAGATCTGGACTCAAAATTCAGAACATCTCACTCTGTTGCTGAACTTAGGCTGGATTTGGTCCATAACCTTAGGCATTTTCCTAACCCTCTCTGGAGCTGAGGCATATCTGTAAAATTGGGATATTATAGCAGTAATATCACCTAAAATCACAGGTTGGTTGCATGAAACTATTATTAGGAAGAACCAGTCATATAATGTGGTGAATGCTGCAATGAATTTAGAAGTAAGCCTTAGCTAGCAATCTGGATTGGGCAGAGATGAAACAAATGTTAAAAAAAAAGATGAAAAATAGAATAACAGCTGGCAAAATATTTCATACAGATAGCATTTACATAAAATAATATTAATGATAATCACTGACAGAAAGTCCAGTCTCGTGCCTGCATGGAAATGGAGGTACCGGCTGATGGGTAGCGAAAACTTTTGTATTGACAATGTGTGAGTCTACAGTGGTGGTAAATTCCACTGACATCATTCCTATAGTCTTGTCAGCTGAAATCTGCCTTTGCCTGTTTATTTCCTGATGATTTATTTCAGCCATATGGCTTCTGGCTCAGACAGAGGTTGATGTTTATGATGTCGAGACCATTTATCCACACATAAACAGCAAAAAAAGTACTCGATCGCCTAAGCTCCGAGCAAGGCATGCTCTTGGTTTGTACACCCAAGTATATGTGGCAGATATGGACAGGACCCCCATGAATGCCAGCAACAGGGGAAGGGCATCATGTCTTACTGAAGCCACACTCAATATCGTTCAGTGAATATTTGTTAAATATCTGCTGTGCACAGAACACTGTGATAGGCACTGAATGAAATAACACATTTAGATATGATAATAATCCTTGCCCTTGTGGAGTACATGGTCTATTAGGGGAGTATGATGCAAAGAGCTATGAGAAGCAGGGTAGCATAGTAGATATGGATCTGGTCTTAGGGGCAGGCAGACAACAACCTCACGATATAGAAGTTACTATTATGCTCATTTAACAGATGAGGAAAGTATGAGTAAGAGAGATTTCAGTGACTGGCCTTGTGTTTGTCCTTCGCTCTCGAAGAGGACCATGACATCAAGATGATGACATGACTTGCAGTTGACTTTGATTTCAGTGAGGGAGGGCTGGGCAAGGTCACCAGCCTCACTTTCTTCTCCTGAGCCATCTGGGTCCAGTGGCCAGATATTCATCGGAACAACTGGAGATGGCCCAGGATGCAGTGAGACCCTGGCCATTTTAGGTTAAAGTCTTATCAGATTCTCACTTTGAGTGAGATAAATCCATTCAAAGAATAGGCTTCTTTAAGTAGTTGCTCAAGGGATGACCCCTTTAATCAAAAGAAAAAAATCAAACTGGGAGAAGACCCTCAGGGTTGTAGAGTTACAAACCATATATGCTTTAGGTGGAGTCTGCACACAAGACTTTGAGTCCAGTGCTCTTACCAATTATATCATTCTGCTTTAAGTTACAGAATACTCATATGAGCCTTCACATGCTGTGATTTTATTTATCTATCTGTATACCACATGCTTATGGTAGAGTGACCAGAGAGCTGGTCTGGGAGGTAGAAATACTTAGTTCAAGTCTTGCCTCTGACATAGGCTGGCTGTATGCATATGTCCAAGCACCTCTCAGTGCTCTAGGCAAATCTCTAAGGCTATAAATTGCAAAGAAGGCACAAAGAGAGTTTCCTATATCAGTTTTGTTCCCTAATATACAAATATGTGTATGTGTAAACATACATATACATACATACTTATACACATATACACACATGCATGCTATATACACAAACATATATATAGGGTTTTATGTGTATACATACAATATATATGCACATATTTATATATTTAATATAGTATTTAATATAGCTACATTCAACACATCTTGCTTATGCATCAACATATATAACCAATTGCATTTAACAAATTGGAGGTGAGTTAGTGAATAGTAAGAGATATGGGGGGGAGCACAGATAAAAATAAATTAATGCACAGAGAAAAACAAAATGAAGTATAGGCTGGCACTACTGTCCCCTCCCCACAACTATCACCACCATTTTATCTTGACCTTGCCTGCTTCTTTACATTTGAACAGGCCACCAGTCTCTGCTTCTTCATCTCTGCCTAGGGAAGTCTTTCATCAAGATCTAGCCCCTTACATGAAACCCTCCTTATAGCACTTTGGATTTTTCCTCTGCCTTTATAACCTTCTAGTTCATACTTCAAGAAAAATGCCTCTGGCGATGGAAGAGATAGCCTCCAATCCTAGCTCTGGTATTAGTAGACATAGGACTTTTGGCAGCTCATTTGGCCCTTCTGAATCAATGCTTCCACCTCTGTGGGAATTCGATGGGATGACCTCCAAGGTCTCTTCCAGTCCTAAGTCGTATGGTCTCATGATCTGTGTACATGTCTCAGATGATAAGCTCTTTGAGGTCAGGCTCTGTCACATCACAAGAGCACTGAATTAGAACTAGACACTACCTGAGGGATCATTTAATCTGACCCTTTTATTTTATAGGTGAGGAAACTGAGGCCAAGTAACTCACCCAAGGTCAAAGAAGCAGTAAACAGCAGTTATCAGGGCTGGTTGTCTGACTCCAAGTTCAATGTTCTTTACCATGACCCTTTCATATTTTTTTAAAAGATTTCCAGCACCAGTGCTTCACATGTGGCCATGGACAGACATACTTAATCACCATTTGTCAAATTGTTAAACTGAATTGAATTGTCTTGCACTTGGATTTGGATTTTCATGACCCAGCCAGGAAACTTCAGCAACTTATTAGATTGACTCTATTCACTTAAATGCAATCCCAGATGCAGGGAAGTGGGGGGCAGGGAGTGGAGTCAATGTCTGGGTCAATGAATTGGCAAGCAATAAAGATAGTGCTTCCCAATCTAGTCCTTGGAAGAGATTAAAAGGGAAAGTTAACAAAAGTCCATTTGTAAGAGCAGCCTTAGGCCTGCAGGGTTTCTTTCACTCCTGCCCTCCATGCTTCCAGGGTATACATGCACCTCCATCCACCCTCTTAGTTAAAGTGAGAGACAGAGAATTATTTCCTCAGTCTGTATTTTTGTCAGGTAGATGAGGATTATTTGAGCTATAATAGATTCAGGAATTTGAGGGCATTACAGCTTCTCTGAAGAGGGAGCCTGCCACTAATGAGCAGGGACTACAGCTAGAGAAATGGGATGAAAGGGAGAGCAACACGCCACTTTATTCCTACAGGAAATAATTGCTAAGAAATTGCATAAGCCTTCCCAAGTTGAAAAAGAATATGACACTTTAAATTCTCTCTTAAGTTTATGATCTAGTGACCACACTTTTACCAAGAGCGTATATATTTGGCAGGGTAAATACCATTCTGATTAAAACCAATATAATATTCCCATCTTGGGCTGGCTTTTATCAGTGGATTTCGGAGCATTTGAGGCAGTGTAGGGTCTGAGAAATGAAGGGGCTCCTTATCCTCAGAAATGGATAAAGTTTCAGGGATGAAAATGACAGAGGAAAGGAGACAGCAGCTAGAGAAGGAGTCTACCCTCTGGGTCTCCTATGTATCAGGCACTGTGCCAATCCCTGGGCATAAAGAGAAAGGTAAAAGATGGCCCATGATCTTAAGGAGCTCAGAGTTTGAAGGGGGAAGCAACCTGTAAAGAACTAGGTACACACAAGAAATATACAGAACAAATTGGGAATAATTAAGAGAGGGCAGGCACCAGCACTGAAGGGGAGAGGGAAAGGTTTCTTTTAGAAGGTGAGATCAGACTTAGAAGGAAGCAAAGAAAAGATGGACAGCTCTGAACACAACGTGTAGTATTTATTATATAGGCTTTCTTGAAATGGAAATTTATTGCTGTATATTTTGTATCCTCTGTCATATTCTGGTACATATAGCAATGTTTTTTCTTTTCTTATTTTATATTTAAGTTTTAGTATTTAAGTTTATAATATGATTCTTTTTCTTTTCTTATTTTATATTTGTTTTAGTATTTAAGCGTATAATGTGTTTCTTTTTCTTATTTTATATTTAAGTTTTAGCATTTAAGTTTAAAATAAATTAGCAAAAACAGGTGGGATTTTAGCCATGACTTGAGGGAAGTCAGGAGGAAATGAAACAACTCTAGGAATGTGGATACAGCACGTCTACAGGTCGGGAGAAGGCCAGTGATGTCCAAGGAACAGCAATACGGTTAGCATCATCGGATCTCAGAAAGTTTAGGGTTGAGTAGCTTGTACAAAGACTGGAAAGGTGGGAAGGGGCCAAGTGACAGAGGACCTTGAATTCCAAACAGAGGATTTTACATTTGATGCTGAAGGTAATAGGGAGCCATTGGAGTTTATTGGATAAAGGGATGGCATGACCAGATTGGCATTTTAGGAGTCATTCAACAGCTAAATGCAGGATGGACTGAGAGAGATTTTAATCTGAGACATGAACTGACAGCCAGATGTGAAGTGATGAGGGCTTGCAACAGGGTAATGACTGTCTGAAAGAAGAAGGGGGCATAAATAAGAGATACTGTATCTCTGGTACACAGTAAGCTTGGGAACTGTTTGCTGATTCACTACTTGACTGTTACCTGCAGAATACTAGCCTTTTCCCTTTCTATAAGTATATACTTATAACTCACAGATTGCCAGCACACAGTAGGGAAAACATAAAACTTAGTAATTCAATTTGATAATTATTTGCTGAGGGACTACCATGTACAAGCACTGGATTAAATGAGATAAGTGAAATAATTATATGAGATAAAATATGTAGGTAGTATATCCAAAATTTAATGCATGCTCTATGTTTTAGCTATTATTACTGGAGGAGATGTAACATTAAAACTGGACATCATGCGCGCTCTCGGAGAAATTACAGTCTAATGGAGGACGTAGCACACACATGGCTACCAATGCCCTTAACTTCTAAAGAGGGACAGGGGAGGGAAGCAGAAGCAACTGGAGGTGCTGAGGAAAGCTTCAAGAGGAAGATGGCAGGAGGAATTGATCAGAAGAAAAGGAATTCCAGACCTAGGAAACATCAGAACAAGAGAGGCAGGAAAGGGAAAGATTTCTCAGGGAAAGGGACATGGGAAAATAGATTACTTTCACTACAGCAAAAAGTGTATGAAAAATCTTAGGAGTTGTCTAAAATGAAAAAATAAACTAGGTACACACAAGAAATATACAGGATAAAGTGGAGATAATTAAGAGGTAGCATTAAGGGGAAATGGGAAAAGCTTCTTGTAGAAGGTAGGTTTTTTTAGCTAGAATTTGATGGAAGCCAGGGAAAGCAAGGGAGGGAGATGAAACGACAAATTCCAAGGATATGGTACAAGAACAGCAAGTGAAACTATGGTATTAGGAGATGGAGTGGCTTTTGTGAGGAACAGCAAGAAGGTACCAGTGCGGCATCAGAGGATCCTTGAATGCCATGGTCATCTGGCAACTACTCAGTTCTTCCTATGTGCCAGGCACTGTGCTAGGTACAGGAAATCAAGCAGGCAAAATCAGTCTCTGTCCTTAAAGTGCTCATGTTCTAATGGGGAGACAATATTTAAGGCCTGGGACCCCCAGAGTTGCACCATTAGGGTTGTACAGCATACTTTGTTTTGGAATGTGGTCACCCAAAATACATAAATGGTTTGGATACAGCACGGTTTTTCACCATGTTCTGGGTCCCAGACCTCTCTACAGATTTCTTCTCAGAATAATGTTTAAATGTTTAAGTAAATGTTTAAAACCAAATTCATAGGATTACAAAGGAAATTAATTACACTGAAATACAGTTGCCAATTTTTTTAAAAAAACAAGTTCAAGGATCCCCAGTTAAGAAATCCTGGCATTAGCCTTACAGGGACATGAGTATTTGTCTCATTTTAGGAACAGACTCTCAACTTTAATTGGTCTGGGTTCTTGAAAACACAGGTAATGAAAGAGCATGGGAAGGAAGCAGAGCAGAAGAGAGACTTTTTTTTGCAAAAGAACTGCATCATATACAAATGTTTATTTCACAGGAAACAATACAGGATTAACCCTATTCCACCATTCACTGCCATTGGCATCCAAGCTCATTTGGCTTTGTCGTGTACTTTGGATACTGCGGCTCTCCATCCATAATGGTGAACCCAATAAAAGAAACCTAATCTTACCTGGGCTAGAGGCCAGCTACACTGGAAGGAGAAACCGAAAGAGAAAGAACCGGGGATCAAAAGAGGGAGAGGACGAACAATGGCCTGAGCTGCCCCCAGCCTCTGTCAATAGGCCTTTGGTGGAAACTGAAAGCAGAATGTGTCTGGGCATATGCTGTTGAGCCAGTCTGGCCTCATTCAGGGAAAGACCCAGAAGAGAATGCAGCTGCCTTAGCTTCCCCAGAGACCCGGCCCAGAAGGGAAAATGGACAAGACAGGCCCCAGCAAGACAGCCGCCAGAATGCTGTTTCCCTAGAGTTTTAATGAGGCAATTAGAGGACCAAAGAGCCATCTATAATGACAAATAGCCATCAGCCCACCCACCAGAGAGTAAGAAGTGGAGGGGAGCAGGGCAAATAAAAGAGACGAGCCAGGAGAGCCATTCCGCCTGAGCCTCAGAAAAGCAGACAATTATGGAAGGAATCTACTCTTTCTTAAGAAGTGGGGGAATAAGGCCTATTGGAGAATGGTGGACTTGGATGTAGCAAAGGCCTGAATTCCTCCCTCTGACACTTACTAGTTACATCAGCGGACACGATGAGCAAAGCATTCAATCCCCCTGAGCCTAGGTTTTCTTATCTGTAAAAATCAAGAAAATAATAATCAATAAGGCCCATAATATTACCATCAAAGAATGGATGGATGTTTTAATAAATAAATACATAAGTGAAATAATATTGGTTAAGTGCTTACTGTGTGTAAAGCACTGTGCTAAATATTGGGGATCAAAATATCCCAGCAGTGGGGATGTCATTGTTCTAACGGAGCTTGCAAGGGGCAGCCAGGTAGTTCAGTGGGTAGAGCACTAGGTCTGGGGTCAAATCTGGCCTCAGACACTAGCTAGCTTTGTGATCCTGGGAAAGTCACTTAACCACTATTTGCCTCAGTTTCTTCCTATGGAAAAATGGAGAAATAATAATTCCTACCTCTCAGAGATGTTGTGGGCAGCAAATGATAAAATAACTGGAAAACATTTAGCACAGCTGGGCTCATAATAAGCACTATATAAATGTTAGCTTATTGTTATTATTAATATTAACAATGTTATTATATATTAATAATATATAATATAATATATAATAATAACAATATTAACAATATTGTTATTAATTATAACAAGTGGGAGACAACAGATAAAAGAGGTTTCAGCTACAAGAGAAGTAGAAAAAACCAGTAGCCTTTAGGGTATCATAGCTAAGCAAATGGTAATGTATCTCCTTCAATATCTAATAGGTGGTAGTGGTAGAAACAATATTAATAACAATATTTATTTGTTGTTATTAAGTTATGTTCAATTCTTCAATTCTTCATTGGAATTTTCTTGGCAAAGACATTGGAGCTAGCTTCTCCAGTTTATTTTACAGATGAGAACCTGAGAGTGAAATGACTTGTCCAGCATCACATAACTAGTAAGTGTCCAAGGCTAGATTTGATCTCATGAAGATGAGTTTTCCTGACTCTGAACCTTGTGCTTTGTGCATTATGGTGTCAACTGGATGCCAATAATATTTGTATAATACTTCAAAGTTTCAGTGCTTTCAAAGGAACCCTGTGAAGCAGGTACTACTGGCATTATGTTCGTCATTTTACGTATGGGTAAAATAAGATTCAGAGAAGATACAGGACATGACCAGGGTCACAAAGCTATTGGGCAGAAGGGTCAAGATTTGAATGTAGAACTTCCTGATCTTAAGTTAATCCTTTTTTCTACCACTATCTGGTAGTGGTGGATATCAACTGATATGAAGATGTAAAGTACTGAGCCAAACTTAAAGCATTAGAAGAAAAAGAAAGAGGAGGAAAAACAAGGAGAGGAAGAGGAAGGAAAAGGAGGAATAAGAGGAAGAGAAGGAAAAGGAGGAAAAAGAGGAAGAGGAGGAAGAGGAGGAGGAAAAGGAAAAAGAAGAGGAGGAAATGGAGAAAGAGAAGGAAAAGGAGGAAGAAGAGGAAGAGGAGGAATGCATATATATATTAATATAGTAAGTAATTAAAATAGTTAATATAGCCATTAATGATGCACAATATTATGCATTATATTTTATAATATATGATATATATGTATAAAACTAAATTAATTTAGTATGTGCTTGTTATGGTGAGGAAAGAAAGCATTGCAGGCATGGGGGACAGCCAGTTACTCTGTATCCACCTCTTACAGGTGGATACATCCCCATTAGAATTTAAGCACTTTGAGGGCAGGAACCATTTCCAGTTCTTCATGTGTCCATTTCCTTCCACAGTACTTGGCAAATAGTTCAATGCTTAATAAATGTTTGTTAATCGAATGATAAAAAAATACACACTTGTTATTTTGACAGAGTACTATGTTATATGTTCTCTGTAGTATATATATATATATATAAAACATTACTATATATTTTATTGCAGTAATATAGTGACATATTATACACACATGTCACTGTACACCTTGACAGCTGCAAGAAGCAGTCATTCAGTCTTCAGCGGAATGCCTCTAGCCATAGGTAGCCCACCCACTCAGGTAGTGTCATTACTAATAAAAAAGTAAAGGCAAGAGAAGTGACAGAAACGATGTCATCAGAAAGATGTATGTCCTGAAACATATGGAGGGAACTGGTCACATGGGGAAGCAAGAGATAACGGATCAAGAAGCTCACTTCCTCCATTGATTTCCAATTAATCAACATCATATTATACAAGTTACTGTTGTTTGTTTTCAGTTGTGGCTGACTCTTCATGACCTCATTTGGAGTTTTCTTGGCAGAGATACTAGAGTGTTTTGCCATTTCCTTCTCCAGGTTATTTTATAGGTAAGGAAACTGAGGCAAGCAGGGTTAAGTGACTTGCCTAGGGTCACACAGCTGGTAAGTGTCTGAAGCTAGATTTGAACTCAGGAATGAGTCTTCCTGACTCCAGAACTGGCACTTTATCCACTGCACTACCTAGCTGCCCTAGTTTAATAAATTGACAGATACACATACACACATAGGTGTGTATTATGTTATATATTATACGGTGATGAAGGCTATAAATTTATTATCTCTATCCCCACATATAAAAAATTCCCATGAGGTAGGCACTTTTATGATCCTTATTTTATATGTATGGATATATATATGCATGTGTGTATGTGCATGTGTATGTATGTATAGGTGCATATACATATATATGTATATAGAATATATTTACATATGGAGTCTACTCATATACTATGTGTGTGTGTTTATATACACATGTGCATATTGTCTTTACACACATATATACAAACACATACACACATGTATATAATCTGTGTAGCATATAGATTTCAGTAACTTGCCAAGGGTCACACAATCATTGAGTTGTCAGAGGCAGGATTGGAGGCCAGTCTTCCAGATTGGGAGTGTGGCAATTATCCACTTAGGGTGTTTCAATCTATGTCATGCTTCTTCCTTTGAGAAGTCAGCCTTAAAAAGGATGTTCTGCATTTCTCTGTCTCATCTTTGCTTTTAATGAGAAAAACCATTTGATAATGTTGAGCCTGCCAGAATAATGCTACTACATCCAGAAAAGGGTCAGTCTGACATGATATTGCCATTGATGAAGGATCTGGGATCTCACCCATGTGGGTACTCCTCGTGATACAGATTTCTACTCATCTATACTCACTTTTCCTGCAGGATTCCTTTCTATATCCTTCCTTCAGTTTCTGCAGGGATTCCACCCAATGGGCCCAAGATGCTGTGTGGAGACCATTTGGGCATCTCTAACCATCATCCCATGGTTTCCTCAAATGATTAATCCCCCTCCATCAATTTCAGAACATACATCTCTTTGGTGACATCCTTTCTGCCTCTTCCCTTGCATAACTCTGTTATTAGTAATGACAATACCTAGATGGATGGGCATTCAAGTGAATGACTATATTTTGGAGATGTTCAGTGGGCAATTCTTACTCCAGTTTGAGTTCCACTAGACAGAAGAAATGGTTTGTGTATATTTTCTATTTGCTTATCTATGCCTATGTTGTTTCCTTCAACAAAGGGTAGGCTTCTCAGGTACTTTGTCTTTGGAATTGTGTCCCCATAATTTTTACAATGTCTGGGACTCAGCAAATGTTTTATAAATGTTTGTTGACTGACCGACACCGTAGATACTTAATAAATATTTGGAGAATTGGATTATTCTGAAATTCTGTTATTTTATGATTGAACCTCCAAAGTTTATGTTTTCTAATTACTTGAGAAAAATGCAAAGCACATTTCTGCTATCCATTTTCTATCCTTTGGAACACACTCCACTGCTTTTCTGATCTGTATGCTATCACTCACTTCTTGTTCACAGAAAGCAACCAAATACACCAAAACAAATCCTCTCCACAAAGTAACTTTCCACAAGCCTTATGACGGGACTGAGTCATTCAAACACGTGAATGAAGCTGACATTGAACTACACATGTGTCCTTGGTGGTTGCTTTTTAAAGACTGTCTTTTTCTATAATTGCTTTCATGTAAAATGTTGGTTCTTCTGTATTTCTGGGAATAGTTTTCTTTAAGTTTAACTCTTTATTCTTTAAGAAAAAATAACTTGAATATAAAATAGCATAAACTATGTGGCTAAATAATCAACTAGTTGTCTGTATAAATTAATTGAAAAATAGTCAAACGAGGATAATATCTAAGCAATGTCTAATATTTGGTGAAATGACAAAGTTGATCAATAGTTCTTTATCCTTCTAAGCTTCTCCATGCCTCAAAAGCTTGAAGGGAGAAAGTTTTCCATCTTGAGACATTCAGAGTCCCATCAGTTTTAAGACCAGGTTCAGTCTACTCAGTACCACATATATCAACTCTTTCATCTTTTTTTAACCCACAAAAACTCCATCTTTAATGACTTAAGAATGAGGAAAGGAATATTGTATCTTGCTTACATCAAAGATGCTCTGAAGGAAGGGGCTGAGGGGGAGAAGCTCACAGGATCACACATATAGGGCACAAGCTAAGCAACCAATTTAAGAAGGAGGTAGACTACCACTAGGGAATACAGAAGCTCCCTAATGAGACCGTGCAGAATTCGAGGTAGACAGGTTTCATCTGTAACAGCAATACAAGTTCATATGTCTCTAGTCAGTGAATGCGTCATGAATACTAGGCAGTAATCATATTATCTTCATTTTACAAGAGAGGAAAGTGGGAGTGGGGGTTGGAGAGGTATACTGACCAGTCTACCCTCCCCACAGCTAGTGAGCATTTAGCTGGGTATCCTGACTCCAGAGCCACTTATCCTTGGGTTCAATTCAATTCAAACTGAGGTCTCCTAATTTCCTGATTTGATTCAATTCCCCCACATTTACTAGTCTTTAAAGAAAAAAAAATGAGCGCCCCTATCTTCAAGAAACTAGGGAAGTAACAGATCCTTCAGATACAGAGATAAGTAAATACAAAGTATATACATGAATATATGAAGTACTGTAAATACAGAATATAGGCAGCTAGGTGGTACAGTGGATAAGCACAGAGCATTGCTCCTGGAGTTAGGAATATCACAGTTCAATTTTGCATCAGACATTTACTAACTGTGTGATCTCTGGCAAGTCATTTAATATCTGTCCACCTCAGTTTCCTCATTTATAAAATTGAGATAATAATCGCACCTATCTCCCGAGATATTGTGAGGATCAAATGAGAAATTATTTGTAGACAGCTATGTGAGCCTTAAAGGGCTATGTAAATGCTAATTATTATTATTTACATAGTACATGCATATAAATACTAAGTTTATTAAAGTCCACTACTCTATGGAATACTCTATGCTACCAAGATACCAGAAAGAAGTGGAAGGCGCAATCTTGCTTCTATTCCCTTGGATGAAAACAAGACACATTTTTCCCTTCAACTCCCAGAAAAATTCAGAGGGTTTCCACATGTCTCCTCCTTCTCAGATCCTTCTCCAATACCAAGGGAGATTTTTAAAGATAAAATCTGGACTGTGGGAAATCTCATAGCTCTTCAAAAGAGAGGCCAAGTCTTTCAGTCCAGTCTCTGCTGTTCTTTCCTTAGAATCATCAACTGAGGTGAGTTTGAACAACAGATGAGGATGATGACAGGAGCAGGTGAGTTATACTTTTATTTTAGGTTTTTAGGACCACCTATGACAGTACATAAGACGTTCCTTTCCCCCTAGGTATAAAGTCATTCCTTATTTATATAGTATGTAGCCTTTGATATTCATGTCAAAAATAAAAACAGAAAAATGGATGTCAATTGATAAGAAATGGCTGTGATGACAACAAAATCCTCCCTTGATATTAAGAAATGTAAGAACCATCTATCATCCATCAAGAAGAATCAATCAGCCATTCATCAATTTCATGAGAAAAAAACAGTTGCAAAAATATCAAAATCCAAGAGATCTCTCAATGATCATTATTCAAGATAATAACCTAATAGGCACCCATATCTATATTTCTTAAGATGTTGTAGACATCTCCTACATCCCGATCATTCTTGGATCCTAATATTAACCCAGAATGAAGCACATGCTACAAACTTGGAGCATTTCAAGCTGGTAGTCACGTTCCATGTAATGGGACTTGCCTTAAATGTGTTGTTCTGAATATCCCAGCTCCCTGAAGTCAGAGCTAAATATCTTCATTAGCTAATTAGTAATGAGATATTTCCAGCATTTGGACGATTTATTACAGGTTGTCAGAGGGGCAGATTTTGCATCTCCCCACGATGTACAATCAGATTCAATGCCTTCTGTCATCATATGCTTAAAAATAAATGCTTATGTGCCACCACATTTATAGAAAATCTCCTCCTCATTCATTTATGTGAACTCATGAGAAACTTTATTTCTCAGTTTATTGCATGTAATTGACATATTATATTGGAAAGAGCATGGTCTCTTGAGTCAATGGACCTGGGTCCAATTCTGCCTCTGTTATGAACTACATTTGTGACCTTAGGAAAGTTCTCTTCCTTTCTCTTCCCCACCCTTCTCCACCCTTCCCTCTAAGTCCCTTCCTCTTCTGGATCCAGAATCAGTTGGTCTTATGATAATTAAAAGCAAGAGAAATTCTATTTGGCTGCCCTCATCATACCCACTTTACTGGGGTTCAGTGAGGAAATTTCCACTTCTCAGCTTTCCCTACTCATGTCAGCATTTGATTCATATCCTCCTTGAAGACAAGTCATTATCCTGAGCACCACTTTGATTCACATCTGCTGGTCCTGCTGATACTGATGGGTGTGTGTGTGTGTGTGCGTGTGTGTCTCCTCTGATTGAAGGCAAACTCTTTGAAAGCAGGGACTACTTCCTATTTGTCCCCCAACTGCTAATTCTCTTCTACCTCTATATTACCTGGTATTCATTTTGTATGTATGCCGTACATACATACATATACATGGCTATGAATATATACATATGCATATGTATGTTTATTTGTGTGTATATACAGAGAGGCAGAGAGAAGGGGAAGAAGGAGAGAAGGGGAAAGGGAGAGACGAAGAAGGGGAGAAGAGAAGGAGGAGGGAGAGAGTGAGAGAAGGACAAAAGGAAAGGGAGAGAAAGAGAGAAGAAAGAAAGAAAGAAAGAAAGAAAGAAAGAAAGAAAGAAAGAAAGAAAGAAAGAAAGAAAGAAAGAAAGAAAGAAAGAAAGAAAGAAGGGAGGGAGGGAGGGAGGGAGGGAGGGAGGGAAGGAAGGAAGGAAGGAAGGAAGGAAGGAAGGAAGGAAGGAAGGAAGGAAGGAAGGAAGGAAGGAAGGAAGGAAGGAAAGAAGGAAGGAAGGAAAGAAGGAAGGAAAGAAGGAAAAAAAGAAGGAAAGATAGAAAGATAGAAAGAAAGAAAGGAAGGAAGGAAGGAAGGAAGGAAGGAAGGAAGGAAGGAAGGAAGGAAGGAAGGAAGGAAGGAAGGAGGGAGACAAAGAAAGAGAGACAGAGAGACAAAGAAAGATAGAGAAACAGTGAAAAACAGAGAGAGAACCTGACTTCATGTAATGTAAGCTCCATGAAGGGAGGGGCTCTTCCAATTTTGTTCTATATCCCTAGGACACTGGCATAGTGCCTAGCACTTAGTAGGCATTGCATCAGCACTTACAGGTTAGCTGATTGACTTTATGACCCCAGAACCAGAACAATGCCTCCCACACAGTGTTTACTTAATAAATACTTCTTAATTGACTATATGTCTATATCCAGGGTTGGAGTCTTGGTCCTGGTGGGATAACGAACACTCATTAAAGATAGGAAAGAATATGGGAATTCTTATCAAACAGGAGCTTTTTCTTGTACTGAACGCCCTGGGCAGTCTGGTGAAGCTCATGGACTCCTTCTTAGAATCATGTTTTTAAATGCATAAGATAGAGTACATGAGATTATCAAGGAAACTAATTACAGTGAAATATCAAAATATCTTTTTTAAGTTCATGGACCCAAGGCTGAAGATTTCTGCTATGGAGGAGCTAGCTCCTTCATCTCCATCTACAAAAATTATGCTATTTGCAAGCAAGCACCTCTTCCACTAAAGTTAATTTGACAACAAATGTGTGACAAAGGAAGTCAAAGAAAAGATGACGTGCTCACTGACTCTGTTTTCAAACAATTTCAGTAACACTAACAAGTACAGAAGGAAGAGGGATCCAAAGAAATACAGAAGACAATCTTATCCTAGAGCCACTGACAACAGGGAAAATCAGGAATCTAGGAAATCAGATCCAGCGCAGAGCACAGCTCTTGGGACCACAAAGTGCCCCATGGGAAAACCCTGGCACCAGAGCTCTTGGGAGATTTCTTTCCTAGATTTTTCTGATTCTGTAGGGCTTATTACCAATCACAGCTGAATTCCATTTGGGTCACTCCACATCCCTTGGGATAAACTCTGATCCTTATCACTGCCCCAATGCAGTCTCAGGACCAGTTTCATCATTGGTGAGAAGAGCATCTGGGGGAGGTTAACTCAGAAAGCCTTCAGAATCAAGTATACTGTCATGGATAGAATGTTGAATTTGGAATCAGGAAAACCTAGTCTTGACAGTTGCTGTGTCACCCTGGGAAAGTCATTCTACCTCTATGAACCTCAGTTTCCATATCTAGAAACTGAGGGTATTAGACTCTATGATATCTAAGATCATTTCTAACTCTTAATCTTGGATCTATAGTTAGAAAAATATGTGTGCATGCATACATATACACACACCATTTCTTTGCACGTGTACTCACAATGGGGAAGCAAAAGAGAGAAGCAGATAACTTTCTATTACAAACTGTTTTACAATAAGAACAGATTGTTAGGAGTTAATAGTCTTTCCTTGGGGGCTAAACAGCTACGATCTTAAATCTAGATTACTTTAATAGGTCTGTTCCTCAAACAGGAACCTTACATTCTCTGCTAAAAAGGAACCAAACAGCCTCAGCTTTTAAACACTGGAAAAAATTTTCAAATGGAGGAAAATTTGGCAAGAGAAAGATAAAAGACTGATCATCCTTTGCTGGTGATCTAATACCAAGGCAAGATTTAGCTGAAACATAAAGCAGCTAAACCTTACAAACTCTGTTTTTTGGCAGGGCCACACTTTGTAATGATTTGTAAAAGCATTGGAAATAAGAAAGAGTACCCTTTACATGATTAATACTGATGACGAGGAGGAGGAGGAGGATATTAATGATAGAGAATTTAAAGTTTGAAAAATATTGTCCAAATATCATATCATTTTATCCTTACAACAACCCTGGGAGGTGAGTACTATTATCCCCATCTTGCAGGTAAGAAAACTGAGGCAGACAGCAGTTAAAAGATTTGCCCAGGGACATATAGATGGTAAATGTCTGAGGTTGGATTCGAATTCAGTTCTTCCTGACATCAGATCCAGCACTCAATCCACTATGACATCTAGGTGCCCATAAAAACTGTATGGGCAACGGAAAGAGGATTTTTAAAGATCTTACCTACAATCAGAGATAATTGAATTTTCTCTTAAAGTTTATCCATGGGAATCATAGGACAACTAAAGTAAAGTCAAGATCTCCATTGTTGCTGATAGATTTTAATTCCATTGAACACAGATAGATGTAACGCGACTGATGTGTGCACACATATTATCTCTCCTCAAAAGAATGCAATTTCTAGTTTCTGTCTTTATGTCCTAAGTCTTAGCATAATCTTTTGCATAGACTGGATGTTTAATTAGTACTTGTTGAATGGATGAATGACCCAAATAACATAAGGAACACTGTTGATAGGACTAATTTTTGATTCAGATTTATGATTTCACTGGTGTAGAGTAATCTCAATGAGAAAATGGCTTCAACCAATGCAATTAAGCAATTACCCTTTCACATATGATGTGAGTTATGTAAGACACTGAGAAGTAGACATGAACAGAGTACATATCAGAGGCACACTTGAACTCAAGGTCTTTCTCATCCAAGGCTAACTCTTTATCTATTCAAATGCCCTTCTTCTCTTCCAGCTATCTATATCCATGATAATTATGTAAAAATAAAATGTGCCCAACTATAATAATCTAAAAAACATCACCTTGTTATGGATCCAAAGCAAAAGATGACACTTCTAAATGATAAAAAAATTCAACTTGACATTTATTAAGAAACAACTACATATTGAACCCTGTATTATAGTAGATGCTGGGGATAGGGGGAGGAGAGGTGAACTACAGAGTCTAGTTAAAATGTAAACCCTACTTTCCTAGAGCTTAGAATAAGTGGGTAAGATCCGGATACATAAAATTTATAACCAGTTCCATATATAAGATTAGTCTAGTAGCAGGATGAAGGTAGAGGACAATTCTTGGAGTCAAGAAGACCTAAGTTAAAATGTGACCATAGATACTTATTAGTCGTGTGATCCTGGACAAGTTCCTTTATCTCTGTTTGCCTCCATTTCCTCAACTGTAAAATGGGGATAATAACAGCACCTATCTTGCAAGGTCATTATAAGAATGAATAATATTTGTAAAAAGTGTTTAACACAGTGCCTGCCACATCGTAGGCATTATATAAATGCCTATTCCATTTCCTTCCCAACTTCTTTCTGCTAGAAAGGGTAGTAACCGTAAGTGTTATTTGATGTCTATTGTAATAATCGAGGCTAGCAGTACTGGAGTGGTGGAAATAAATATGAGAGATGGCAGAAAAGAAGAATCAGTGGGATTAGATATGAAAGATAAGTATGATTACAGACTCCAA
The DNA here is from genome assembly GCA_023548195.1 of Bettongia penicillata ogilbyi. NCBI lineage: Eukaryota > Metazoa > Chordata > Mammalia > Diprotodontia > Potoroidae > Bettongia > Bettongia penicillata. The sequence continues at coordinate 5,965,227 of JAJHZJ010000231.1, read as the reverse complement.
GTTAGCAGAGTTCTGAGAGACTATTTGGTTCAACCTCTTTCCTCCACAAAAAGAGGAAACTGAGGCTGGAAGTCAAAGAGAACCTAAAATTTCAAGTTTAGGAGACCAAGTAAAATGGTGAAACCAAAAATAAGGAAAGCTAATAAATTCAGTTTTTGAACATCTTGAGTTTGATGATGAGTGAATTAAATGGACGTCTCCTAAGAGCAGTTGATCATGTAGCTCTGAAACTCAGGAAAGCGGACAACCTCAGCAGATACTGAACTGTGGTTTTGTATAGTTGTAGCTCAATCCAATGAAGAGAATGAAAGGGAAAAAAAGAAAAATGAAGAAAGACCATGAGCAAGTGTAGGACCTTGGAGAGCACTTGCGTATGCCATCAAGAAGAGATCCAAAACTCAAGGAAGAGAGAGAAAAATCCACTAGGATAGCACAAGAACCAGGAAAATGGGATATTTATGAAGACAAGGGAAGAGAGACTGTCTAACAGGGAAAGGTGGTATGGAATAGCTGGTGTCAGACTTAAATAGAAACCAGGCCCACTGATCCATAATGAGGACCCCTACTGGCAGCACATTGCTGTTGCTACACTTATATTGTTTGTCTTGTCTTATTCTACATGATTCCCTTTGGGGTTTTCTTGGTAGAGATACTGGAGTGGTTTGTCATTTCCTTCTCCATCTCATTTTACAGATGAGGAAACTGAGACAAGCAGAATTAAATGACTTGCCAAGGGTCACTAGTAGCCATGAACTAGTAAATGACTGAGGCCAGATTTGAACCCAGAAAGATGAGTCTTCCTGACTCCAGGCCCACTGCTCCATTCAGTGTGCCACCTGGCACAGGGACTTTGTTTTAAAATATAATGTTATCTATGTTTTATTGTATTTTTATTTAATTTTTAAAATATTTCCCAAGTACATTTTGCTCTGGTTCTATATGTGTGGCATGAATTTGACACCTCTGGACTGGAGGAGCAAATACTATAGAAAGGTCAAGGAGAGTCTTGTACATAAAAAAATAGTGGTCATAGGATTTGGAGTTTAGAATACTTAAAGAACACCTGCTCCAAGATCCCCGTTTCAAAGATGAGAAAACTGAAGTCCAATATGTTAGGTTAGGGTATTTAAGGAAAATATACAAACTTTCGTACTAAGTTGATATAACTACTAGATTTATTTATTTAGTCACTCAATCCTTTGCTTATTTAAAAGCAGGGTCATCCCACCTGGCCCAGGCTGGATATGAAATGGCCACTCCCGAGGGAGGAGCCAAGATGGTGGAATAGAAAGACTCACGTATGCTAGCTCCGAACCCACAGCCCATAAATTTCCTATAAAAAGAACTCCCCACAAATTCTGGAGCAGTGCAAGCCATGCAGCAACACAGTGGAGGAGATTTCCATTCCAGAGAGCCCTGAAAAACCGGCACCAAAGGTCCATCGCGCACCGGACAGCAGAGCCCAGCCCTGCCCGCATGGCCCCAAGAGGAGCAGATCCAAGCAGGCTTCAGGGATGGAATCTCCGGCAGCCACAAAGGTTCCTCCACCCAAAGGCAGTACAGGTCAGTGAGAGAGACTTCTGGGCTGGCCGAGAGGGGAGCGGAGTGTCTCCATAACTCAGGCCCCCGCGGAAGGCAGTGGCAGAGGCAGTGGAGCAGGCAGGATCTCTGCTCCATTACTGAAGGTCTCCACATAAACCCCCTGAGGGAACTGAGCCTGGGAGGCAGCCCTGCCCCAACCTGAGCACCAGAACTTAAGCTCACATTGAATAGCAGCCCCGCCTACCACTGAAAGCCCTGAGGCTGGGGAGCAGCATTTGAATCTCAGACCCCAAGCACTAGCTGGGCAGATCTAGGCAGGGGTGGAAAGGAATCTCAGAAGTCAAGTAACTGGCTGGGAAAATGCCCAGAAAATGAAAGAAAAATAAGACCATAGAATGCTACTTTCTTGGGGAACAGATGTTTCTTCCTCCTTTCATTTCTGATGAGGAGGAACAACGCTTACCATCAGGGAAAGACACAGAAGTCAAGGCCTCTGTATCCCAAACATCCGAAACAGATATCCAATGGGCTCAGGCCATAGAAGAACTCAGAAAGGATTTTGAAAATCAAGTTAGACAGGTGGAGGCAAAACTGGGAAGAGAAATGAGAGAGATGCAAGAAAAGCAAGAAAAATGGGTCAATACTTTGGTAAAGGAGACCAAAAACTGATGAAGAAAATAACACCTTGAAAAATAGGCTCACTCAATTGGCAAAAGAGGTTCAAAAAGCCAATGAGGAGAAGAATGCTTTCAAAAGCAAAATTAGCCAAATGGAAAAAGAGGTTCAAAAGCTCACTGAAGAAAATAGTTCTCTCAAAATTAGAATGGAACAGATGGAGGCTAAGGACTTTATGAGAAACCAAGAAATCACAAAACAAAACCAAAAGAATGAAAAAATGGAAGAGAATGTGAAATATCCCATTGGAAAAACAACTGACCTGGAGAATAGATCCAGGAGAAACAATTTAAAAATTATGGGACTCCCTGAAAGTCATGATCAAAAAAAGAGCCTAGACATCATCTTTCATGAAATTATCAAGGAAAACTGCCCTGAGATTCTAGAACCAGAGGGCAAAATAAGTATTGAAGGAATCGAAAGAAAGAAAGAAAGAAAGAAAGAAAGAAAGAAAGAAAGAAAGAAAGAAAGAAAGAGAAAGAAGAAAGAAAGAAAGAAAGAAAGAAAGAAAGAAAGGGCCACTCCCAATATTGGCTGGCCCAGGAGCTCTCACTTTGTGCTTTGTTCACAAACTGCCTTGGTTTGCCCTGCCTTTAGGAGCCTAATAACTCCTTACTCTCAGGTGCCATACTTGATAGGGGCACCCAAACCACTTTAACTTTACTGCAATTCAGAGCTCCTGAGCTCAAGAAATCCACCAGTTGCAGATTTCCCAATAGCAAAATTACAAGTATATACTGCCATACCCAGGCTGGAGTTTACTAATAGTATACAAATCAATTTAGTGGACATATTCACTCATAGAAGGGTACAAAAAAAATGTTCAACTTGGGTCACTCATTTGTACTGGTTCAGAAAAATTAAACCACAAAATTAGAACAGACCAGTCCGAGACAGCTCTTCACATGCTATGGTCCTGTAAATTTATAATGCTGTATACAGCCATAGAGCAAAGAAATTGAAACCTCTGGTCAATAAGGCAAACGAATTTCAAGTACTTTTGGATATGTTAACCAAGAATATATTAGATAAGAATGCAGACTAAGATTTTGAGAATTTTTGTTTTGGCAGGGGGCATAGAAGTCAGGTACTATAATCACTAATATTCATAAGATGGTCTAATTGTCTCTCCCAACCTTCCCCTCCATCCCAGGCTTAATCTAACCTGCCAGTGCTATCCAGAAAATGGAAGTGATTTGATCAAAATCACATTGATGAAAATTGTCAGAGCTAACACCTGAATCCCAGGTGTTCCAGCTTTAAAATATAATGTTTCATACAATATCCCACAGCACTCCTCTCTAGACTACATGAAAGTATACCAAGCTACCATTAATCAGTTACTAACCTCTGCCTTCTCTAGTTACATTTCCTTGCACTTTATTTATAGAAAGCATCCACACAAAATAGAAATTTGGAAGCCAATGTTTTATGAAACAATAAATAACATTACTAGATTAAAATACAGCTTTCTATATGAAACATTTTTTCCAAGAAGCAAAGGTCTCAAGTTGGGAAAACATCAAATAAAGAAGAAAGTTTAGAATATGGTAGGAGAAATCATACAAGACAAGATCTAATACTGAAGGTGTCTAAATATAATATCATATTAACCCAATCCTTATATGATGAGCAAAAGTAGAACCCCAAAAGAAATGAAAGTTGGTCATATAGTCAAAATAAGATCTGGCACCATGTTGGTCTTGGCACACTGTGCCATTTGGCACTCAAGATCAAATGTAGCTTCATTGTATTTAGAAACAAAAAGTTGTTCAACAAAGAGTAAACAAAATTTCAAGCAGTGATATTTAAACTATTGAAGAGAAAAAAAGTTTCAACATTTATTAGCACCTGTTGGTAATTTCCTAAAGGGTATTCTGCATGTGCAATTTTGAAATTTCGATGTCATCTTTTATGACAATGTCACCTTCATTTCCTATAGGTTCTCTTCAATGAAACATTTAACCAAAGATTCTTAATGTTCTTTAGGTCCTGAAATCTTTTGGCTATATGGTAATGCTTATGGACCCCTTCTCAGAATCACGTTTTTAAACATATAAAATACAATACATAGGATGAGGAGAGAAACCAATTATAATTAATTACAGCTATCAAAATATTTTAAAACCCAAGTTCATGGGCTTGGAAGGCCCTGATTTTTAAATGATCTCTCTAATTCACCTCTTCAAAGGCTTCTACAGAGGCTGTCAAACAAAATCTCAACTTCTCACTACTGAATTCAAGGCCTTCCTTATCCAAACTTCTCTCTCCAATTATTTCTTAAGAAGCACAATAGCTCCCTGCTAACAAGATCTCTCTTTACTACACTCATTGTACTTTGCATCAGTTCATGTAAGGCTTTCCAGGTTGTTTCTCTCAACTTTCTTCCTTTTCTATGCTGTTTCCCCTAAATGAAGCACCATCTTTGCTACTCTATACCTATTCAAATCCTACCAGCCTTCAAGGCCTAGTCACCTCAGTTTCAATGTCTTCCAGGAAACTTCCCTAGGAACTCCAGCCACCATCACTCTTCCCCTCTTTACTTCTCCACCACTACTATGTGGACAGTAATTTTTGGCACTTTTAAAACATTCAGTTTAGAACTGTACTATAGACTACCATGTATTCTAGTCCAATGGTTACATGTATACAACTTCATTTCCCATATAGATAATAAGATCATTGAGGGAAAGGCTCATGCTATGTATGTCTTATTAATGCTTCCTCCAGTTTCCAAGTGTGCCAACACTTAGCACAAAGTCAGTGTTGAATAAATATTTTTAAACTCTTACACTGAAACAATGTACTAATTTGGACTACTACCTAGAGGACCATTTAACTGTGCATACCCTTTAATCCAGCAATGCCACTATTGGGTCTATATCCCAAAGAGGTCATAAAAAAAGAAAAAGACTCACATGTACAAAAATATTGATGGCAGCTTTTCTGTGGTGGCTAAGAATTAGAAATTGATAGGTAACGGAGTCCATCAATTGGGGATTGGCTGAATAAGTTGTGGCATATGTAAGCAATGGAATACTAATGTGCTATAAAAATGATGACCACACAGATTCAGAAAAACCTGGAAAGCCTTACATGAACTGATGCAAAGTGCAATGAGAAGAACCAGGAGAACACTGTACACAGTAACAGCAACACTATGTGATGATCAGCTATGAATGACTTAGTTTTTTTCACCAATACAATGAAATAAAACAATTCCAAAGGACTCATGGTGGAAAATGCTATCAGGGAAAGAACTGATGGAGTCTGAATGCACACTATTTTCATTTTAAATATTTTTTTCATTTTTTCCCTTTGGTTTGTTTTTTTCTTTCACAATATGACTAATATGGAGATGTTTTTTACATGATTGCACAAAAATAACTTATATCAAATTGCTGTTTTAGGGAGGGAAGGAAGAAGAAAAATTTGGAACTCAAAATTATCACAAAATAAATATTAAAAATTATCTTTACATGTAATGGAAAAATAAAAATGCAATCTAAAAATTAAAATTAAAAGTGAAACAACATGATGATTGCAACATAAATGCTTAACACATGCTTTTTCCTACCATCACAGATCTAGAGCTTGGAGGATTCTTGGAGACCACTGAGTTCAACCCCCTCCTTTTACAGATGAGGAAATTGAAGCTGAGGGAGGTTTGCCTAAGGGGATACAACTAATCAGTAAGCATCTGAGGTGGTATATATGCTTGGCTTTTCTTGACTCTGATCTTAAGAGTTTTAGCTGCTGTATCATCTAGTGGTTGATTGATTGATTAAAGATGGTTGCCAATGCTTTGTTACAATTCAACCTACAAATGGACCAGCCAGGACAAGAAATCATTACTACACACCTTCCACTCCAGTCTTAGGAAGGATATACCATGCTCCTTTCCTCTTTAAAAATTCACCAAGAATATAAAACATAATCCTCTCTGCATAGCATAACTTGATTTAACTGGTCATGTAAAATATACATCTCTATTTTATGGATATGGTCTGAAAAGAAAAAGGATGGACTTTTAGGATGTTTCCCTGGAGATGGGAAATCTTTGGGGGATACACTTTCTCTTCTCTTCTTCTATCACTCCTAAAAGAATGCTTGCTTATATACCAAATCTGTTGGTGGCTCATGCTCTTACATTTTTGAGATATTTGATATTACAATGCCTGGAAGCTAAACTCCATAAAAGAAGGAGACAATTTTGCTCAAGAGAGATGTTGATGGGGGACTCTCTACCACATGGTCTACCAAGGGAAATTATTAACTCAACAATGAACACATTAATCTACTTTAAATTCAAAACTCTCTCTCTTCATCTCTACCTCCTGGGTTCCTTCAAGCCAAAGTCAAAGTACCACCTTCTGCAAGAATATTTTCCTAGTTAATCTTTTGCCTTCCCTATGAGACTATCTCCAATTTATCCAGTACATGTTTTGCTTTATATAGTTGCTTGCGTGTTGTCTTTCGCATTACACCATGAGATTCCTGGGAGCAGGGACTATTTCTTGCCTATCTTTGCATCCAAAGCATTTAGCACAGTGCTAGGCACATTAGTAGGTATTCAGTATTTGACCACTTTATTTGACTTGATACAAGACAATACATGCAGAAGGGGCTTGCTAGTGTCTAGGAAAAAATGACCCCTTCTCAATCTTGCAAGTATGTTAATATTAGACTTCTAGAAAGGACCTTTGTATTCTCTGAGCCAGGTAGTAACTGAGTGAGGGCCGTCACAAGTCTCATTTGGGGTTACCAATAGTTTTTGTTTTCTCAGGGTTCTTGGATCCTGGTGCCATAAAGCCAATTTCACTCTTGACTTTCCTGCCTCCATTTTCTGATAAGCCCCTGATAAGGGGCTTCAATCCCAGAAGATGTGCTCCCATTCTTAGAGCAATAACTGAACCAGGAAGGAAACTATCATCTTGTACCCACACCTTCAGTGGTCTCTGAAGATGTCTGGTTCACAAACCTTTTCCTGAGAGCAATCTCTCTAACTCAGAATAGATTTTGCAAGATTTTTCAGGTGAAATGGAAGCTTGAGAGTTAGTCGTGATTCACTAAATCCATAGTAACCACACTCCCTAGAGTGATCAGTCAGTGGGACAGTGGAAAGAACACCAGGCGTTGATATAGGAAATTGCTACTGTTTTTCAATCATTCCAGTAGTGACTAGCTCTACCCAATATTATTTTGGGGCTTTTCTTGGCAAAGATACTGGAGGAGTTTGCCATTTCCTTCTCAAGTGAATTTTACAGATGACGAGACTGAAGCAAACAAAGTTAAGTGATTTTCCCTGAATCACATAGCTAGTAAGTATCTGAGGCAAGATTTGAACCCTAGAAAATGAGTCTTCCTCACTCCAAACCCAACACTCTATCACTGCGCTACCCAGATGCCCTGGAGTTAGGAATTCAAATCTAGTCTCAGGTAGATCACATCCTACCTATGTGATCCTGGGCAAATTACTTAACCTCTCTTTGCCTCAGTTTCCTCATCTGTAAAATGGAGTAATGATAGCACCTACCTCCCAGGGTTGCTGTGAGGATCAAATGTAAAGTGCTTAGCAAAGTGCCTGGCATATAGCAAATGCTACATAAATGTTAGCTGTTCTTATTAGCTATTTTTACAGTTACCAAAGAGACAAGTAGGTGAGGCAGTAGGTAGAGGGTACTGGACATGAAGTCAGGAAGATCTGAGTTCAAATTCTCTTTGAGACACTAGCTGCATGATCCTTGGAAATTCACTTAATCTCATCTTATCCTAGCTTCCTATTCTAGAAAATGAGGGGTTTGGACTCAGTGGCCTCTAAAGAAGGTCCCATGCAGTTCCTTATGATCAAATATAATCCATGCATAGTAGGAGGTATAGGAATAATGATAGAGAATTGGCATTTCCCTATTGCTTCAGTGAAGGGAACTGTCATAAGTATCACAGTGAGCAGGGGATTTGTCCAGCTTCTGAATTCTCCTGATGAAGAGGATCATGCAGTGGCTAGGAGAGGCTTCTGGTAGTCAAGGGTGGCATGATGGAATCACTCCCTCCACCCACCCCCCAGAAGAGATGCAATGGGCTCAACTGTATACAATGTTTTACTCTTGGCATAGGAACCATAAAAGAAATGAAGAATATTTTTAAACACTGTAACAATTTGATATATATAATATATATAATATATGCATATATTATATACATATTACATATGCATATAATAATTGCTGACCCCAAGGAGCTTATAGTCTACCATGAGGGGGTTTGAAATAAGACCATTCATAATAATTCTATCATAGAGAATGTGCTAAGTGCTACAGATATATTTCAAAGTGCCCCAAGTCCAGATGCCAGAAGCAATGTTTTCTTCTAAGAAGGGAGAATATCACTCAAGGTTACATTATTAATGTCTGGAAGAGGTTAAAGAAGGATGTGTCATGATCTTCTTTTCCATGGCTGGCATTAAGACAGACCCGTCCAAAGAGCTCCCCTGGCAAAGTGTTGCTTATGGGAGTCTCAGAGAAAATTCAATGGAGTGTTCTTATGTCATGAAGAATGACTCAGTCATGCTGGATAAAGAAATCTCTCAGATGACCTAATGTGACATTTGGTGGCAGTTTCAGAGCAAAGTTATCCACCATGGAGAAAAAGAAATCACTTTACCTCTTGCTTTAAACACTTGTTATTTTCTGTTAAAAAAAAAAAGGTGCTTTTAAAAGGTACATTCTGATGCTTCTGGGGATGTTAGTAACTTCCAAACCCTTAGGCAGGAAGCAAGTTTGTGTTGGACCTGTCAGAGACCAGATAGAAAAGCTCAGTGAAGGAAAGTTTCTCAAATGAATGATTAAATATTAAAAATGGGAATTGTATTTGGTATAAAACAGATATTTGGTGTAAATCAGTAAAACATCAGGCAACCAGATACCTGGTTGGGAGATTAGGAGGAGGAGGAGAAGGAGAAAAAGAGTAATAACTTAGTTGTTGACTGAGGAAAAAACCATCCCAGGGTCTTCATACATCCCTTGTCAAATAGTCAATCAAAAAATCTACCTCCTAGGGTTGTTTTGAGGATCAAATGAGATATTTTTAGAGTGCCTGGCACATAGTAGGTACTTTAGAAATGATTGTTCTTTCCCTTTTTGGCTTCTCCTTACCCCCAATCAATCAATGGACAAGCACAGACAGATAGGTGGTGCAGCAGATAGAGTAAGACCTGAGTTCTAATCCTGCTTCAGACACTTAACCAGCTGTGTGATCTGAGCAAATCAGTTAATTTTCTTCTGCCTTCATTTTCTCATCTGTCAAATGAGGATAATGATAGCATCTGCCTCCCAGGTGTGTTGTGAAAATCAAATAAGATGATATTTGTAAAGTGCTTTGCAAGCCTTAAACTGCTGTATAAATTGTTATATTATTTATTATTATAAGTTATTATTATCATTATATGAGTGATTATATGTGCCAGACTGTGCTGGGGATACAAAGAAAATCAAATATAGTCCATGTCTTCCAGGTGTTTACATTGTGATGAAAAAGGGCTCCCCTGGCCAGACCTCCAGGTACCATGCTTCCCCCTCAGTATGTACCTACATAACAGCTTACTTTTTGCTGCTTGTTCTAGGAGCAGTAATTCAGTCAGCACTGCCATGCTTCTGGAAAAGGGCATATTAATCAACTATTCCATGGCTCCACTCATCATCCCTCTGATTCCCTAGACCAAAATTTCTTTGGTTACCACCTGATCTGAGCTGTCTCCTTCTATTAGGATATTGCTATCAAGCCACTTGAGAACAGAGATGGCCTCCCTTTTGAATTTGTCTCCATCCGCATGGTTTAGCAAAAGTTCTGGTACATGTGAGGAGCTGAAGCAGTACTTTTCCATTCATTCAGTGATTGTCTGTTGAATTGAATTATTTGGCCATTGGTAAAAAAATATAATGTCCACAAAAACAAGGTTTAATGGTGTTAGGACTTTTAATTTAATATCAGAAGTGGATTTGATTACCAGTTCTATGTATTACATGAGTAACTTGGGTAAGCCACTTTACTTCCTTGGGCCTCAGTTTCCTCAATGGTAAAATGAAGTTCTTATGCTCAGTAGTATCTGAAATTCCTTCATAATCTAAATCAATCACCTTATTATTATGTCAAAGTGACCTTAAATTCTCTAAGGCTTTGGCAGCTCTGGTAGATTCTACCAAGCTGGAAATACAATGAGAATGAGTCCATCAAAGAACTGTGGGCTGGTCATGTGACCATCAGCTTTGATAAGTTGAGAGAAGCTCACCCCCAGGTAGGTTATAGAGTGATGATTTTTCTTTTGGTCCTAGTAAATATTTAATGCCATCTGTTTTTTGAGAAGTATAGCTGAGCACCAAGAGATTCACAATGTACAAGCTGGCTACTCAGTAACTGGTTATTTGGTGATGGCAGGATACCTACTAGAGAAGAGATGAGTGGGGTTGGCCACATAGAAGAAATTATGGATCCTTAAATATTTAGGTAAATAAGGAAGAGAAAGCAGTGAAATTAGATGAATATATAAGGCATTTCCTCTGGTAAATCACAACCTGGACCAGTCTAGAGATGTAACTATAAAGAGATCAAAGAATGGATGAAAGAAAAGTACCTTTAAAAGGCTTTAGATACAAAGCTGATCTGAAGCTCCCTGGAGAGGTTCTATCTCAAAGATGAAGGAAATTTAGGAAAAGTGAACTATGCAAGTTAAAAACAAAACCAGGCTGGGAATAATCAGTAACGGAAAAAATTTTAACAATTACCTATATGACTTTGGCCAAGGTACTTCATCTCTTCACCCATTAGGTTCCATATGGGTAAAGTAAGAGCATTTGGAATGAATCTCAATAGTTCACTTACTGATGAAATTCTATTATTTAATGCCTAAAACTGTTTTCATATGCTTAAAAAGTTTATGTTTTTATATCTTTAAAAAAATCTTCCATATTCTAAATCACCTTTTAAAATTTATTATTGAGTGATTGCTAGGTCCGACTTGTAATTTTTAAAACAATTCTGGAAAAGCATACCTGAATAAAATAGAGTGTTTGTCCTATGATTTAATTGATTATATGCCAGGATATTTGAACCATGAGGCAATAATAATCTCCTGGTCTAAGGATATCGGACCATGAGGCAACAATGATGATGGTGATGATGATGATAATGATAACGAGCATGATAGGTAGCACTTTAAGATTTGCAAAGCACTTAATGAATATTTTGTTTTCTTTTCGCAACAATGCCGAGAGGTGGGTTCTGTTATTATCCCCCTCTTACAAATGGGGGAACTAGGGATGATAAGAGATTAAGTGACTTGCCTGGGGTTACCCAGATAATATCATTCACCATGGCATAACCTATACATGTTATAGAGCCCAGGTAGTACTAGCCTTGCAGTAAATCAAGATGTTACAGGTCTATGGTTCACCCATGTTCACACGGCTAGTAAATGAGAGAGGCAGGATTAATCCATGTCTAGCCCTCTATCCATTAAACCAGAATGATTCTATTAGTTTAGCACATCTAAATGAATAATATGATGGTGTGTGCCATACCTACACTTTGTAACTCTTCTTAATAAAGTTTCAGTGCCTATAAGGAAGAAGAAGATGGCCTCTTGAGCAAATCCTTGTCAAAAATTTTCTTTAAGTCTGAGACCATAACTGGCTATTAATGTTTATATGCCTTTGAAACAGACTGAGAGGGAAAGAACAAGTGATTTGGAATCAGGGGCCCTGGGTTCAAATCCAGGGTCAAAACTGCCACTTGCTATTGGTGTGACTCTGGGCAAGTTACTGACCATCTCTAGCCCTTTGTTTTCTTATCTACAAAATTAGAGAACTGGAGAAGATTCTGAAGACCCCTTCCTATTGTCTATCCTACAATTTGCTGTATGACCAAACATCATTAGAAAAGGTATTTTTCTCCTGGAGTTCCTGCTTCTTTACATTTTTGGAGGTGCCCCCTGCATTATCACTGCTATGGTCTCATTATCCAATAGCCAAGGAGATGATCGTGATGGTGATCATTGCCTTTTGGTTCAATTATTGTTCAATGCTACTCAGATGCAATCAATTGAACCATGGGACAAAACCACCCTATTCAACTCAATTATGCTTTTCTATAATCTTTTAGATTTAAAATTGAATTTCTGGTTCTAGAAGCAGTATTATATAGGAGAAAGAGGCTTGATTCAGAGTCAGAGGACCTAGGATTGAATGCTAAGCTCTACCACCTCACTTGAGTGACCCCAAAAAAGATAATTAACATCTTTGGACCTCACTTTTGTTATCTATCAAAGGAAGAACTAGGATTAAATGGCCTCCAGTGTCCCTTCCAGATCCAAATTTATGATTCTCTATTTAGATGACCTTTGATCACAGGATCATACATTAAGACCGGGAGAGGACCTATGACGTTGGTTAATCCAAATACCCTCCAAAACATATTAAGGATGAAAAAAATGAAGCCCAAAGACCTATAATGACTTGTTTGAGGTCATACTGAAGTGGAAGAGAAGAGTCAAACCAGTTCCAGACTGGAAAGGGATGGATTTGAGATAAATGCCAGAGCTGGAATTCAACTGACTAGAATACATTAAGGAGGAATTTGGTGGCACTGGAGAAAACCCTGGGCTTGAAATCATGAAAACCTGAGTTCAAATCTGGTTTCATATTCTTACTAGTGGTGTGACTGTGGGCAAGTCACTTAACCCTGTCTGCCTCAGTTTCCTCACCTGTAAAATGAGTTGAAGAGGGAAATGGTAAACCACTCCAGTATTTCTGCTAAGAAAATTCCAAATGGGATCATGAAGAGTCAGACACAACTGAAAGAATAACTTAACAAGCATATATTAGCATACAGTATAATGGATTATTTAGTGCAGAGGCGATATGCTACTGCTCCTTCACACTTTACAATGATGGCTCACTGAAGGGGAGCTGGAATCCAACAGCTGGAGAGCACTGTGGACCCACCATCCTCTCCATCCAGTTTCAAGTCCTCATCATTCATTCATTTGAGGGAAGTAAAAATCTTGTCCTTCAAGTTTGCCCAAGTCTTTTATTTCTTAACATGTCTCTGGGATGAACTCCAGAACATTCTAACCTGGGGAATTTAGTGGCGAAAAATCCTCAAGGGAGAAAGGGATGCCTAAGAGAGAACATGACAATGCAAAATCAGGTCCATGTCGAGCATCCGAAGAAAGGCATTTTATACTAACAATTTCAGTATTATCTCCCACCACTGGTTATAATGCAGGGAAAGGTAGAAATAAAAGCTAACATCGTATATCAGTATCCAAACAAAACCAAACGCCTTTTTTCCAGACTGAGGAGGATGATACTACCCATGATGCTATGCATGCCAGAGAACAAAGGACCACCTGCCTGATTAAATATGCTTTTTTTTTTTTGAGAAAGGGCCATTACTGCAGAAATAATGAATCAAAGTGACTCCTCCTTTAGCCTCACTCAGCAGGCCATGAAACCAGTCCAGTTTTTTAGGAACAATTCCCAAAATGAGATGCCCACTCCTAGGAAAGATCAATCTGGAAAGACAAGACACCCCGACGAGAGCAATCCAACAGTAAAAAGTTCCTAACAGAAGTCAAGACAGATTGTCCCACCTGCATTTAAGCCAAGAATGCAGTATTATCTTGGCTGTTTTTAGCATTTTAGGCTCTCTCTCTCTCTCTCTCTCTCTCTCTCTCTCTCTCTCTCTCTCTCTCTCTCTCTCTCTCTCTCTCTCTCTCTCTCCCTCTCACACACACACACACAGAAAGAGACAGACAGAGTGTGTAGCTTCTTGCATACTTACAACAAAGATCTTACTTTGCCAGCATGAAGGCAAATGCAATATAAAAGACATACACACACACAAAAAGATCCTGGTCTATAAGGGAATGGAAATAAAAGTTATTGGATGTGACTTCTGCCTGTGAGGCTCTATTTGGGTTGCCAAGAGCCAAAACAAGAGAAGTAAAGTGAGAGTGAGCTCACACAAGGAAGACAAGATTAAAATGCTGGTGGGTTCTGTGTGAAAACAGGGATGGGAAAGGTGAACAGTCAAACTGAGTTCAGAACAGTCCAAATGGAATGCAAGTTTTTAAGAGCACAATTAACAGATGGAGGGTGAGGAATGAGGCACCGAAACACAGAAGCAATCACTGTAAACAGCTCAAGAGAACGTTAAAATGCAGAGGTGAAAATGCTGGGCAGCTAAGAAAGGAGGACATTAATAGAAGAAGCAATAGGAAAGGAGAGAAAAATAAACCTAACCAAAAGTAGGGCACGGGAACTGACCAAGAAGAAGGGGAGGGGCCTTTCTCCAATGAAGAACTTTCATCACTCAATTTCCCCAGGTTAGAAAGTTCTGGGCATTCTGTGTCCCAGAGGTACAATGACAAATCAAAGGGAAGGGCAAGATTGAAGGACAAGTTCCTTGCTTCCCAAGAGGATGATATTTGCTGGATTAATTTAGTCATAGAATTAGAGTTGGAAAAGATTATCTAATCTAACCTCTTTATTTTACAGGTGATGAAACTGAGATCCAGAGAATTGACTCACATGAGAAAGGAGCAAAGTCAGAATTTGAACCTACATCATTGGACTCCAAAACCCAAACCCACCTGTTTACAGAGTGTCCCAAAAGTATGAGTGTGGCTTTAAGCTTTAACAGCAAGTAAGTGCTTGGAGCCAGATTTGCACTTATGAAGATGAGTCTTCCGGATTCCAAGCCCAGTGATCTATCCACTGCACCGACTAGCTGCCCTCTCTTAAAACATAAAGCAAGCAATTGTGTTCATACAAGATATATACAGAGAAGGTGGAAAAGTAATCTCAGAGGGTAATCTCACCAGCAGGGAAGGGCACTGGGAAAGATAACCTTCAGAACTTGAGATTTTAATTGAGCCTTGAAGGAATCCAGTAGGGGGAGGTAAGGAGGGAGAGCATTCCAGGCAATGGGAGATAACCAGGAAAAAGACAAGGTTGGAATGGGGAGATAGAATGTTATATTTGAGGAGTAGCAAAGAAGTCAGTGTGGCTAGATCACAGAGTATGTGGAAAGAGATAAAGGAGACTAGAAAAATGGGAAGCAACAAGGTGGTCAAGGGCTTTAAATGCCAAAAAGAGGACTTTATATTTGATTCTGGGGGTAATAGGGAACTATTGTACTTTACTGAGTAAGGAGGTAACATGGTTATAGCTTTAGGAAAATCACTTCTGGCAGCTGACAGAAAGATGGAAAAGGAATAGGGAAAGAATTGAAGCAAGGAACCCAAGACTGGAGAGAAGGATATGTGTGTGTGTGTTTGTGTGTGTATACACACATATGGTATATGTACACATGTATGTACATATATGGTATACACATGGTATATGTACACATGTACGCATATATGGTATAAATGCCAGGGCATTGCAATATGCTGGATATATGGAGTAACACCTACATTATATGTCTTAGTAGCTGAGACAATCGTGGTACCCTTGATAGTAATAGGGAAATGAGGAAGAAAATGCACTGTGGCACAAGTGAACATTATAGAATAATGTTCTGCTTTGGACACACTAAGTAGTAAGTGTCTATGTGACATCCAGTTCAAGATGTTCAAAAGATAGCTGGTGAGGTGAGACTGGAGCTCAGGAGAGAGAGAATGTAGGGCTAGGTGTGTGGATGTGGGAATCATCCCCATAGAGATGATAATTGAAACCCATGGGAACTGATGAGATCACTAAATAGCATATAGAGGGAATAAGACAAAGGACCAGGATATAGACTTAGGACATGCTTACATGGCCATGACCTCAATGAAGGCTCAACAAAGCAGCCTGGGAAGGAGAAGGATTAGAAAATTCCACTCTTCCAATTCTATGTATGCCGTCATTTGTCTCTTCTTTATTATTCCCATCTTTCATCTTCTGAAAGACAAGTACAAATGGTTTTATCCTGATTGTAATGTTTTTACTTACAAAGAAGTAACAATGACAAAGCAAGGGAAGACTGAGCTGCTTAAAATATGGTGGTAGCAAGGGAAAGGTTATGGGATCTTAGATCTACAATGCACTTCTGATGCCCAAAGCCCAACTCCCCTCATTTTACAAAAGGAAAAACTGAGACCCAAAGAGCTTAAGTGATTTGTCCAAGGTTACCTAGGTAGTAAGTGACAAAAGCAGAATTTGAACGTAAGTCCTCTAGCCATACTCAGAGTTCTTTCCCCTATATCATCAGCATGATTCTCCTGTAGCCTCGCCTCATCCTATAATATACTTCCCTTTCCTTCCAACCCCAACCATCATCAATCAAGTCATGAGATAGGAAGGGGAGAAGGGGAGGAATGAAATAAGAGAACGTGGAGAGTCTTGTCCAAATCCCTCACAAGACTACGATGAATCTATGACCTCATCCATGTAGGACCTTCTTCCAGTGATGTAGATCAGTGGTATCAAACAAACAGAAACAGATCTCTGAGGTCATATAGTGACTTAGAAAATCACAAGTTAACATTATCCATGTTGTATTGTATTTTGATTTATTTCATTGTATTTCTCAATTACATTTAGTCTGGTGGCTCCAGGCAGTCGTGGCTTTGAGTATGATACATCTACCCAACTCATCCTAGGTGACACTTGTCCATGTGTGTATCTTCCACAGGGCATCTATCCCACACTCTAGAGGTCCTGCTCTGGTTCAGTTGACCTGTGTGGACACAGCAGAGAATACAGACCATCCAACCCAACAGCCACCTTTCCTAATTGTCCATTAGCAACTAGAAAAATGATCCAAAATGTGTAAGGCAGAACCTGATTAGTAAGACAGAAGGAACGTGATAATAGCTCCAAGGGTCCTGAGGCACATCCAAATTGATAAAAGACCTGGCTAAGACTAATGAAGCACTTACTTTCTAAAATGTCCCCTGAGATAAAGATGAGCTTTCCCCCCTCATCAGTGAAGGGAGACTTCAATTGCTCTATACTCTTATTTTTAGCCTGGATAAAAAAAATTCCACTTCTCATCTCATCAAAAGAAAGTCAATTTTATGGGCTGCCAAATGGATGCAGGACCTCTGTTAATGGTCTTTTGCACTTTCCCCGTTTTCCCTGCAGGTTTCCACATTATTCTCCCCTAGTGGAAAGAAACAAGCTAATGGTTGGGTCTTGATCAGGCTCTGTGACTTTTTTTTTTTTAAGGAGACCCAAAAGAACATAGAACACTTCATTTCCTGGACTTGTTCTCTTCTATAGTCAAATGGAAATATTCTTTTAATTCCAGATGGAAAACAATTCTAGAAACTCCCATCTCTCTCCTCCATCAACACCCCCTCCCTTTTTCCTCGCAATGAAGGCCGGACATCCATTGAATACATCCACTAGTTAATTTAATCATGTGAAATGATACTAAATCCTTTTTTTTCGGCTTTTGGAGTAGGCCTATGACTTAAATTTTATAGGGAACTCTCAGGGTGGAAATTCTCTTTACAAAAACAAATCAAAGGTTGCTCTAAAATGGATTTTTGTGCTGTGGAAATGAGCAGTTAAGTGACTGTTCTGGGTCACACAGTCACAATATGTAAGCGGTAGGTCTAGAACTCCCATCTTCCTAACTCCAAGGCCAACTCTCTCTCCACTGTGTTAGGCTGACACTCTAAACAAATGATGCCTACTTTATTAGTAGTATTTATTTTATTAAATGTTTTAACCTACAATAAATCTAAAATCTCCATTTTTTCCTTTGGCAATTTCTGCCCATCTTCATAGGAAACCTCAGTCTTCCATAACTCTATGTTTTTACTGTACTCCTCACATTAGATCCATTTACCCCATCTTAATTATTTGTTTGTGTCAGTGTGAAGATTGGATACTACTCCATATTTGATACAGCACTCACCTGCTCAAAAACACCCAATGGCTCCCCATTGATTAAAAAGAATTATAAACTCCTAACCCTCCTTCTTCCGGTTTTTGAGGCACTCTTATTCTAAATCCAGAAGAGGCAGGGTGGGAATAAACTCAAATAATCCTTTGATTTTTGTTTGTAAAAGCCAAAAGCGATTGTGTTTCACACCTCCCAAATTTGATGTATTTATTCATTAAACAAATGTTCATTAAGCGTGCCAGGAGCAATACTAGAGGCCCTGTGGCACAATGGGTAGAAAACAGGCATCAGAAATAGGAAAATCTGGGTTCAAGTACTGTTTCTGACACTTTTGACTTTGGGACACTGGACAGATTACTTAACCTCTACAATACTCCAAGGCTCTAAGATGCAGAGGAGGTGCTGAACTATATAACTAAAAGGAATTCACATGATGGGAATTTACTAACTGCTCCAAGGAAATCATTGGTTTGCCCCCTACCCTGAATGTGGAATCTATTATTATAAGCCCTAGCCAGTTAAGATAAGTATAAATCCACACCCTCAAAGACAATATGTCTTAGCAGCAGTAACTACACGTACATATTGTTCAGTTGTTTCAGGCATGTCAACTCTTCATGACACCATCTGGAGTTTTCTTGACAAAGATTCTAAAATGGTTTACCATATCCTTCTCCAGCTTATTTGACAGATGAGAAAACTGAGGTAAACAGAGTGAAGTGGCTTGCCAAGGGACACACAGCTAGTAAGTGTCTGAGACCTGAATAGAACTCATGCAGATGAATCTCCCTGACTTTAGGCCCAGTGCTCTATCCAGGGTACCACCTGACTGCCCTATGTACCATGTACATAAAGTGATAAATGAAACATGAATTAGATAGTAAGTGCATAACAGACATCCAAAGCCTTAGTAGATCATACCAGGAAGAAATCATTTCCAGCTGAAGGAATCAAGGAAAATTTCCCAGAGGAATGGACATTTTTTAGCTAAATCCTCAAAGAATGAGTAAGATGCTATCAGGCAAGGAGACTAAATATAATTCCAGATATAAGGAACACTACACCCAAAGTACATCAAGAGGAGAACATAAGATCTATAGAGGAGACAGCATCCACTCTGGGTTGGCTAAGCTATTGATTATAGAAGGGGTAAGATGGCGAGGCAGCTAGAGTACCATGACAAAGGATGCTAGATTTGAAATGATAGATCCTAGGTTTGAATTCCAGTCACTGCCATTCATTACCTGCATGACTCAGACTGTTTCCCATGTTGAGAATGCTTCCTCTCCTCATTTCTACCTCCTCCACTAGACTGTGAACTCCTTGGGAGCAGGGGACTACCTTTCCCCCGCTTTTTAACCCCTGTATTTAGCACAGTACCTGGTACATAGTAGGAGCTTAATAAATGTTTGTTAACTTGATTTATCCACTTCTCAC
Source organism: Bettongia penicillata ogilbyi (assembly GCA_023548195.1). Taxonomy (NCBI): domain Eukaryota; kingdom Metazoa; phylum Chordata; class Mammalia; order Diprotodontia; family Potoroidae; genus Bettongia; species Bettongia penicillata. Next base: position 5,945,676 of record JAJHZJ010000231.1, on the reverse strand, counting down.
AGTATGTATTAAACCCAAGGAAGCTTGGGACATAGTAGGTGTTTAATAAATGCTTGTTGATTTGATTAATCCATTTTTTATCATGTTCATAAAGCCTAGGGAAGCCTAGCTCCTAATAGGTGCTCAATAAATGCTCCTTGATTGAACTTGCCCAAGATCACATAAGTAAATAAAAATCAGGGATAAGATTTGAACTTAGCTTCTCTGCATGCCACACAGGCTTCCATCAGCTTGGTAGTATAACGGATAGAGTGATAAACTTGGAGTCAGAAAGACGAGTTCAAATCTCACTTTAGACACCCACTAGCTTTTCTTAGTGATGGGTCCTCTCCGACCAGAGACTTTTTACCCACTGGTTCACTTGGAGGCATGACTTTAACTTGTACCTCTTGATTTTATTTTTCCCCATTGGTATCTCTGTGTTCTAACATCAACATATTCCCATCGATCAATCAGCAAGCATTTATAAAGTGCCTACTACAGGCCAGGCACTGTATTGCTATATCATTCTCCTCTCCCTCATTCAGAGGTCATCCTTTACAATAAAAGATAAAAAGTGATGGGGTGGTTCAGCAAAATCAACCAAACGCATCAGTATATGCAGTGTTCAGTATCCATAGACCCCTCCGAAGAAAGGAGGAAAGAACTAGTATTTCTTTAAATAAGTGCGAAGAATTAGTAAAAAATGGATTGTATGCTTTAGTTTAAGCATTCAGGAGGAAATGGTAATCCCAGATAGGGCTAGGTTGTTGACAGAGCCTCAGAAAACCAAGTCCCTAAGGCAGCAGGATATCATGGAAATGTTGCTAAGTCAGAAGCCAGAAGAACAAGACCCAAATCCTCTCTTTCCCACTACATAAACTTGGGTAACATTTTCATTCACTGGGCCTCAGTTTCCTCATCTATAAAACAAAGGGATTGTACTAGATGGCCTCTACATTACCTCCCACCACTAGAATGATGTTGTTAGAAGTATATCCTGGAGACCTGTTGCTAAGATAATAAATGTAGACTATAAAGAGACTCACAGTCAAACTTGGTGACTTTTCAGGTTGATCAGCCTGTGGCCCATTCTACAAATCTTCATCTTTTCATTTCAGAGCCAGACCTTGCGTCAGCCCACAAAACTTTTAACATACATAATGATAGACCGGGGGTGTCTGAATATCTACATTCTTTTTGCCCAAGGCTCTTATCGGTATGACAAAAATCTGCTGCCTCACAGATAATATTTTCTTGGCATGACCCATTTCTGGGGGCCTCCACGTTCCGTGTTCCTCTAGCAATTCTCCTGTATTTCAAGCAATAGAGTGAATGGTATTTTTTGTCAGAAATACGCTGTCATACATATTCAGGAAACATTTGCCTGGAAGACAAATGCAGGGGAATGCTGGGTGGCAGTTAGAAGTAGTTGCAATCCCCAGTCCCCATTCTATTTCACATAATAATGACTTTTGGGCAGCCCCTTTAAATGAGGATTTCTGAACCCCAGGAATAGAAGAAAAAACCCACCCTACTGGAACCAAACTTATTATTCATCTCTCTTCCAGGCTAGGCTCAGTTTAATGACGGGTTCCGTCTTTTCAAGACATTTGCTCATTATTTTTCACTTTCTTCTGTCCTTCCCTGTCGATTCAGTGTTATTGTTCCTCGTGTTTTCAACTTGTCTTTCTGCACAGTCTCTTTTTCTTCTATCTCTGAGACTTCTTTTCTTCTGGCCTATGAATGTCATCTCATTCTTTCTGAGATCCCGCTTTTTATCCACTAATGTTTCATGTCTTTGGTGCAAAAATAGATCCTAACGATATGCATTTAATCCCCCCTCAACAACTTACTTTTCATTTATTCATCCTTCCTAAAACTTGAAAGTCCTATTATCTACTCTCTCGACAACCCCTTCTTAAGAGATGAGAAAATATGGGATACTGAGGCAAACAAGTAGTTCTCTGAGTCATTCATTGCAATCTCAGACTTCTGTACAACAGAAGTGAGGGGTCAGTGGTAGGTTTATAAAGCAATAAGATAGTTTTTTATAAACCTCCCCCCCATGAAAATTAGTTTCTATATACATAGTCATACCATGTATTTCTTAGGGACCTGGGGTAAGATTTTCCAAGGATTAAAAATTAAATTAAAAAACCAGCAATCTAATAAGGAATAGGGAGACTGTATAGCAGACAATCACTGAATTTGGACTTGGTGCTCCATTCTTTCTGTCACCTGGAAACTAATTAGTACGACATAATCACATACTTCCTGTCTAGTAAACATACAAGTCCCCTAGGAACAAATGATTTGTATCTTGAATCACTAGTCCCTGCTTATTTGTAATTATCATATAAATGAGGTGCTTCAAGCTGACCCTGGATTCCCTAGGCCTTCTCTGAGTTGGCTAGGATGCACTCCCCACACAAAAATTTGGGGGAATTGAAATTATTCCATGAGTTTCCTAGACACTTTCTGCTACTGCTATCATATTGTCCTTGGGTTAAAATTTATTTACAAGTAATATTAGTCTGTGTGACAAAACACTTAAAAGTGTTTTACACAATAAACATAAAAGATAAACACATATGTACGTATTACTACAGATTTATGTGTATGTGTACTACACACACGGACACATATGCACACAATCTAAGAAAGGTTCAGAAAGGCAGAAGGGTCTCCTACAAGGAGATGGTTGCTTCCGAGTATGCATAGCTGTGGGATATGCTTGTTATGCCAGCTTAGCAGAATCCTGAAAAGTAAAATCATTCAACAATGCTTAAGAGTCTATTTATTATTCCATTTTTAACTTAATTTAGGGGCTAACTGTAAACTGAAAAGTTTAAAGTATACATTTTAAGAATGTACGATCTCATAAAGCAGTTAGGCGGCATGGTGGATAGAGTGTTAGACTTGGAGTCAAGATGATCCGAGCTCAAATCTGACCTCAGATACTTACTAGCTATGTCACCCTAGGCATGTCGCTTAACCCTGTTTGCCTTAGTTTACTCATCTGTAAAATGAACTGGAGAAGGAAATGGCAAGCTGCTCCAATATCTCTGCCAAGAAAACCCCAAATGGGGTCATGAAGCGTCAGATATAACTGATAAACAATTGAAGAATAACAAACTATCCTATAAAATAATGATGGAACACTAGATACAATGCTGACTCTGGAGTCAAAGGATCATGGATTTAGAATTACAGGCTACCTAGACCAGTCCGCTCATTTGACAAGTAGAGAAACTGAGGCCAAGAGAGGTTAAATAGACTTGTCCAAGGTCATACAGATGACAGCTGAAGTGACAACTCAGGTTCTCTGACTATAAAATCAGGTCTTTTTCAATTACACACTGCTGCCTCCTTGATTCAAATCTTAATTCATTCAATAACTAAATTTTCCATGGGCCTAAATTTCTTCTTCTACAAAAGAAAAGGGCTTAATTTTGAAAGACTTTAATATTTCTGATCAATGCAAAAAAAATACATGATTAATGGAATACCATAGGCAAAAAAAACCACTTTGCAAACCTAGAAATATTGTATACATTTATCATCATCATCATTATCATCATCAGTCCAGAGGACCAAGAATGGACTCTGCTATCTGCTGCTGGTACGATGGTAACACAATCAAGATGCTGAATGAAACATACCTTTTTGGACACAGCCAGTGTAGGAATTTGCTTTCATTTTGCATATCTGCTACAAGAGTTTTGTTTTTCTAGACCAGTCTTTTCTAGACCAGTCTAGACTAGTCTTTTTTTCTATTAAATAGAAGGAGTCAGAGAAAAGGAAAATAAATTCTTATTAATTGAAAATTTTAATAAAAGAAGAAGATTTGGTTAGATGACCATTTCAGGTCAGTCTATGATCCTTCATTTTCAAAAGTAGCTTACTCAAAAATTGGAATCTACCCAGGAATCTATCCTATTCTTCCATGGGTGAGTTCCTTCTAGAGCCTCCATTTTATGAGAGGAGCCAGGCTATCCTGCCTTCATTCCTAATTTTCTTAACTTCAATATTACCTCTCTGTAGAATACGCTATTAAGCCACCTAGCTGCCTCATGGAATATCTCCCTTGGTCCTTTTAATAGCCTCACTCTCCTCCGTACACACCTCATGGAAAGAAGCTGGAATTTGGTCAGCATAGGGAACTCTCAGTGTGAAAAATCCCTCTGCCAATGAAGAGATTGTGGACCACAAAGCTTCTGTAACTTACTAGGTAACCTATAGGGAGCTGTCTGCAAAACATAGACATTAAAGTCTTCTACAGGGCTACATGGCTAGTGTCCTCTGGAGAGATTAAACCTTAGGCTTTCCTGACTTCAAGACCAACCCTCTAGCTGTTGGGCTTACCTCCTCCTCACACTTACTTGAATTTAAGTAAGTTAATGAAGTCACTAGAGCAGAATCCCACCAAACTGTGACCCAACTCACCTTTAAAAGCCTAGAAATGTGTTGAACTGGTCCCTCTCACTAGGCCTTTGTCATTCATTTCTCTGGAAAAGAGTTTGACTTCAGAACACCCAAAGGACTTAGGGAGAAGAGAAAAAATCAAGAAAACATCAAGCTCATATATAAGGATAATCAAATATCAACCCAGCAATTGCTACAAATGGATGGTACTGATTCTATGGGCCTGTGCAAATCTTAACATGAACGTGAACAGCTGCCCAAGGACTTCTTAACTACATAGTAGATGCGTTCCCTGGTCGGGAAAAAATGGCAATGTAGTACAATGGAGAAAGCTCTGGATACAGCTTACAGTAAAAGACAGAGACATGTTAAAGACAGAATTTTAACAAAACAGAGACCCTTCAGCCGACAAAACTCATCTTGGAGCTCCCGCCACACCAGTTCTTGGCTCCAATAGCCATTAAGTTACTAATAAGTAGTCTGAGAGAGATGCCGAGAGGACCAATATCCTATCAACCAATGTTCCAGTCAACCAGAATAACCCATCTGTTTTCTCTTTCAAGCAGAAACAGAGTTCTCTAGTCATCAGGAAACAGAATGGAAAACCAATAGAAAACACTCTCTGCTGGCCATCCATCAGCTCAGCTGTAGGAGCAGAGCCTGCTTTATCATTTGGTTCCTGTAATCAAATATTCACCGAGGATTTGAGCCAAGACCTTTAACTACCAGCTTGATTGTGGGATGAGTCAGTGGTAGAAGGGAGTGCCCCTTTGGCCCCAAGGGTCGCAGCTGAGCCTTAATGCTGACTGCTAAGGAAAGCCACGTTTGGGTTATAAAATACAAAACAGTGGCTCTGATTGCTAAGCAGGCTGGAATGCCATGTTCATATATTTGCATTTTATTTATAAATCAATATAGCCCAAAATAGTATTTACCTTGAATGAGTCACATCTTAACAGTAAAGAGAGTGAATGAAGACCATGGAAAGAAAAGGAAGAGTGACTGATGATGGAAATATCTTAGCATTTAAAAAATCTTCAGGGAGCTGGTCTTGAGAGGCAGCCATGGTACAGCAGAACAAAAGCTTGTTTAGGGATACCAAAGACCTCATCTGCCCACTGACTGGGAGAAGCCTTCTGTCAGATGTCTGATACCCCTTGGTTACCCTCGACCTGGTTTATCTCACCTACCAAGACAATTTAAGTGGTGACCACTGTGTATGCTAGCCACTGGTGAGAGTTGGGTGAATCAGGTGAACACCAAAGGTAGACAGCAGCCCTGAAAAGGGCTCAGCAAGACCTCATACCAGAGGTGCTAGATCTTCTGAACATCCCATGTAGCTCAGCTATTAATTAGCAAAGTGACAGGCACAGGTTTACTCTTTCTATCTCTCTCAATTTCTGTCTCTTGACCTCTGTCACTATCTCTCTGCCTTTGTTTCAATCTCTGTCTCTGCATCTCTCTGTCTTTCCATTTCATTCTCTCTTGGTCTCTGTGTGTCTCTCTTTCTCTCCCTCTCCCCCCTTCCATTTTCCTGTATCCTTCCCTCTTTTCCTTTCTCTTTCACCTCAGCCCAGGAAAGAGAGTACAGTGGAATACTAGAATGAGAGTCAGAAGGATCTGGATGTAAATCCCATACCAGACACTAGCTATGTGTCTTGAGGAAGTGATTTAATCTCTCAGGGCTTCAGGCGTCTCAACTGTAAAATAAAAGTGATTTGGGAGGTGGGGACCCAATGGCCTCCAAACTCTACATTTACATCTACATCTACATCTATAACTCTGATCTTTCTCAAAGAAAGATGTTAGGGTTTTCTCAATAGTTGCTAACTCTATGGTGGTTTCATATATGATTTCATTATACATAAAAGTAAACATTTTGTTGAGGATTAACAAAGACAAGGCATTGTGCTGGTCACTGAAAATACAAGCGCAAAAACCCGTCACTACCTTCAGACAACATTCTATGTGGACATACATTAATACTGATACAGGGGAGAAAGAGAACAATTTTCAAAGGGGTGCAACTAGGGAGATCCAGAAAGGTTTTGCATAGAAAATGGCAACTGTATAAAATGGCAAAGGTTCTAAGAGACTCATGAGATGAGGGGGGTCAGTCCAGGCCTGGGGGATAGTTTGTGCATAAAATATATATGGAGAAAGGATGTAGAATGCCATGAATGAGATACAATAAAATATATCAGTTTGGCTGGAATATAGAATTCAGAGGGGCTATAAATCATGGAAAGATTGGTATGGGCAAAATTTTGAAACGATTTAAACAACAAATGGGGGAGTTGTGTAATTCACTTGAGAGGCAATGGGGAGCCACAGAAACACCTTAATAGGACTGACACCATCAGACCTGTGCTTGAAGCATCTCAATTTGACACCTGTGTGGTCAATGGACTGGAGAGGGTAGAGACTGGAGCAAGAGAGAGTCAGTATAAGAGAATGATAATATGACCTAGAGTTGTTCCTGTGTGAGCAGAAGAAAAAGGAGGGTAAATAACTGATTTTACAAAGAGAAAACTTTCCGGAATTAACTACACAGCCTCTGTAAATCAAAGCTCATCTTAGAAAATAGATGCTATACACCACCCAAGGAAACTAGCTAACACCAGATTCTCCTTCAGAAGGAAAAATGGAAAGGAAGGTGATTGTGATGGATGGTAAGACTCTATAGAAGAGAAGTGAAGGATTCATTCACCTTCAAGACAGGCATTAGCATTTTAGAGAAACAAGAGTAACATCTGGTATACAGAAGCCATAATTTACTAAATGAGTTGTCATTTATTTAATGAGTCCTCAATACCTTTATAAGTATGATTATATATATGTAATTGTTAAATGGGCAAACAAGGCTTAAGGGAGCAGAATTGACTTGCCCACAGTCACATGGTGAACCAAGGATGGGGAAAGAAGCATATGTGAGTTTCTTAAATCATTCAACTACAGGAAGGATGAATAATGACCGTAATCAGTGCCCTCCACAAATAAGGTTGTGAACGACTGCCAAAGGTCTTCTACTTTCTTTCCTCCCTCACCAGCCCTAAACAAACTCTTCTTTCTCTCCTCAGAATAAAAGTGCTTCAGCATGTTTCTCTCTTATTTCCTTATATGCTGGAGAATGATTTGTAAATAGGGAATAATGAAAAGAAATAGTATTTGCTTTTAATTTATGAAAAAAAGAGAGGCTTAATGAATGATATTCTGCTCAAGAGAAGATTTGATGGATCTTTGTAAATTTCAAAGGAATTCTAGAAATGTTTTTCTTTCTTCTCTTTCAAATATTAAAAAAAATGCATATTGCAGGTAAAATATTCTCTCCTGCAGAGTCATGTAGATGAATATAAACAATTCCCTGGGCAATGACTGTCCTTTCTCACTGTGCCAAAATCACAGTGTTTCTATTTCCTTCTTTTAAAAGTATCTCCCTTACCATCTTTGGAGAAGGTGACAAGGTGGAGAGTGGTTTGCTGAAACTGCTGTGTATACAAAGGCGTACAGTGTGTCCCAAAAGTCTTAGTAGGTTTTGAACTATTGAGTAGCTTAAAATGGCGGTAAGATTTTTGGATACAGCATGTGTATGTGTGTGCATAAGTGAAGATATGTATGTGTGTGCACAAGTGCCACTTTTTCCAAAGAAAGAGCAAGAATTTAGATAGGAGAAAATACGTACACACATACATACACATACATCCCTATGTGTGTCTATATGTATATATGGAATGTATTCTATATAAGATATTTAGACTCTCTAGAAAGCTATATATATATTCAAGATAGATATACTGTATATTATATCAAGATAACAGACACAATGCATATTATACCTAGATAATAGATACAATGCCTATTATATGTAGATAACAGATACAATGTGTATTATATCGAGATAAGAGATAGAATGCATATTATATCTAGATAACATAGATATCATGCATATCATATCAAGATAATATAGATATAATACATAGCATATCTAGGTAATATATAATGTGTTACATATCACATAAATATCTCTATTGTGAAGATTTTATATTATCTAGATATAATCTATCATATCTCTTTTGTTCAGTCATAACTCTTCATGAGCCTATCTGGGGTCTTCTTGGCAAAAATCCTAGACTGGTTTTCCGTTTCCTTCTCCAGCTCAATTTACAGAGGGGATAACTGAGGCAAAAAGAGTTAAGTGACATCTATATCTATAGAATAAGTTAAAGCTCTCATATTCTATAGATATTCTGTATAGACTATACAAATATTGTCTATGAATATGCTAAATAGAATGCACTATAGCTATTCTATATAGATATCTATGAATCAGCTTTATATATATATATATATATATTCCATATATTTGTAGTATTTGAAGAATATATGTTATGCATACACATAGACACATACATTCTCTCATACTTATGTTCTTGTTCCTTTCTTGGGAATAGTAATTAAACCAATACTGTTTTTACTACTAGAAAGAACAAGACAATCTATTGCCTTATGACTCCATCCAAAAACATAGCTCCACCAACAGAATATTAGTGTATCTGTTTTCCCATTGTCCCTCCAAATTTTGTCATTTTCCTCTTTTGTCATCTTTTTGTAATTCTTATAGATATGATATAAATACTCAAGTTGCTTTAATTTACATTCATCTATTACTGAATTAGAGCATTTTATTTATGTATTAATAGCTTGAATTTCTTCTATGAAAACTGTCTGTTCAGATCTTTCATCTGATCATTCATCTACTGGGGAATGGCTCACTTAGATGTTTTTTTGAAGAATTAGCCAGTTCAGGGGCAGAGCCAAGATGGTGGAATAGAAAGATGCACATACTCCATCTCTTCCCCACAGTCCATAAAATACCTGTAAAAAATGACTCTAAACAAATTCTAGAGCAGCAAAAGCCACAAAATGACAGAGCGAAAGAGACTTCAAGACCAAGGTGGCCTGGAAGGCTGACAGGAAAGGTCTATCGCATGGGGTACAGAACAGAGCGCAGCCCACAGAGCTCAGCCCAGCCTTGGCTGCTGGGCACCAGCAGGAACAGGACCAGAATAAGCCTTGGGGACAGAATCCCCAGCAGCAGTGGCAGTTCTCAGATCTCTCAACCCACAAGTGGCAAAGAAAGCTTCAAAGGTCAGCGAGAAAGCTTTTTCATCTTGGAAAGGGAACATGGTCTGGCCCCGACAGCAGCAGCCATGAAAGCTACAGTGTCCATTGTTGGAGGCCTCCACTGAAAGCCCTGGGCGAACTGAGCAGATAATCTCAGTCTCTGCCCTGAGCCAGGCCCTGGGGTGAGGAGAAGAAATATGGAGAGGGAATTTTGCTACTCGCAGATTCTGGGCAGAAAAGTTTTTGGTGACTGCCAGACCAGTGTGCAGGTCAGGAGAGGAGGAAATCCTTGATTGTGCTATGTTGGAGGAACTGAGAATATTCAGGTCCCCAGAATATACCCTCCACTTGACAAAGGATTCAAAAGTCAAGTAATTGACTGGAAAAATGCCCAAAAGGGGGGGAAAATAAGGCTACAGAAGGTTACTTTCTGGGTGAAGAGGTATTTTCTTCCACCCTTTCAGATAAGGAAGAACAATGCATACTGTCAGAGGAAGTCGAGGCTTGTGTATCTAGTACCTCCACAATAAACATGCAATAGTCTCAGACCATGGAAGAGCTTGAAAAGTGAGTCAACAGCTTGCTAAAGGAGACCCCAAAAAAAATGCTGAAGAAAATAACCCCTTTAAAAACAGACCAACTCAATTGGCAAAAGAGTCAATGAGGAGAAGAATGCTTTAAAAAGCAGAATTAGCCAAATGGAAAAGGAGGTTCAAAAGATCACTGAAGAAAATAGCTCTTTAAAAACTACAGATAGAAGCTAATGACTTTATGAGAAACCAAGAAATTACAAAAGCAAAAGAATGAAAAAAATAAAAGATAATATGAAATACCTCATTGGAAAAACAACTGACCTAGAAAATAGATCCAGGAGAGACAATTTAAAAATTATGGGACTACTTGAAAGCCATGATCACAAAAAGAGTCTAGGCATAATCTTTCATGAAATAATCAAGACAAACTGACTTGATATCCTAGAACCAGAGAGTAAAATAAATATTGAAAGAATCTACCAATCACCTCCTGAAAGAGATTCAAAAAGAGAAACTCCTAGGAATATGGTAGTCAAATTCCAGAGTTCCCAGGTCCAGGAGAAAATACTGCAAGAAAGTGGAAAAAAGCATTCGAGTATTGTGGAAATACAATCAGGATAGCACAAGATCTAGTATCTTCTGCATTAAGGAATAGAAAGGCTTGGAATATGATATTCCAGAAGTCAAAGGAACTAGGATTAAAACTAAGAATCACCTACCCAGCAAAACTGAGATAATATTTCATGGGAAAAATGGTGATTCAATGAAATAGAGGACTTAAAAATATTCTTGATGAAAAGACCAGAACTGAATAGAAAATTTGACTTTCAAACACAAGAATGAAGAGAAGCATGAAAAGGTAAATAGGAAAGAGAAATCATAAGGGTCTTTCTAAAGTTGAACTGTTTACTTTCCTACATGGAAAGATAATATTTGTAACTCTTGAGACTTTTCTCAATATTTGGGTGGTTGGAGGGATTACACACATACACATACACATACACACACACACACACACATATAGACAGAGAACACAGGGCGAACTGAATAAGAAGGAATGATATCTAAAAAATTAAATTAAGCGGGGAGAGAGGAAAATAGTGGGATGAGAAAGCAAGAAATGGAATGGGGCAAATTATCTCTCATAAAAGAGGCAAGAAAAAGCTTTTTCAATGGAGGAGAAAAGGGAGGAGGTGAGAGGGAAAAAATGAAGCTTACTCTCCACATTTGGCTTAAGGAGGGAATAACATGTTCACTCAATTTGATAAGAAAATCGATCTTACACTACAGGAACATAGAGGAGAAGGGAAAAGTGGAGTGGGGAGGGGATGATAGAAGTGAGGGCAAATGGGAGGAGGGACTAATTAGAAGTAAACACTTTTGGGAAGGGACAAAATCAAAAGAGAGAATAGAATAAGTGGGGGGCAGGATAGGATGGAGAGTAATATAGGTAGTCTTTTACAACATGACTATTATGGAAATCTTTTGCAAAACTACACATATATAGCCTATATTGAGTTACATGCCTTCTCAGTGGGGATAGGTGGGGAGGGAGGAAGGGAGATAAATTGGATCTCAAAGTTTAGGAACCATGTTGAGAATTGTTTTTGCATACAACTGGGAAATAAGAAATACAGGTAATGGGGTAGAGAAATCATTCTTGCCCTACATGAAAAGAGAGAAGATTAGGATAAGGGAAGGGAGGGGTATGATAGAAAGAAGGGCAGATTGGGGGAAGGGGCAATCAGAATGCAAGGCATTAGGGGGTGGTGGGAGGGGAGAGATGAGGATAAAATTTGGAACTCAAAACTTAGTGGAAATGAAATTTAGTTAAAAACTAAAAAGAAAAAAGAAATATATGTGTGTGTGTGTGTGTATATATATATATATATACACATATATATGTATATATATATATATATATATATATATATATATATATATATATATATATATATATACACATAAAAGAATTAGACAGTTCAATTCCACTTCCATTGACCTAGGTCAGAATTCTTATTGACCTAGAACCAAAGATACTTTACTGTCTACCAAGAGTATGAAAGGAGAAAAAGGAAGCCTGGGAAATCTGGGTTACAGCTGGATTCAAAAAAATCAAATCGGTATCCTTGACAAAAAACACTGGAGAACCTCTCTTTTAGATACTGAAAGGAAAGTGTTAGAGAATTCTGGTCCAAGGAGATAGCGATGGCAGCCTTCCTCTGAGCAATGCCCTGGTGTTTATGAAATAAACACAGAACAGAGTCAAAGCCAACAGTTGTTCTGAGGCCTTAGGCAGACCTCTCAAGAGAGGCCCCGACTCTGGTCTCTGGCCTCACATGAGTGATTCTTTGGCATGGTGGCCTTGATGCAATTGGGACTTTGGCTCCAAAGATGATGGCTCTCTTGGCAACACAGGTGCCCTGCACTCCTTCAAATAATCTGTTCAAAACCAAACCAGGGCACCTTGCTGTGAGTGGGATATGGGGCTGCCAATCAGAATAAGCTTACAGCATCTTTCTCCACACCAGACTGAACCTTTTGGGGATGAATTCCACCCTGTTTACCTTCCCTAATGCATTTCCTAGCTTGAACACAGTCCAATTAACTTAGAGCACAAAAAAGACCCACCAACCTCGCTATCTGGACCAAACTGTCAACAAACATCAAGACAATTTCTATTTCTATGGTAGCTGTGCTCTGTCAGCCAATTCCGAATCCAGTCTCCCTGAGCTGTTCCCACTAAGAAGGGCATTAAATCATTTTGGCCGCAATTTCAGATTCTACATCCCTAAGGCCTCCATGGCGACTAACATTTGTATAATAACTGCAAAGTTGGGGGAAAAAATTCACAGAAATTTATAAACAAGACTTGAAAATCTTCCTCTCCTCTAAATCAGTAATATAGGCTGCTTTCCTAAAGAAAAAGTCCCAAAGAGCTCAGTACTAAAATGCCAAGTATCTTACAGTTGTGACCATTTTAATGTTAAGTTGCAACTGAAAAGTCATTGGGTTTTATCTCAAAACCATTGTCAGTCTTAACTTTAAACTATCCCTTAAAAAAGAATTTAATTGACCATGGCACAAACTCATCAGTATACATGGAAGCTGAGTTTACAATAACTCACTGTCATAGGACCTTTAGCAATGACAAGATTCTTTCACTAGGCAGCAATAGCTGTCTTCCCAGGACTTGACATTTCACACTGGATGGGGGATGGCATTGATTCACATATGGACCAGAAGAATGCTCATCACTCTCTCTTGGCAGATTCATCATTTGGCTAAGGGGAAAAGACCAGTGGGTAGCAGCAGCTGGGTGACTTACCTGAACCATCACCCAGAAAATCATGGGACAGAGACTTTGTCAGACTTTCTAGCTGTAACTCCTTTTTAGTCAATGAGCAAATCTTCCTCAAATCCTCCCAAAAGGAAGGGGAATAATACACAATGCTATGGGATCTTCGTTTTCATACTGTTTGAAAATATAATAGATTAAAAGGGGTCAGACTAAGGAAAGGGGAGGAAACAAGTGTTTTAACACTTCACAAATATTATCTTGCTTGATTCTCACAACAGTGAGTTACTATCTCATACTACAGTTAAGGAAACTGAGGCAGAGGTGAAGTGACTCACCCAAGGTCACACAGTTTGTAAGGTTTATGAAGCTTCATTTTATCTCGGGTCTTCCTGATTCCAGCCCCAGCACTCTAGCTGCCTATGTTAGGCTGATGAACTTTACTTTCTAGTCTAAAATTCTATGATGAGATATCCTCTATTTAAATCTTTTAAGGTGGAAAGATTTCAATGTACTAGAGTCAGAAGACATGAGTTCCAGTCCAGACTCCCGTTATTCAGTTATGTGCCCATGGAAAAGTTACATACAATGGAGACTGAAATGGTCGTTCTAGGGAGCAGGCTTTCAGAGCTCACCTGGAGTCTTGGATAATGATTCAACCGCTTAGGCCTCTGTAGAATGACCAACATTCTCTCTGCTTCCTGATTTATCCCCAAAATATGATACTGACTCAGTTTCCCTGAGTATCAGTTCCCTCCCATCTAAAAGTCAATAGGAAAATACACACCCTTCCTATCTCAGAGTTGTGAAGACCAAATAAGGAAGCATCTCAGAACATACTTTCAAAACTACAACGTAATGAAGAGAACGTTGGGTCAACTGAACAGCTATTACGTGTTGACTGGATCAAAAACTTCCTTTCCATGATTATCTAACTGATGTTTTGCAAACTTCTCATATTTTGATCCTGTAGCCAGGAGTGGGTGTTTGGTTTTACCAGCTTCATAAAATGTATATAAATATAATTCTCCTCCGCAGGCAAGACAAACAGAGGGAATGTAAGGAAACACAAGGGCCAATGATTCTTCTGTATTTCTGCTGTCTCCTCAGTCTATACCAGCACCTACTAACCTGGACAGTAATACCCTGCCATCCATCAGGTCTCTGCATGGTCAACATCAAGAACAAAGAAACAGAAGCCATCTCCGTTTCTGAAATATTTATGGCTGAACCACACAACTCATTTGGGGGAGCAAATTGATGACTTCTCCACTCAACACAGTCACCAAGGATATGCCAGGCACAGAATCAATCACGCCAAATTGATTTGTTGTTCCTCACCCAGACGCTGCCTGCTCCTTCAATCCAATACCTGACATGGAGAACAGGTACCATAGAATGGTAACCAAGGCCTTTGTTACTTCTTTATTATTATTTTTAAGTATGAAGGGTGATAGTATTTGGGGGTGTTACTATGCAAATTTTTAAGAAGCAAATGGCCAGGCCATTGCGGCCAGTGTGAATCCCATGTTGGCTTGGTCTCATTCATCCCACATTTCTAACAATGAGCAGCGAGTTGGGTTACAAGATGATGGACCATGTGACCTCAGCATATGGAAATCAAGACATCCAAAGTCCAGGACAGGCTTAATCATAAACATGCACAGGAACATATGACAATGTGGCCAAGAGGAAAGTTCATGGTCCAAAACAGGCTGGAAACTGCTTAGTTATTTCAGCTGCAGAAAACTGACACAATTTGTGATTTATGTATCCACAGTCAGCCCCACTAACTCTGTTTAAATGATAGAAGTTAAAGACATCCTCTTGTTATGTTTTCTGCAGGCTTAACGGGAGACAATAACAAACAGGTAGTCTTATTAGTATACAATTACTGTAACTCAGAATAAGCATACTCGGTCATCACACGTACATACATGCATGCATGCATACATACATACAAACATACACACATATGCATATATACTTATAATAGATGGTATTTGTGTATATGTATCTATTATACATGTATTGTATATGCATACACATACAAATGCACATGCATATATGTGCAATACATATATACAAACACATGCACATATACTTGTAAATATATACACATATATACAGTGCACATGCTGACATCGGTATACATGTGTAAATATACAGCATATGCACAGTATACATATGTATGCATGCACCTTCTTGCACACACATGCACACACAATCCACATACATTTATACATAATGTTTGGGGGTATCACTATACAATCCACAGGTACATATAACATGTACATATACATTCAGTATTCACTCTGTGTGCAATACCGAATATTACAGATGGTACAATAGGAAGAACCCTGGGTCCGGCTGTGAGCAGAGGCAACGTTTATTTCTTTATATTGCCAATTCTTTGCACAGTCCCTGTCACGCAGTCAGTACTCACTAAGCACTTGTTAACTTGTTGACCTGAGTTCCAGTACTAATTCTTACAACTTATTACCTGATATGACCACAGACAAGGTGCTTAACCTCCTTGGGCTTTGGTTTCCTTATCTGTAAAATGAGGAGGTTGAAGTGAGTGGCTTCTGAGGTCCTTTCTAGCTCTTCATCTATAACCCTGTAACTCTAGGCATGTAACCCTAAACATACATATCACATATATTTTATACAGAGAGAGTTGGGATTCCACCTTCTTTTTCTAGGAACTACATCTCTGCATCAATTCCTGATCAATTTAAATTCATGCCATGATGCATGTGTCCCTTTCCCTTTTTATTCTTTATTACATATGTTGGCTTTCTCTTATTAGAATATAAATTGATGGAACACACTGTATAAAGAAAAGCAAAGGCCAGTTTGGCTGGATCATACCATGTGGAAGATAAGTGTAGGACAGAATTGGAAAGGTAGAAAGGTGACAAGTTGTCACAAATTTTAAAAAACAAAGAGATGAATTACATTTTGCTCTAGAGGCAATAGGGAGCCCTTGAAGTTTATGGATCACAAGTGAGCTGCATGGTCAAATCTGCACTTACGGAAGATCACTTTGGACAGCATGCCAAGGAAGGAATGGTGGAGGGAAGAGAGTGCTCATCAGGGATTCCCTACAACAATGAAATTGTAGGTCCACTTTCTATCTTTAGTCCCCTGGCTACTCAAATTCCCTCACTGGAGCATCCCACCTAGGCCTTCCAAAAGATATTCACATCTTTCTCAGTATAAGAAAGACCACTCTGTTCCTTCAGTTTCTAATTATTCTTCCTCAATATTAACAATAGCTCGCATTTGGCTTTAATTACAAAGGCTTTCTCATTTGATTTCTGAGGAAGAGAATGTGCCTTATATACAGTAAGCATTTAATAAATGTTTATTGGATTCTTGAGCCCCATCTTAATTAGCTCCAAAAAAAGGAGACTCCATTATTTGCTCAAGTGCCTAGCAGCCCCTGCCAAACATGCTTTATATTCCTTTCTCACCTTGTCTGTACAGATGTTAGGACACTGGAAACATCAAGTAAGTGGATACATTTTTTCACATCTTCAGTTTTCTCCTCCTTAGGGCAAAAGTGGGTCATTCTCTGAAAATGGTTTATGCACACCATGTTTTCAATTTCGGTGACGGATTTTAGCTACTTTGTGAAAGACTTAAGTGAGAAAATGTTCAGGGGGAAAAACAACACTCGGAAGTGACAAAAACTACTTGGATACATGATGCCCACAGTGTCAGGCAACATGAACCTCGTGGGTTTTCTGATGGAAGGAAGCCTTGGGAAAACAGACTTCCAAAGAACATGTTTAGAGAACTGAAAACTGCAAAGACTGAAAGGTTTGCCAAGCATTGCCCTTAAAATAATCTTCACAGTAAAGAGAAAAAAAAATACTCAATAAAATCTAAAAAATAAAACCCCATCAGCAAAGGTGACAAGGTCCTTTTTCACTCATTTAATAATCCATTCCATTATATACTCTGACCAGAATTCAAATATATATGTGTGTGTGTGTGTGTATACACACACACACACACACACAGGAGACATTAAATTCTAGGTCCCAGCAACAGGAGTACTCACATTCTAAGAAGGAATATCAGGTTATCAGGTCAGAAAATCCAGATTACAGAACAAATAGTTTAAATTCCCAAAGATATTTTTTAAACAAAAGAATAGAAAATAAACTATGCTGTCAGTGGATGATATACGTATTGAGTAAACCTTTTCATGAATAAGGATATAAACATAAATGTTATGAGAAAAACTGGACAGCTCCAAACTCAAATCAAAAACAGGACCACTAAATGGTTTCTAAGGATCCCTAAGGGCTACATATTAACTTAGAAAACCACCTATTAACATCATGTATGTTCTACTGTATTTTTATTTATTTTGTTAAATATTTCCTAATGGCATCTTAATCTGCTTCCGGTGCTGTCCCAGGCCTTCTTGGCTCTTAACCATGAATTTCTGTGTTTTCAGCAGTACAGAGATCTAGAAGAGGAAATTCCCCATACCAGTGTAGGTTGGCAGTGCAGACAATCATCCAGAACTGAGTGACTTGTCTAAGGTCACACAGCCAGTACACGAGGTGAGACATAACCCAAGTCTTCTGGCCTTCTATTATGCTATGGGGCAGCTCAGTGCCATAGTAGATACAGCATTCAACATGAACTCAAGAAGACTTGAGTTCTAATGTTACCTCAAACACTTACCACTTCTGTAACCCTGGGCAAGTCAATCTATCTCTCAGTCTCAGTTTCCTCATTTGTAAAATAGAGATAATAATAATACTTACCTGCCGGGATTATTGTGACATTGAAATGACATAGAATATACAAATAGTTTTCTATACATTTTAAAATGCTATATAAACACTAGGAGTAATAATGATGAAAATTTAATAATATCTCTATTTACAATGAATATATCATGGTTAAATTCCAGTTACCAGCTACCTCCCATAACTGGGAAGAACAATTAGCAAACACATTAATAAGGGTCCACTTTATATTTTCAATTTCTATTGTCAAGGCTATTTGTTTAAACAATCAATATTTGTTATGCAACTAATATGTGTCCAGTCCTGTGCCAGGTAATGAGTATTCAAAAACAAAAGTGAGATGATATTGGCTCATATAGTTTACATTTAATTCTGGGGTTCTCTGCATCAGCAAAGCCCTTAGAGCCTAGGGGTACCTGATAACATATTCAAATCTCCATATTAATGTATTTCACAGCAAGGTTTCAATTTTAGTCTACACTTTCCTATCCTGATACCCATTTTATTCAGAGTATAAGCAGATTGCTTGGTTCATTCATTTTCTAATTATCTTTCCCTGTTGACAACAGCAGCCATGATCAGACTTTGATGCCAAAAAATACACCAGTGTTTTCATGCTTGGTTTTTAAGGAAGGCAAAGCATCATGGTGGCCCATGAACATGGAATGGTGCCTTGCTTTTGAGTCTAAGCTTTGCTCACTTGAATTATATAACTTTTTTTAGTTACTGGAACAATGCAGTTATCCATCACTCAAGGATAATGAAAAATTCCAGCTGCATTTGCAAAATATTCAAGATGTTCATTCAGGTGACAGGCATGACAAAAACTTAACGTAATATTGATGGAACATAATTTTGAGCTGCAGTACTTTAGAGAAACTTCAATATTGTAATATTCAATGAAAATGAAAATGAACAAAAGATGAGAGTTCATAAAAAAAGATACAGGCATTGCCCAAAGTTTTAAATATATTAAAAGGTTGCTTTTTGTTTAAACTGTTATAACTAGTTTTAACCCCTTTACTTATACAAATCTACATAGTCTCTTTTCTTTAGAATTTGAAGACCAAGAACTCACTTAAAACTCAACCTAGGGTTTTTTTCTGCTTGCCAAGCCCAAGGATTTCCTGGGAAAAAGTCTCTCACTCTTTGGTGAAGAGGATGAAAAAGAACATCTATATGTGCTCTCTCTCTCTCTCTTTAGATATTAAGTAAATATTTGGCCTACCCAAGCTAGGTAATTCACACTTAGACAAGGACTTCAGAAATCCAGACAATGAGTCTCCCCAACCTAATTAATTATGAGTTGGGAGGTTATAGGACCTTGGATGTAGAGGTGGAAGGGACCACAGAAATCATCTAGTCTAATCCCTCTCATTTTATAAATGAGGAAATAGACTTTGAGAGGTAAAGTGACTTGCTCAGTATTACACTGAGAGCATGGATCCAGTGCTGGAAAGGACAGCAGAGGCTAAGGAGTGTGACCCCATCATTTTACAGTTGCTCCTGGAGATTAACTTGCCCAAGATCAAACAGATAATAAGTAACAGAAGCAAAATTTGAACTAAGTATGACTCCCAAACCAGTTTTGTTTCCACCATTCAATGTTCTTCCCAGTCTGTACCATTTGCTCCCATCAGAGGACAGTTGCAATTAACAAGGACTCCTAATATCTGCACATCCCTGTCACTTTTGCAAAGTCCCTTATATTTTTGTTTTATGGCATGTTGAATTGTTTTCAGTCCCATCCAACTGTTAGTGACCCAATTTGGGGTTTTCTCAATAGAGATACTGAAATGGTTTGCCATTTCCCTATCCAGCTCATTTTCCAAATGAGTAAACTAAGGCAAACAGAGGTAAGTGATGTGCAGGGAAATACAACCAGCAAGTTTTTGAAGCCAGATTTGAACTCATGAAAATGAGTCTTCCTGACTCTGGGTCTAGCCCTCTATCCATGTATCACCTAGCTGCCCAAAGTTCCCAGCACTTGTCACCTACTCGGAGATCTAGCTCCCCAGCTCTCTTTTCAGTGCGTCAATATTGTTTCATTTTCTTAGCAGCACTTTGGTTAAACTCTAGCAGCAGCCTCTACACTGCCTAGTTCTTTTAAGAAGTTCAGAGCCCTCCATGTTATCAATCAACCAGTTAACTAACCAGCCTTTATGCAGCACCTACACATGCCAGGCATTGTGTTGGGAAGGACATCCCACTGAGTCTGTCCCCTAACTTCTTCATTCTCTTCTGCTCTGTCTTATACAAGCAGAATCACCAATGATGCTCCCTTAGCAAAGGGCATTTCCTCATGTTTCCTGAAGATTCTTACTGGGAGGTCATTGCATATCATCTGTCCTTCTTTCTAAGCATCTCCAACTCTTTCTCATAAGTCACAGGGGACAAAAATGCAAATGAGCTCCCAGGTAGGGCCGTAGGCATTCCCCTGGCTCCCTCCTGTAGCTACACAAGCTAAATGCTCATAACAATTTTGGTTTACCCATAGTCTAACTTGGTGCTTGAGCAAATAAATAACAGGAGCTTTATCGAGTAACTGCACCTGAGAAGAGACTTCTCTAAAAAAAGCAGACTTTTTATACACACACATATATACATATACATAAATACATACACACATTTATATATGCATATATATATATATATATATATAAACCTACTTGTGTTTAATGGCAGCCATCTGAGGGGAAGAGGGAAGAAAAAAATTGACATGACAATTTTATTGTATAATTTGAACAGAACAGCAAGTTGTGTACAGCAGATTTGTAGTTCCATGTATAATCATCTTTTTATTGTACCATGTTATGAAAATGCTTATTTTATTCCATAAATTTAAAATATTTTTTTTTAAAAAAGCAAACTTCTCTGGAACCCATAAGGAAGAGAAATCAGCTGAAGTTGGTCCCGAGTAGAAACTAAAAGCTGGTGGGCGAGACAATGTGTAATAGTGGCTGAGTCCAGCATCTTGACAGGAGAGTGAAATGTCAAGAAATTCATCAGCCAGCTATTCTATTTCTGACAAGATAACATTGGCTAAAAATGAACTCAGTGTTGTCATTGCCAAATGGGTAAAATGACAGCAATTACAATAATGATGATGAAGGTAACTGGCACTGAGATATCACTTTATGGTTCGTAAAACACTTTAGATACATCATCCCAGCTATTACTATCCCCATTTTACAGATGAGTAAACTGAAATAGAGTTACTTAACCTCTATCTAGGTCAGTCCTTTGTCTTTAAAATGGACTGGAGAAAGAAATGGAAAACCACTGTATCTTTGCCAAGAAAACCCCATGGAAAATAGTCTATGAGGATCATACAGAGTGAGAAATGCCTGAATGACTGAACAAGAATAAAACTGAAGTAGACAGAAGCTAAATGACTTGTTTAGGGTCATCTAGCTAGTAAGTACCTAAGGCATCATTTGAACCCAGAACTCACTGACTCTATCCACATCATCATTTAGATGCCATAAAGACTCATACTGAGACAAAGCATAGGTCCATGAGATCATGGACTTGAGATGAAAGAGACCTTATTCTCTCTATGACTTGGTAGATATGTCTTAGTTGTAACATGAGTGTCATAGATAGTGGCAGACATGGGATCTGAATCCACATAACCCGTGGTCAGAGCGATATTTCTACAGTATGTGTCACCTCCCTGATTTATCAACTCCAATGGCTCCCTAGTACCTCTGTGATCAAAACCAAACTTGTTTGTTAGGGATGTAAAGTCCTCCATAACCTGGCTACAACCTGCCTTCTAGACTTATTAAAAATGTCTCCCTTTGACAAATTCTCCAGTCTAGCCAAACTGGCTTTCCAGTTGTTCCTCATACATAATCATCTCTGTCCTTCTATGTTTCCCAGGTCTGAAATACATTTCTTCCTCATCCCCACCTATGAAAATCATTTCTTTGAAAGTTCAACTCAGGATTCATCACCTTCATGATATTTTTGGGATTCCCTAAGTGCTACACACATACATGCAATAAAAGATACCTTTTCTCCATCTCATATACACTGTATGTGTCTATGTTGTCTTCCCTGATACAATTTAAATTCCTTGAGGAGAGGATTGATTTCATTTCTTTTCTTTGTATTCTCAGTACCTGTAACATAATAAGTGCTTGTTGACTGAGAGATAAGTCCTGGGGAATTATTTGAAGCCCATGGAGATGGTGACTTAGCCAGAGTCAAACAGGCCAGAGACAGGATTGAAAGGCAGGTATCCCTGACTTAACACTATTCACTAAATCACATTTCCCTGACCAGATCAGGGGTGGGGAACTGGCAGTCTCAAGGCCACATGTGACACTCTAGGTCCTTGAGTGTGGCCAATGTTGGGTTCTGTTCAAGGGCTACACTTGAGGACCTAGAAGTTTACATGGGCCTCGAGGTCACAGATTCCCTACCCCTGTACTAGATTATTGTCTGCTGCTGCCATCAGTTAAGGAAAAAAGAGTTGAAAGAAAAGGGAAAGCTCACTTACAGACTAGAAACAGGCTTGAAATAATGAGCTTTTTTAAAAATGAAGAGAAGCAAAGAGTGGAATTCCAAGCCTTTTTAAAACCTCTTTTTTTGTGTAGAGCAAGGTATCCACAGCAAAATATCTAGATATTTAGGTGACACTAAACTTATTACAATTATAAATTACCAGGAAAATTTAGGAAAAACAACTGTTAGAAAAATTTGCAGGATGGGAATGGAGCTCTGATGCGGGCAATTGCAAACTAATCCATATAGGAGGATCACAGGAATTTGTACATAGAGCCAGAAGGGATTTATTTGAGGGAGAGCCCAGGGGATTCATCAGTTTAGAGCTGGAAAAAACCTTAGACACCATTCTACAATTCCCTTGTTTTATAGAGGGAAAAACTGAGGGTCAATGAGATTAATTAACTTGCTCATGGTCATGTAACTGATATCAGAAGTGGCACTTGAAGGCAGGTCTTTTGGTCTCCAAGTCCAGCATGGTATCCGCTAGGAATCCAAACTTTACTTGGAGGATGGAAGGCAGTGTGGTTTAACAGGCAAAGAAGGCCTGAGATCAGTGATCTCAAGGGTCTCTTCTAGTTACAACTAAGGGGTTCTTAGCCTTGGGTCTGTGAACTTGCTTTTCAAAATAAATTTTGGTAATTCTATTTCAGTAGAATTAGTTTCCTCTATAATCCTATGAATTTTATTTTGTACACTTAAAACATTATTCTGAAAAAGGATCCACCATTTCCACTAGACTGTCAAAGGATCGGTGACACCAAAAAGATAAATTTATGATGCTCTGAACCAATGACCCTTGATTCTGCCCCTTGCTATCTGGACAACCTTGGGAAAGTGACTTATTCTCTGCTGGCCTCAATTTCTCCAACTGTAAAATGGGAAGGTTAGATGAAATAATGTCCAAGTTCACTTCTATGTGTTTATCCATCACTATATAATGAACTCCAAGATTCAAATTGTGACCCAGGTCAAGGGCTTAACAGTGTATGAAGTAATATGGAGTAATATGCTACTGTGTTCTATAAGTCACTAAAACCTGGGCACCATGGAGAAGGGTACTATGGTAGAAAAGTGAACAAGATTTACCCACCATCTGGCAAAAGTCCTGATCAATATACTATTTTTAAAAAGGTAAAAGAAAGTGGAAAATATTCATAGCATCATAGATCTTAGAGGTAGAAGAGCTTTCGGGAGCCATTTAATCAAATTCCCTCATTTTACGGATAAAGAAACTGAGACCTAGAGAGAATGAATCACTCACCCAAGGTGCACAGATGGCAGAGGGAAATCCTCTGACCCCAGATCTAGCATTGTTTGGCACTGCATAACACTACACCCTTCCCTAAAGAAACAACTGCCAGACAAGAGGGTAGGGAATATATTAAACAAGATTTGGCTGAGATGGGGCATGATGGGTCTAGAAAGTGGTGGACAAGGTGATCACTGACATAAGGACTTGTCAGTGTCTAAATTCTCTCTATCAAAGCAGATTAGAGACTCATCCATAGCTTAGTCTCAGACTAATTAGTTTTAGTCTTGCCCAGGGCACTGAGAATTAAGTGTCTTTCTCCTAGTGAAAGGAGTGAGAGGACAGATTTCAATTAAGTCTAAAGTCAACCCACTATGCTAATCTGCCTCCTATTTGTCTTTTTACAGAGGGGAGTTTCACCACAGCAAGGGAAGAATATGACAGATGTCATACAGACAAGACACATCAATCAACAGCACTCATGAAGACACTGGGCTAGGCACTCATGACACAAAGATAAAAGCTAGACATTTCTTACCCTCAAGACACCTAGTTTCTACTATCTGCTTATTTGTTTTTGTTCAGCCATTTCAGTTGTGTCCAACTCTGTGACCCTATTTGGGGTTTTCTTGGCAGAGATATTGGAATGGATTGCCATTTTCTTCTCCAGCTCATTTTACAGAGGAGGAAACTGAGTCAAACTGGGTCACACAGCTAGTAAGTGTCGGAAGCCAGATTTGAACTCTGGTATTCCTTATTCCAAGCCCAGTGGCTCAACCACTGTGCCACCTAGCTGCCCAATATCTATTAACAGTAATTTACAAATTACTTTATGTTTGAGTTGCCTCCACCTAGTGATAACTACTGCCATTACCAAACTACCAGATGCAGAAATTTCCAGTATTTGACAAAGCACACAGAATAGATACAACTTTTAAAGTAACTATGAAATTTGAATGAGTCATTCTAGCCACTAAGAAAAAAAACTGACCAACTTTTTTTTTAATTTCTGCTTAACTGGAAGGATTTTGATTTTTCTTTAAAATTCACTCACTTGAATTGGAAGAATTTTGTTTTTGAACAATTCACTTATTAAATCTTGCAGTCAACCCAATCCCACTCATGATGCCTGAGACTGTCTATCAATGCTTGCACAATTTATATATAAATGCATCCATCAGTCTAAAAAATATGTTTAGTAACTGCCTGACACTATATTATATATGACCACATATCCAAATGCCAGACACATAGCCTGAAGAAGGAAGGCATATCCATGTAAAAGGAAGTAGCTATGAATGATGCAGCTGGAGCAAACCAGAACAAAAATCTCTTCTCTGAGTTAATCTTCCATTATATGGGTTATCCTGGAAATGATGTCTAAAGAAATAAAAACAGTCTAGGAGCAACTCTGGGCCATGCATTTTCAGCCCTGTTTATAGTTTATCAACAGGTAAGGAAGGATTACGGAGGTGTTAAACTTTTACATGCTAAGAAAAAAATTTAGCCAAGCTGTTTCTTCTTTAGATGGATATCGTATTTTGATTTATCTTGTCTTCTCCAACAGCACCATCTTTGAATTTCATGGTATAAACCCATTTTCCAAATTTAAGAAGAAATCATTGACTTGACATATTCTCTTCTCCAAGACTCAGCCCCTCAAGAGACAATGCTCAGCAGTGCAACCTGGTCCCCTCTAATCACTTTTAATGCTACCCTAAGCCTTTATTCCTCAACTCAGAAGAGAAATACACAGAGGGCAGGACAGATAGAGAAGGAAGGCTTAATTGAAATCCAATATCCACAGCATTTCCTTTTTAACTAGCAACAGTGAAGCAATCTATTATCTTCACCTGACATGAACAAAGGGACCTGGAGCAGCCCTGTGAATGCCAATCCCACATGAGGAAAATAGACACACACATGAGTTTCTTGGGTGGGAACTGACCTTTATCAGTTGACTCCAGGAGCCATTTACAGGGTTTTAATTACCGGTCAATATCTCTCTCCGATGAACACATAAATGATAACCACTGCCACTGGAAATAAATAAGTAAAGAAACCCAAAGTCCTAACAGACAGCCCAGCTGGCTGAAAAGGTACAAAGTCTTTCCTAGAGCAAAGGGATGATTTTTAAAAAGGCAAAACGCCAGTCATGAGATCGTGGTCGACCATTGGCAAAATCCTGACAGCAGCAATCCGGCCCATCGATCAACAATGCAAAGAGCTGACAAAGAGACCAAATGAAAGGCTTGAAGGGTTTTGCATTTTGCAAGCTTTTGTGACCAAATTGTGCTGTCCAAAGGGATTCGGGCTCAGCATTGTTCTGAGGGAAATTCTAGGGTTGGTTTCCAGTGCCTACCATCCTCACTAAATTCGATTTGATAATTTGGAGTCCTCTAAGCTTAAAAAAAATTACAAAGACTTCCTCAAAATAGAAGAAACCCCACATTATTCACTGACTTTGGCCAATCCAGTAATCCCTGGAGAGATAATTTTCTTCAAATCTTTTTAAAAACTTTTTTTAAAGCTCCCATAGCTTAATAGAAGAATTTTAAGTTGGAAAGTCTTGTGCCAGATGAGTTGATGAGTAGATTATATTTTCATCTCTTTACAGATTGTTGCCACTTATTTCAGGTAGCTGTTTTTAATTATTTCAGTTCAAAAACTAGTGGAGAAATAAAAATCTCCCTATTAGTGCTAATTGGCCTCCTATTATAAGAAAGAAAGAGAAAAAAAAGAACCCTGCATAACCCAGCGGATGAGATAACAAATAATTGGCACAGTTCTTTATAGGAAACAATTCCGAGCCAACGCTCAATTATGCAGCAGTGAGCTGGATGACGGTTAATTTATTAATGGACTTGATGCAGCCTATAATCACATTATTGATAGGGAAGCCCATTTTGCCTATGTAACTAATCAGAGTTCTGGGGGGGTGGGGCAGGAGAGAAACTGTTTTTAAAAATCAAGCAAAATTTTAATAAAAATTATTTCAACGAAGAAATGTAGAGTGCTGTATGTGGAATGGAAGTCTGTAGTGGAGGAGAATGATTCCTACATCTGGAATCAGGGTACCTGAGTTCAAATCCCAGCTGTACTACTTTCCATCTTAATGACTTTGAGCAAGTTTCCCCACCATTCTGGGCCTCAAGTCCTCACATGAAAAATAACTTATAGGGATAAAAACAAATAGGAACAGCTAATATGTACGTAACACTTACTATGCTACGTGCTTTACAAATATCATCTCATTTGATTCTCACAACAAGCCTGGGAAGTATTTTGATCACTTTTTTACAGATGAGGAAACTGAGGCAAACAGAGGTTAAATGACTTCCCAGAGTCACACAGTTTTGTTGTGGTTGTTGAGTCATTTCAGTCATGCCTAACTCTTTGTTTGATCCCATTTGGGGTTTTCTTGGCAAAGATGTGATTTGCCATTTCCTTCTCCAACTCATTTTACAGATGAGGAAACTGAGGCAAATGGGGTAAGTGACTTGCCCAGGGTCACACACTAGTAAGTATCTGAGACCACATTTGACCTCAGGTCTTCCTGTCTCTAGGTCTGGTGGTCTATTCATTGCACCCCCTTCTTGGGACAGTTGGTTTGGATAATCTCTATGGTCCCTTCCAGCTTTAAAATGTAGAAGAGGATTCATCTACTACTTGTCTTCTCCATGGGTGAGGCAGGAAAGAGAGAGAGAATTTAGAAGTCAAAATTTTTTTAAATGATTGTTTAAAATTAGAATATATAATTGGAAAATATTTAATGTAATAAAAATATTTTAAAAATAAACCAGAGAAGAGGAAGAAAAGAAGGTCACTGAAAGGGGACTAAAAATCAGGTCCCCTGATTCCAGTTCAACCTCACCTTCTCAATTTACAGAAGAGGAAACTGTCACCAAAAGTCTGTATGACTTAGTATTCAATCAGACAGGTAGCGAGTAGCCGAGCTGACAATGAAGCTGAAGTGCTCTGATTCCAAATACAACACTATACCTTGTTGCCTCTCTAATCTGAGATTCCCATAGCAGGACAGAAAATCAGAGAATGCTGGGATTTGAGAGTATGAAGGAAAACTGACAGCCATCTAATGCTACCCACCCACATCAAGGGAATCCCTCTAACATACCCAACAAGAGATCATCTAGACACAAATTGAAGACCTCCAAAGATGGAGATCTCAACATTTCCCAATGCAGCCCCCATTCCACTTTTGTGTACCTCTTTGAATACCAGTCATACATGTGGAATACAGATACACACGCACTACATGAGTGGAAAAAGATCTTTATCAAATGACACTAGAAACCATTTACAGGGTTTTCCTTACCAATCAACATCTCTTTCCAATGAGCACCTAAATGGAAAATGGTAAGGTCTGATTGTGAAAATTCTTCTTACCATCAAATCTAAATTTATCTCTTTGCAATGTCCACCTACTGCTCCTATCGCACATAATGGTTAAAGAGTCTCTTCTGTTCTCCAGATAGCAGCCCTGCAAATACTTGATGACAGTTATATCCCCTCAGTCTTCTCTTCTGTAGGCTAAAACATACCCACTTCTAGGGCCCTTTGCCATCTCAATTGTGTTTCTCTGGACGTTCTCCCTCTTATCCTATACAGTGGTGACCAGAACTGAACACAACACTACTCTAGATAAGTATCCCAAATTATGACCTTCTCCACTATGGTACCCATATATCACCAATACTGCAGAGGACCTGTAGACCCATACTGTAGAGTGGTCGGGGCAATGTTGCCTTTTTCAAAGAGGATAGACAGACATGAGGAGTTCAGAATGGGAACCAAAGATGACAACCTGGCTGAAATCAAAGCGATTGACTTTGTTGACCAACCATTGCTTTTCCAGCTCTAATTTCTCAAATCCTATTAACTTTTCAACTCGAGGTAAAATGGTATGTTTGTTTTTGAAATGGAACAAAGCCCTGAGCAGACTCCTATTACTTGTTTCTGAGCGGTCATTTTTATTGACCTAGCCACTGGGAGAAAAGCAGCATAAAGTCTAATGGCTCTTAAAGGATTTATATCAATGATGGGAACAAGAAACATGAGGATGAATTCAAAATTGAGTCAATATTCATGGACTTATATAGTGAAGGAGACAGGGACAGGAATACACCTACAGAGTTTTTTGGCTTTTTGTTTGTTTTTGTAAAGTCTAGGCTTAAGTTTTTGGTTTTTAGTTGGATTTTCAATCATAGTATTGCTATAGATCCTTTAGTAAATTGCTCTTTATTCTACCTATGGTTGAGTTTCCTCATCAATCAATCCATTGACTAACATTTAACAAATGTTGATGCATTGATTGATGGGGAAACTCAACCATAGGTAGAATTAGGATATAGATATATATCTATATGGAAATATAGATAATATATACATATATATATATACATATATACTCATATATGTTTGGCATGAGAATATATACACATATAGATGTACTTATGTATATGTGCAAATTTGGCGTGGAAATTCAAAGAAAAAAAGCAAAACCAACCCCTACCCTAAAGGGTCTTCCATTTTAATGGTGGAGAAAACATAACTAGATTAATCAATCAGCCCACAAGCCCTTCTTGAGCACCTATCATCTAGCAGACTACAGAACTAAAGCTGGGGATGCAGACAGGGGTATGTGGGAGCTACCTCATTCCACTCTGAAGAGGGGTTTTTAAATTTTCATTGTGAGCATCAATAACTTAAAAATCAGTAAGTGCTATAAATCTTGTTCATTCAGGTTCAACTTGAAAGTTTATGTCCTGAGTTTTCAGAAAGCTAGTTGGTAAACATTTATCAACATACCCCTGGATACCGAGACAAAAGTGAACTAAGCCTTGCTTTCCAGAAGTTTACATTCAACTGGGAGAATGTACATAAAATGTACATAAATAGATGGAGATGATGATATAGGCATATAGAGAAACACAGATGTAGGTGGGGAGGAAAAGAGGGGAGGGAAAAAGAGGGGATATGTCAGAGACAGACACCAAATCCAGATGTCTATCTACTACTTCTATGTAAAATCTACACAACATCAATCTGAGGTCATTTCCAAGTGGAGACACTATCTATCACATCAAGTTCTCAGGAAAGGCTATGGGTAGAAGGTGGCACTTAAGATCACCTTTGATGGAAGCTAGTGATTCTAAGAAATGAAGGTCAGGAGGGAGTACATTCCAGATATGGAGAATGGTTTATGCAAAAGCATGGAGGTGGTAGATGGAATAATGTAGATTAGGAAAAGAAAGAAGGATAGTTCTCTTGGCCCACACAATTTGTAAAATATAACACAATAAACCTAAAATGGCAGTTTGGAGATGGATTATAAAGTCTTTAAATGTAAAAGGAAGGAGTTTATATTTGACCCCACAGACAAGAGGGAATTACTAATGCTTGTTGAACAGAAAATCGATAAAATTCTATCTATACTTTAAGATTATCACTTTGGTAGCCCTGTGGACTGTAAGAAAGGCAAGTATGTACTCATTCAAATCTTATTTTTCCACCCATACCTAGCATAATGATGTTGCTGTTCAGTCATTTCTGTCCTATCTGACTCTCCATGATCCATTCAACCCCATTTAGGATTTTCTTGGCCAAGATACTGGAGTGGTTAATCATTTCTTTCTCTAGCTCATTTTATAGATGAGGAAACTGAGACAAACATAGTTAAGTGAGCTGCCCAGGGTCACACAGTTAGTAAGTGTTTGAGGCCAGATTTGAACTCAGGAAGAGGTAGTCTGCCTACCTCCAGACCCAGTGCTATGTCCAATCCAATACCTTATGATACTGGTGAATTTATGA
The DNA here is from genome assembly GCA_023548195.1 of Bettongia penicillata ogilbyi. Lineage (NCBI taxonomy): Eukaryota > Metazoa > Chordata > Mammalia > Diprotodontia > Potoroidae > Bettongia > Bettongia penicillata. The sequence goes on along the minus strand of JAJHZJ010000231.1, from coordinate 5,914,944 downwards.
AAGAGAGGGGGAGAGAGGGGAGGGGAGGGGAGAGGAGAAGAGGGAAGGGGAGGGGAGGGGAAAAGAGGGAAGGAGAGGGGAGGGGAGAGGAGAAGAGGGAAGGGGAGTGGAGAGGAGGGGAGGGGAGGGGAGAGAGAGACCTGTGACTTTATTGGTACTTGGTATGGAAATTTCCTTTATCCTCAAAGAACGGTAACTCATATATAACTTAGTCTTTTTATTCCCTGAGAAGTGAGGTGACTTGAGTCATACAGTGAGTAAGGAGAAGTAGAATTGGAATCCCTGTCTTCCTGACCCTGAATACAGCATGATCCATTAAGTTATGATTCCTCTCTGTCCTTAGGGGATAGGGACCAGTCCTGTGATTTCCCTGGTTTGGGAAACTCCCAGATGAGGTAACTCCCTCCACTAATGCAGGGCAGGCATTATTTTGGTAACAGAGATTGCCACCCAGATCTATGGTATACTCAATTTTGTAAACATTTCCCAATTACGTTTTAATCTTGTTCTGTCAAGACGGAAGAGTTTCGTCACCACATGAGGGTCAGTGAGTTTGCTAGCTCTGACTACAGATATATAGACACACATACGTATTTTAGATAGACAGATATCCATATACACATGTAGTAAAATCATGCTGAAGTTGGAGTCAAGGAAGATGAGTTCAAACACTGCCCTCAACACTATCTAATGGTATGAGCTCTGGGTAGCTGTTTTATTGCTCTGAACATCAGTCTCCTCATCTATAAAATAGGAATAATAATGCCTACCACTCTACCTGCAAAGGTTTCTTGTGAAGGACATATATTGATAATGTGCATAATAAAGTGCTTGCAAAAATTGAAGGGATATAAAACTTCAGAAATTATGATCATTTTTTCAGATAAGGAAACTGAGGCTCAGGAAACACTAAATGGCAGAACACCAAGATTTGGAACCCAGTGCTCTGGATTCCAAACCAATTCAGTCTGATTCAATTCAATATTTGTTAAGCCCAATAACAGGAGGAAGGGAGGGAGGAAGGGAGGATATAACAAGTATTTATTAAATACCTACTATATGCCAGGAACTGTGCTAGGCATTCCACAAACATTTCATTCTGAACCTCACAGCCTTGGGATGTAGATAATATTATTCCCATTTTACTGTTGAGAAAACTGAGGTAGATGGAGGCTAAGAGAATTATCAAGTGTCACAGGGAAAGGTCTCTATAGGACAGGCACCTTGATTCTCCTAAGAAGGTGAAAAGGAAAGGGAGGATTAATTGTAAAATGTGCTGCAGGGTATCTCAACTCACCAAGAACACCATTGTAGGCATACCCATGGTCTCCACCACAGAGGAAGCATAGTGCTACGCACTCAAGATGAAACCTAAACAAGCCCTGCCCTGGAGAAGCTCCTATTCTATTGGGAATGGGGATAAATATAAGCAAATATAAAAAGCATCCCAAGTAAATACAAATAATATACAAAGAGGAGAAAATACAAAGTGTCTACAAATTCCTACGAAGTTAATTCCTGGAAATAGAAGTCATCAGTAACTGGAGGGATTGGAAAATGCATTGTGTGTGAGTTGGCACCTAAGCTGTGTGTTAAAGAAGGATAGGTATCCGAAGGGGGCTGGGATGACCAGAAAGAGGGACGATAGCCCCCACTCCTGACTCTCAGACTTTGACGTCTCTCTAACTGTTCTACCTCCATCAGAACTTCCACACCACTGCTATTAGGGGCTTCAGTCAGTTGAATTTCAATAGAATCTAAGGGCTGATTTGAAAAGTTTAGGGGATATTTTTTCAGCAAATTCTGGTGTCTGCTCAGGTGTTGTCACCAAAAATTAGGCATCCATGGAAATCTTCACTTCCTGAAACACAGAATTCCAATTACTGTTTGAGACAATGCCTCCACAGGTACCATTCCAAATGATCCTTGTTGCTACAAAATGCATAGGGTGGACATAACTCTCATGTCTCTCTATCTCTTCCAGAAGTACCATCTTGGAGATTTCTCAATGCTGAAAAAAGATTCATTTAAAAATTTTATTTTCACCAAGATTTTTTTCTACATGAGCTTTTTATTTTTTTCCCCAATCTTTCACCAAGCTTTTTCTCAACCCCTGATACAGGTGCAAGCCATTCTGCTACATGATGAGAAATGAAAGATTGTTTTAAAATGCATTCCATGTTCTTAATGGGCTGACATCCTACTGAGTGGAAGTAGAGATATAAAGTATGTATAAAAATATGTGGATTAGCATAAGAACAATGGGTTGAGTGCGATAGAGGCCAAAGGGAGATCCAAAGTACTCCAGGAAAATTTGAGGTGGGAAAGAATCAGGAGGATGAAAAAGATTATATAGAAGAAGGATCTCTGGAATTGGACCTTGAAAGAAGAAAAGAAGAATCCCAAGGAGCCCGAATGAAGAGGGACCAAATTCCAGGCAAGGGGGCTGCCAGCAAAGAAGCAAAGGAAAGCAGGTTGACTTTGGGTAACAACCAGTATCCAGTTTGACTTGAAGGAAGCTTCATGATGGAGAACAGAATGGGAAAAAATAAAAGGTGGAAAAACAGGTTAATTTCCAGTTGAATTTTCTGCCTATTCCTAAATTGTCTGGGCAGTTTATGCTACACAGCAGTGCCCTTGCTGGTGTTTTCAACATCTCTTAATTTAGTATCATTTGCAGATTACATTAATTTATTGTTGACTGCCTCCTGAAGGTTATTAATGAAGATATTAAATAAGACAGAAACCAGTGTCAGAACCTAGGCACTTCAGTAGAATGACTAATCAGAGAGCAAAGGCTGGAGTTTGTTTTTGAAAGATGCTTTCCAAAATATTTAGACAAGAATATATGGTGAAAATCACAAGCTGAGTAAAATAACGATGTCAGGGTAAGGATAGCACCAATAATCAATGAATCTCCACATGGGTCTGACTACCTCTGTAAACATGATATGAGTAGTACAAATCCTCTTGTATTCTTGCTTCTGGGTTCTCCCTGGTTAGGTTGAACAAGAATTATGTTGTATTCATACAAGAATAGATCTTGAGTTGCAAGGGTCCTTGGAGTGCATCAAGTCCAACCCACTCAGGAGATCTAGGCTTGTGAGTCATTCAATTGTCAGAGGATGTAATGACTCATCCAATCATCAGAGGCAGGATTTGAAGACAATTGCTCTGAATCAAAGGCCAGTGCTCTTCCCACGTTCCATAAGTTCCATGATGAATGGAGGGCATTTTGTAAGACTGAGGACATGGCAAATTGGCAAACAATGAGGCAGGTGAGCCCTGCCCAAGTTCAGATGATTTTTGGAGACGCTGCTCAACTATAATGGCAGCAAAGTTCGAAAGTGGAGTCACAGGATTTAAATATAAAATTATTGATGTCTTAGAATTTAGATGGAAAGGAATCTCTGTAGAGATCTAGGAAACAGAGACATAGAGACATCAAGTAACTTGTCCAAGATTATGTAGGGGTAACCAAAAGAGCTGAAACTGAAGCCAGGTCCTCTGAACTCCAAATCCAATGTGTTTCCACTCCACTATGTTGATGCTTATGCCAATATTAAATAAACTGTGCTCTGGCCAGGTGAGAAATAAGTTTTACCTTTAAAAATTATAGACTCTTGCCTTGTCAATGAGGGGCATGAACAGGGTAGAAGAGATTTTGGAAATCAATTTTTAAAATGAATGTTAAAAATTGTTTTTACCTGTAATTGGGGGAAATATTAGAGAAGAAAAAATAATAAGAAAAATTATAGACTCTAAGCTATACATCAGAGAAATTAAATTTTATTCATATCTAATTCTCTTTCTGCCTTGATGTGTGGAAATGGTTGCATTTATTATCAAGATCATATTTCTTTATTCATTTATTTTAAGTTTTCAACGTTCATTTTCACAAAATTTTGAGTTCCAAATTTTCTCCCCAACTTTCCTCTCCCCTCACCCCAAAACACCTTGCATTCTGATTGCCGCTTCTACCAATGTGCTCTCCCTTCTAAGATCCCTCTCTTCCCTTATCACCATCTTCTCTCTTGTCCTGTAGGGCAAGATAAATTTCTATACCCCATTACCTGTATTTCTGATTTCCCAGTTGTACACAAAAACAACTCTCAACATTTGTCCCTAAAACTTTGAGTTCCAACTTCTCTTCTTTCCTCTCTCCCCATCCATCCCCGTTGAGGAGGCAAGCAATTCAATATAGGCTATATATGTGTAGTTTTACCCATGACTTCCATAATAAAGTTATGTTGTGTAAGACCAACCATATTTTCCTCTATCTTGTCCTGCCCTCCACTTCTTCTATTCTTTCTTTTGACCTTGTCCCTCCCCAAGAGTGTTGACTTCTAATTGCTCCCTCCTTCCATTTGCCCTCCTTTTCATCATCCCCCCCACCCTGCTTATTCCCTTCTCCCCTACTTTCCTGTAGCATAAGATAGATTTTCACACCAAATCAAGTATACATGTTATTCCTTCCTTGAGCCGAAGCTTGACTTTTTCCCTCTCACCTGTCCCTTTTTCCCCCTCATTGGAAAAGCTTTTTCTTACCTCTTCTATGAGAGGTAATTTGCCCTATTCCATTTCTCCCTTTCTCCTCCCAATATATTCCTCTCTCACTCCTTAATTTTATTTTATTTTTTTAGAGATGAACCCTTCCTATTCAACTCACCCTGTGCACTCTGTGTGTGTGTGTGTGTGTGTGTGTGTGTGTTTGTGTGTGTGTATAATCCTCCAACTACCCAGATACTGAGAAAAGTTTCAAAACTTACAAATAGTATCTTTCCATGTAGGAAAGTAAACATTTCAACTTTAGCAAGTCCCTTGAGATTTCTCTTTCCTGTTCACCTTTCCATACTTCTCTTGAAAGTCAAATTTTCTTTTCAGCTCTGGTCTTTTCTTCAAGAATGCCTCAAAGTCCCCTATTTCATTGAATCACCATTTTTTCCCCCTGAAGTAACATACTACTCAGTTTTGCTGAGTAGGTGATTCTTGGTTTTAATACTAGTTCCTTTGACTTCTGGAATATCATATTCCAAGTTCTTCAATCCCTTAATGTAGAAAATGCTAGATCTTGTGTTATCCTGATTGTATCTCCACAATACACAAATTGTTTCTTTCTATCTGCTTGCAATATTTTCTCCTTGGCCTGTGAACTCTGGAATTTGGCTCCAATATTCCTAGGAGTTTCTCTTTTTGGATCTCTTTCAGGAGGTGATGAGTGAACTCTTTCAATATTTATTTTGCCCTCTGGTTCTAGAATATCAGGGCAGTTTTCCTTGATAATTTCATCAAAGATGATGTCTAGGCTCTTTTTATGATCATGGCTTTCAGGTAGTCCTATAATTTTTAAATTGTCTCCCCTGGATCTATTTTCCAGGTCAGTTGTTTTTCCAATGAGATATTTCACCTCATCTTCCATTTTTTCATTCTTTGTTGAGCTTTTGAACTTCCTTTTCCATTTGGCTAATTCTGGTTTTTAAAGCATTCTTCTCCTCATTGGCTTTTTGGACCTCTTTTGCCAATTGAATTAGCCTACTTTTAAAGGTGTTATTTTCCTCAGCATTTTTTGGGTCTCCTTTAGCAAGCTGTTGACTCACTTTTCATGATTTTCTTGCATCTTTCTCATTTCTCTTTCCAATTTTTCCTCCACCTCTTTTACTTGTTTTTCAAAATCCTTTTTGAGCTCCTCCATGGCTTGGGACCATTGCATATTTATTTTGGATCATAGACTCCTAGATCTACTATTCCCAGAAGAGACCTCCAAGGTTTTCAAGTCCAAACACTCCCCCCATTTTATAGATGAAGGAAACCAAAGCCCAGAGATGGTGAGTAATCTATTCAAAGATCAAGGGCTAGTAAGCAAAGAACCAACATTTAATCCAAATCCAGAACTCATTAATTACATTATATTCAAGTCACATTATTTTCAAGTCCAAGCTCAGACATTTATTATTAGTTAAATGACCCTGGACCTTTGTTTCCCCATCTTTAAAATGGGCAACCCAAGCTCTGATTAGTTAATTTTCACCTTATTTTTCCTATACTCAGGCCCATTGCACCAAGTCTTAGTCCTCTCTAAGCCATTCTGTAGAAGCCCATGGAACCCCCCAATACTTCCCCTCTTGTTTCCCCATATTTGTTGTCTTCCTCTATTAGAAGGTAAGTCCTTGAACGGCCATGCTATTTATTTGTATTTGTATCTCCAGTGGTCAGCACAGTGCCTTCTTTCTCCACCATGCCCTAGTGTAGACAAACCTTCTACTCCCACCCCTTTTCAGTTTCCCTTTCATGTGTTGCCTCCATTAGAAAGTAAGCTCTTTTAGTTTCTATTTTTATCTCCATGGCTTAGCACAGTGCTTTGCATGTAGTAGGTGCTTAATAAATGCTTATTGACTCTAACTTAGCAAGAAGTTAAGAAATGCCTTTTCATTCATTTACTCATTCATAGTTATTCTACAGGTTTGTCACAAGTCAAGTGTTTAATAAATGTGAGTTACAGGGGTTTTTTAAAAAACCCAGCAATTGTTTAGTTGATATTTTGACATCTAATGCAGCTAGGCAACACAGTGGATAAAGCACTGAACCTGGATTCAGGCAGACCTGAGTTCAAATCCTGACTCAGATAATTATTAGCTATTTGACCCTGAACAAGTCACTTAACCTCTGTTTGCCTCAGTGTCCTCAATAGTAAAAAGGAGAAAATAATAGCATCTACTCCAGAAGGTTATTATGAGGATCAAATGAAATAATATGTATAAAGTACAGTATCAGACATATAGTAGGAGCTTAATAAATGTTTATTCTCTTCCTTTTCACTTCCTCCTAATGAAAATGTAGGCAGGAAATGGACTGTCAAACTCTGTTGATCACATCTCCTCTTTAATTAACCTTTTATGCATACCTAACCTTATGGGAAATGGTTCATAGAATCATAGATTTAGTCAGAAGAGACATCAGAGGCCATCGAGGCACAGATGAGGAAACTGAGAACCTAACAGTAACATGTCTTGCCCAGGGACACACAGCTAGTACCTAAGGCAGGATCTAAACACTTAAAGTCAACATTCAATGCACCTATCCTAGATGTTACTATCTTCCTATCAGGACAAGATATCATGCTATCCTTATAACCCCTATAATTATGCAACTATAGATGTAAAGTTGGAAGTGACCTTGATATCATCTAGTCTGCTTATAATCTTTACATCCTTGCAGCCCTACAAAATAATATTCCATCCTTATAATCCTGATAATTATAAGAAGTTCCCTCAAGTATATGAATGCAGGAGTGGGGTCAGACTTTCTCTATTCATCCTCAAAAGACAGAGCTAAAAAACAGGAGGCAGAAGCTCTAAGAAAACTAAGAAGTTTGATTTAAGTAACCATAAAGACATCTCAAATTATAATAGGCTGCCTTGGGAAATTGTGGGTTTCCCTCCAGTGGAAGTTCAGAGAAACAGATTCAGAGCTAGAAGAGACCTTAAAGACAACAAAAGTCATATGATTATATCAATAGATGCAGAAAGCAGTTCTTGACAAATTACAACACTTATTACTATTAAAAACACCAGAGAGGATAGGAATAAGTGGAGCTTTCCTTAAAATAAGTAGCAACTTTCTGAAACCATTAGCAAGCATTATCTGTAATGGTTGTTAATCCTTCATTTTTGAAGAGAATAATGGGGATAAGCTAGAAGTCTTCCCATAAAAATCAGGAGGGAAGCAAGGACAAACATCAAAACCAATATTATTCAATATGGAACTAGAAAGGCAAGTGATCTAAAATCATCAGCAATCATTATATGTAATGGGGATATAGCCAGAAGCTTTCCCAATAGGATCGGGGTGAAACAAGGATGCCCATTATCACCACTGTTATTTAATATTGTACTAGAAATGTTAGCTTTAGCAATAACAGAAGAAAAAGGAAATTGAAGGAATTAGTATAGACATTGAAGAAACAAAACTACCACTCTTTGCAGATGATATAATGGTACACTTAGAGCATCCTAGAGAATCAAGAGAATCAACTAAAAAATTAGTTGAAATAATTCAGCAAAGTTGCAGGATATAAAATAAACCCACATAAAGTACTGACATTTATACATGTTACCAACAAAGTCCAGCAAGAAGAGATAGAAAGAGAAATGTCATTAAAATATCAGCAGAAAATAGAAAATATTTGGGAATCAACCGCCAAGACAAGTTGAATATAATTACAAAACATTTTTCATAGGAAGTCAGATCTAAACAACAGGAAAGATGTTATTTCTCGGCAAACTAATACAATAAAAAAAAATTCTACCTAAATTAATTTATTTATTAGTATCATACCAATTGCTACCAAAACAATATTTTATAGAGTTAGAGAAAATAAAAAATTCATCTGGAAGAATAAAAGGTCAAGAATATTAAGGGAATCAATAAAAAGGTGAAGGAAGGTGGTCTAATAGTACCAGATCTCAAACTATATTATACAAAGTGGTATATGGAAACAATTTGGTATTGGAATAGATTAGGTATACAATACACAGAAGCAAATGACAATAGCAATCTAGTGTTTGATAGACCCAAAGATCCAAGCTCTTGGGACAAGAACTCACTAGAAAGCAGTTTAGCAGAAATAAAGTACATTTACACCATATACCCTCAAGATAAGGTCAAAATGGGTACACAATTTAGAAATTAAGGGTGATATCATAAGCAAATTAGGGGAACATGAACATTTTTACCTGCCAGATCTATGGATGAGGGAAGATTTATGACCAAAAGAAAGATAATAAACTATTAAAGTATATAAAATCAATAATTTTGATTACATTAAATGTGAAAAGTTTTGCACAAACAAAACCAATGCAACCAAAATTAGAAAGAAAACAGGAAACTGAGGGGGAAATTTAAAGCAAGTGTCTCTGATAAAGGTTTTGTTTCTCAAATATATAAAGAACCGAATCAAATTTATAGGAATACAAATCATTCTCTAGCTAATAAATAGTCAAAGGATATTAATAGGCAGTTTTCAAAACTTCAGAAGAAATCAAAGCTATCTACAGTCATATGGAAAAATGCTCTAAATCACTATTAATAGATAATGCAAATTAAAATAATTCTGAGGGACAACATCATACCTAACAGTTTGGCTAATATGACAGAAAAAGAAAATAAAAAATATTTTGATTTGTGAAAATTAGGACATTAAAGCACTCTTGGTGGTGGTGTGAACTGATCCAAATACTCTGGAGAACAAGTTACAACTATACCTGAAAAGCTATAAACCTGCATATACCCTTTGACCCAGCAATATCACTACTAAGTCTATATTCCAAAGAGATCAAATAGAAAGAAAAAGGAACTGCATATACAAAAATATTTATAGCAGCTCTTTCTGTGGTGGCAAAGAATTGGAAACTGAGGGGATACTCATAAATTGGGGAATAACTAGACAAGTTGAGCTACATGATTGCAGCGGAATGGTATTGTGCTGTAATAAATGATGAGAAGCATGGTTTCAGAAGAGTCTTGGAAGACTTAGATGAACTGATGAAAAGTGAAGTGAACAGAACCAGAACTCTTTGATGATCTTCTTTGAGAGACTTAGCTATTCATAGCAATAAGATGATCCAAAACAAATACAAAGGACTCATGATGAAAACAGCTATCTGCCTCCAGAGAAAGAACTGATAATATCTGGAGTGAATCATACCTTTTTTTTTGGTCTGTATTTTCTTTTCTAACATTGCCAGTATGGAAGTGCTTTGCATGACTGCATATTTATACACCATATCAAATTGCTTGCCTTATCAAAGAGTGGAGAGAAGACAGAGAGAATTTGGAACTCAAAATTTTTAAAAATAAATGTTAAAAATTGTTTTAACATATGATGGAAAAAATTTAAAATAAGAGAAAAAATGAAGAGACCCCTCCTTTTACAAATGAGGACACTGAGAATGGAGAGGTGGAGTGAGTTACCAGAAGTAACACACAGAGCAAGAAGCAGACTCAGTATTTTAACAAAGGTAGGCTCAAAATCTATGACATTTTTCACTGAACTATGTTACCTCCATAAAATCCCTGAGAGCTTGCTCAACTCTCAGGTTCTGTGAATTTGTCATTCTACAGTTTCTATTTTCAGACTTTAGGGACTAAGAATAAGGCCTCTGAGAAACTATTTCCATGTACCACTTCATGTCTGCAATTCCCTAGCACTAACTCCCCCAAGGATCCCAATATTAGATTGAATGTAAACGTTATTGATTACAGAATCAGAGTGGAGAGAGACTTCAAAGTCCACCTACTTCAAAAATACCTTCTACAACAACCTTGACAAGCTTGCATTCAGTTTTTGCTTAGAGACCTTGAGAGGAGGTGAACCCATTAACTGTTCAGGTGTGTCAGTCACATCCAACTTTTATTGACCCCATATAGGGTTATCTTGGCAGAGATATCAGACTGGTTTGCCATTTCCTTCTCCAGCTCATTTTATAGATAAGGAAACTGAGACAAACAGGGTTAAGTGACTTGCCCACAGCTAGTGTCTGAGGCCAGATTTGAACTTGGGTCTTCTTCACTTTAGGTTCTACACTCTAGCCACTGTGCCACATAGCTGCCCTGAACTCATTAATTCATCCCTGTTAAACTTCTAGAGAAGTCTGTTAGAGAAGTTCCCCACATCAAGCCTAAGTCATCTTTGAAATGTCTACCTATTGCCCTTCCTTCCAGTGGGTATAGAAATGATGCTGAATATGAGTTATTTCCCACAGATAATACAAGACACAGCAAAGACATTATCCTGATGGGCTTGTGAACTGGCCAGACTAGGGAGTAGCTCATTGTATTTCTGAAAAGGAGACAAAGACAAGCTAATCTAGCAGTACACTTTGGGCATCTGATACTAGGATTCTGTTGTCTTTTGTTTGGCTTTGCTCAAGATATAGGAGGTAAAACAAAAGGGGTACATGGAAATGCAGGCTGATTCTAATATGGTATTTCTCATGAAAAGAAAGAAAATATGAAACTTCCTTTTCTCCCTCTCTCACCTCTCTCTGCTCCCACAATATTTATCTTTGATCATAAGCTTTAGTCTCCTTATCTATAAAATGATGGCTTTGGACTAGATGATATCTTCCTAGTTCTAAATCTTTGATCCTTTGTGCCCATCTTTCCATCTTTATCATTAATTGACTCCTCCCCACGGATTGTCAATAACAATGCTTGGTGAAGTGCCTCCTCACCAATGATACAGGAAAAGAGAAGGTCAATGCTTTGGGCTTCGAAAGCTAGTTAATTCTCCTCAATTCTATTATCCCAGAGAGAAACATTCACGTCTGCAACTTGTCTCTGGTTGGGATAGAAGAGAATAATGGAATCTTACGGCTAGAAAGGGCCTCAGAGATCAACTAATCCAACAAGATGAATAAGCTTTTCTTTTATCCTACCAATAGACCTGCAAAATCTGATGAACACGGGACTTTTGAGTTATAGATAGGCTGATGAATTGAGACATCCACAGCTGGGCAAAGAAACTCCAGACTTTCTTGGCCCATGGAAAAATAAACTTATTTCATAAACAAAGTCAATTTAATTTGTGCAGCTTTTATCACTTCTATGAATATGCTATCAGTGTGGGAGTGAAACAAAAAGGGGGCGAACTTTTATTCTGTTTCACTTTGAGACTTTAAACATGCTGGAGGTGTTGAAATCCCCTACGGGTTGATTTTTTTTTATCATTTTATACTAATTATCTCTCATTCTAGATCTAGGAGGTAATGTAAAAACTCAGGAAAACACAAATTCTATAAAATTGTTTTCTCTTACTGATCAAGTCTTAAGACTTTGCCTCAGAATCAAACATTAGTGGAAGAATGCTGGCTTTGGAGTCTACCCTGGACTGAAAGCCCATCTGGAATACATACAACCTTTGTGACCCTGGGCCAGCCAACCTACCTCTCTGTTCATCAGTTTCCTCATCTCAAAATGATGCTGTTAAATGAGATAATCCCTAAAGTCCCCTCCAGTTCTAAATCCATGATCCTAATGTTACTAGTTGCTGATTTACTTAATAATTAGTAGGAAGATGGATTGTATATTTAGAAAAACTGGAATGCGGCAGCTAGATGGCACAGTGGATAGAGGAACCAGCCCTAGAGTCAGAAGGATCGAGTTTAAATCTGGCTGCAGGCAAGTATTAACTGTACGATCCTGGGAAGGGAGGAGGGAGGAAGGGAGGAAGGGAGGGAGGGAGGAAGGGAGGAAGGAAGGAAGGAAGGAAGGAAGGAAGGAAGGAAGGAAGGAAGGAAGGAAGGAAGGAAGGAAGGAAGGAAGGAAGGAAGGAAGGAAGGAAGACTTAAATTTCACCCGAATAATCACGAGTTAGAACCATAGATAGAAGGTCAGAAGGGAACTCTGAATACATCTCCTCCAACCCTTTCACTTTACAGATTATGAAATTGAGGTTCAAAGAGGTGATTTCCGCAGGTAAGTCAGCTGGTAATTAGCAAAGGCAGGACTTGAACCCAGATCTTCTGACTATAGAAATGGAGCTTTTTCTATTAACCCTTTTATGCCTCCTTTGCAGACAAAGTTTTCACAATGCCTGTTTTCATCAACAATGAATCAGGTACAGATCAAGATGCCTTTTCACAATACTTACAGTCAGCTTGGGGCAACTAAGTGGAGCAGTGGATAGAGCACTGTGCTTGGAATCAGAAAGACTATTAGAAGGGAAAGGACTGATTTGTACAAAAATATTTAGAGCAGCTCTTTTGATGGCAACTAAGAATCGGAAATCGAGGGGATGCCCATCAACGGGGTAATGGCTAAACAAGCTGTGGGATATGATTGTGATGGAATATTGTTTTGTTATAAGAAATGACAAGCATGTTAATTTCAGACAAACCTGGACTTACGTGAACTGATGAAAGTGAAGTCAGCAGAACCAAGTCAATGTTGTACATAGTAACAGCAATATGGTATGATGAAGAAATGTGAATGACTTAGCTATTCTCAGCAATAAATGATCCAAGACAATCCCAAAGGACTCACGATGAGGCACACTAACCACCTCCAGAGAAATAACTGATATTGCCTGAATACAGACTGAAGCAAGTTGCTTTTCCCCCTTTTTTTTTTTTTTGGTTCAAGTCTTCCTGTACAAAATAACTAATAAGGAAATATTATGATTGCACATGTATAATGTATACTGGATTGCTAACCATGGTGGGAGGGGCAGGCAGAGAGAAAGGAATATATTTTGGAATTCAAAACTTTTTTTAAAAATATGTTAAAAAAAACATCTTTAACATGTAACTTGGGGAAGAAATAAAATGTTATTTTAAAACTAAGGAGACCATTTGAAGAGAACAGTTTTAGTTAAATAAGAAGGTTGGAAGCCAAATACAAGGATTTGCAAAGTCGAAGAAGAAAAAACAATTAGAGATAAGAAAAGTTGATATCTTTGTCTAGGAGTCTGCTTATGAAAGGGAAGAGTGAGGATGATTGCTTAATGCGGGTCGGATCAAATTACTGGTGTTAGATTTTTTGTTTTGTTTGTTTTTTAGGATGAGAAAAATGTGGTTATGTTTGGAAGCAGCAGGGAAGAAATAGGCAAATAAAGACTGAGAATTAAAGAGTAAGAAGGATTGATTTGGGGGGAAATTTCCAGAAGAAATAAGAGGGGATAGGATCAAATTCACAAGTAGAAGCTTGGCCTTTGGAAAAAGAAAGACCCTGTCTTTATAAGACTGGAGCAGAGGAGAGGAAGATAGAGGGTTATGTCAGGAAGTTTTGAGTTACAGGGAGGGGGTAGGAGGGAACTCAAGAAGGACCTCTGTTTTCTCAGTAAGGGCAGGGCTGTCTGCTGCACTGAAGAGGAATGGGGCAGGGGAGGTTTGAAGAAAGAAGCAATGACCTGGGAACATTGACGGTGAGGAGCTAGTGAATTAAGGAGTAGTGGAACGAGCATCCTTACAGAGTGATGGTTCAGTTTGAGATTATTTAACACGAATTAGTCATTGAAGCCATCAGCATAGTGGTTGGACTTCCTCCAGGAATGTTCAACAGTATCGAGGAGAGGGAGGAGCACCTTGGGGTTGCTAATCCAGGGACGAGATTTCAAAAGTGTTGAATTGCCACAGGACCATAGGTGAGCATGGCAGAGCATGCAGTTGACTTGGTTTAATCATCATCAACTGAGAAAGTTGTAAAGTGGAGGCAAGGTAAGGGTGATGGTCATTGAGCACACAGAAGGATAAAAGACCTTGAGTTCACAGTAAGGACAAAGAATACACATGAGAGGAACAAAACATAGGGAGAGATGGAATGATATGTGGTTATGATAAGGTAATTTCAGAATTCTTGACCATGGGAGTGGAATGCTTGTGGATAATGATGAGCTGGCGATCATAAGAGTTAATACCCATTTGGTACTTTAAGGTTTTCTAGAGATCAGGTATGTGACCATTCTTATGCATGGCTAAGGTGGGGTAAAGATATAGGTCAGGAGAGTTGAGGAGACTGACAAACCAGGAAGACCAGGGTGTCTGAATGGAAGGACATCAACATATATATTAAATTCCCTAAATATAATAGCAAGAGTTTGAATGTTGAGGAAAATACACAGGTTATTAAATCCTTGAGAAAGGATAGAGAATGACCTGGGGGTTGGCGCATAACTGCCAGCTGGGTCCAAATCGGGTAATAAGTATGGCTGAGTGAACTGCAAAAGAAGAGAGTTTGCTAAATGATAAAGGAAAAATTGGGGTCAGACAACGGCAGTGAATTCAAGGAATATAGTTCTTCCTTCTCCTGGTCCAGTGTGCTAGGGTCATGCAAGGAAATACATACAACACTAGAGAGAATGGCCAGGGTTGCAGTATCTTCTGGAAAGTAAGAGGAGTCAGGTCTTCTTAAGCATCAAAATATGAAATGAGCATAAGAGGCAAGAGTAAAAATAAAAGGGAGTTTGTTAACAATGAAGGGGGATTCTAGTGGAGTCACAAAGGAAGGGTAGGGCAGGTCTGGATGGAGGACTTGGAAGGGATAAGGCTGAGGTTGGGGGCAGGGGGATGAGAATGTAGTTTTGGATATCAGGCCAGGTATGCCTCTCACCTGCCAAGGGGAAATACATGCCAAGGAGGAAACCTGTGAACCTGAGGATATTCCACGAACAAAAGATGGGCTAGGTCATAAAGGTATGTATTGTTTTTCGCTCTGTACTGAGAGAGACTAGAAGCCTTTGAAAGCCATCTCCATAAATCCTGGGAATTGTAGTCCTGAACAATGTTCATTTCTCCCCACTCTGGGAGCAAGATTTTTGCTGGAGTTAGTGCGTGGACACACAAAGTTGGATGTTGAGAACTTTCTTTAAGCTCTTTCTAATTCCTGATTTTTTTTTCCATAGGTACTATGGTTGATAATAACTTCTCTGGGACTCATATATTGATTAATTACATAGGGGAGGGGAACAAAGGGGAATGCAATGGAGGAATTCTGAGAGTAATATATGCACAGAAATAGAGAAGATGCACCTTTTCTGTCTGTCAGGGTGACAGGGAAAGAAAATCTTTCTTCCCCATCCCTGACTAATGACTGAGACAATATAAGAATCTTACAAAGTTGGTTTTATTAATAACCCTTATAAACTCACCAAGTCGCAGAGATAAGTGAACCCCATGACCTAGGACCAATCATCCCTAGGCTATGTAGTCATAAGCAGAATGAGTCAGGAAGCTTAGAGGGGGTGAATATTTCCTTTAGGTTTTTCCATTCCCCAGGATAAGGGTAAAAGAGGAATCTGCCTTGCCCATCTCTTAGAGAAAACTCTTCTGGATATCTCTGATTATTAGTATTGCCAAGCAGTTAGGTGGCACAGGGGAGAGAGCACTAAGCCTGAAGTCAGGGAGCCAGCCTCAGACACGTAGCAGCTGTGTGACCCTGGGCAAGTCACTTAACCCTGTTTGCCTCAGTTTCCTCATCTGTAAAATGAACTGGAGAAATGGCAAACTACTCCAATATCATTGCTGAGAAAATCCCAAATGGGGTCCACCCAGAGTCAGATTTGACAAACTACTGAACACCAAAAGCACCCCCTCACTCACACTCACTCTCTCTCTCTCTCTCTCTCTCTCTCTCTCTCTCTCTCTCTCTCACACACACACACACACACACACACACATACACATTCACACTCATTTATACCTGCTTTGTGTTTCTATTTGTATTTATTTATCTGTAAACATATCAGGGGCAGCTAGGTGGCACAAGAGATAGAGCTCTGGGCCTGGAGCTCACTTACGTGGTCTCAGACTAGCTATGTGACCTTGGATCAAACAAGTTCTATCTGCCTCAATTCTCTCATATGTTCAATGAGGATAACAGCATCCATCTCCCAGAGTTGTTGGGAGGACCCATTGAGATGATATTTACAAAGCTCTCAGCACAGCACCTGGCTCATAGTAAGCACTATAAAATGGTTATTTGTTGTTATCATCATGTCTCCAGTAGGATACAAGCTCCTGGAGAGCAAAGGGTTTTTCTTTTACATCCTGGTCTCTCTGGCATCTGCCACAGAACATGGAACATTCAAGATGCCTAAAAGAAGCATGTTGAATGGACTCAAATTGGATCAATAAAAGGAATGACCTTTTTCTTCCATATAGAAGGCAATATGGAAGAGCATCCTTAGAGAACCCTCAGGGTTCCTGAAAATTATATTTCCCAGAGAGATGATGGCACATAGCTTTTGAGCAACGTCTTCTGTTGAACAGTGCTGTTATTAAGCAGCTGGCCATGTTCTAGAGACTTTGGGATGGCACAGAGACAACTGGGTTTTGTTTTTTGGAACTGGCAAAGGGGCAATTATTTTCCATCTTAATTTCTGTTTATTTTATACCCACAAATGAGAAGTGGACTATACATTTTTTTCATAATGAGCATCATCGTTTGATTTACCATCATTTGATGGAGACTCTTGCTTAATTTCTTTTTTTTTTTTTTTGGTGAATTGTACTCAGTTATTATGGCTACAGGCACCATACAAATCACTCTATAAATTGCTTTCATAACTGAAACTCCTGGGGGGATTCAGCAAAGGTAGTCAGAATGTAATTATCCAACTGGAAGTTAGCCAAGACTCTGGAAATGAAATCTGGACACTTGTAAAAAAGGCCATTGGACTGTTAATCATCAAAATTTGTCAGTGACTTGATCCTATGAAAGTCATTCAGTGCTCCTTAAATAATAGTGGGGCATCACCCCAACAAGAAGGGTACCTTCTCCAGAAGCCTCTATTTCGGGTAGATTTCCCTGGAGGTGAATATGGCAACACAGGACTTGAAGATATTCATCTTACATATATGGTTCTTGAAGACTGGAAGCTGAGGCAAGGTCTTCTTCTGGATCTATCAAGAATTTTTCCTTCAGCTATTCTATCCCTTACATGTCATTAGAAAAGTAGGATCATCACCTTATGGTGCAGAGGGACCTTAGAAACCACTGACTTCAAAACCCTCCTCCCCCATTACACAGATGAGGAAACTGAAGCACAAGGAAATTGACTGATTTGCCTGAAAATCACAAAACTAAAGTGTCTGAAGCAGGATCTGAACCCAGATCATTCTGGCTCAAAGTCTGTCCACTACAACATGTCTTATTAAACCTACTTGCTACATCTTTCTTTCATCTTACTTCTTCAATTTCCGTTCTGCTTTAAATGGTGATATGACATGGTAAAAGGAACACAAGACTTGAAAGTCAAGGAAACTGGATCCAAACCCTTCCACCATCCCTTACTAGATCGTGACCCTGAGTAAATCACTGAAACTTTCAGAGCCTTAGTTTGCTCATCAGTAAAATGGAAATAATATTTGTGCTATCTACTCACAAAAATCACTCAACAAACATTAGTGTTACGTAAATATGAGTGGTTATTGTTGCTATATGGTGGTATGGGGGGAGGAACTGGACCTGTGATCTGGTTAATTTAAAAAGCTCCTGCTAAAGAATTTCTCTACCAGTTCAATGACTGGATAACCACTTGTTGGGTTTTTTGGAGATGGGGAAGCATATTTCAGATACCATTAGAATCTCAGGAGATACTCACACTCTGGATGATATCATAGTTTTTCCACACTGAATTAGGAATTCAGAAGTGCATCTGCAACAAGACAGCAAATAAGGTTCTGGGCCATGATATCATGCATTAGTTGGGTCACCGTTCAATAGGTGCTGATTTTTCTTCTGTGGCCTCTGTCAAAGGTCTGGCCCTTGAGACATTTAGGGTTCATCATGTTATCTATCCTTCTCACATATCCATCTTCAACATGTTCCTATCACTGGAAACTACTCCTTCTTGCCCTCAGTTCTATACCTACTCATTCCTCTGGCTTCCTTTTGAGTCTCAACTAAAAATCTCATCTTTTACAGGAAGTCTGTCCCAACCTCCTTTAATTCTAGACCCTTCCTCTGTTAATTATTTCATTTTTATCCTGTAGATAGATTGCTTTGTATATATCTGTTTGTAACTCGTATCCGCCATTAGATTTTAAGCTCCTGAAGGATAGGCACTTTTTTATCTCTTTTTGCATCCTCAGTGCTTGGCATAGTGACTGGCATGGAGTTGATGATTAATAAATATTAATATTTATCATTTTATACATACATATTTTATTGTTATATTTATTATTTTATATAATATAATCATTTATTCATTATATTTTTGTTTTTAATAATTTAATATTGTTTATGTTTTATTTATTTATATTAATAAAATATATTATTATTGAATGCTTAATATATATTTATCAATTGATTGATTTCTCTAAAAATCATCTGCACCAGCCAAAATGTTCAAGTCACCATCTCTCAATCAAAGTAGACTCCCATTTCTGGACCTTTGTTCATGTCATGCTAGTTACCCAGAATACCCTTTTCTTCCTCTCTGGCTGGGGCAGCTACAAGAAATGGTAGGTAGAGCACTGGACTTGAAGTCAGAAAGATCTGAATTCATATCTCATTTACTAGCTGTGTGTCTCTCTAAAGGACTTTGGAACTGATTGCATAGCATGGGATGATGTGCCCAAAGAAGTTTTGCTCTATGAGCAAAACAGATTGAAGTAGTTCAAAAGCAACAAAAGATGTATAAATTTAGAGAATCCACCCCAAATGTTCACATGAACTATCTGTGCCCAACCTGTGGTAGAGCACTCTGAGCTTGTGCTGGTCTGATCAGCCACAATGGGACACACTACAATTTGATGCAACATAATGATATCATTTGGTCCCCTTCAAGAACAAAGCACAGCAACCAGCTGTGTGACCTAGGACAAGTCACAACTGCTGATTGCTTTAATTTCCCAGTCTGTAAAGTAGGTATTATAATAATAGCTCCTACCTGCCTCCCACAGTTGTTGTGAAAATCAAATTAGATAATGCATGTAAAGAGTTTGGTAAAGCAACATATGTACATGTATATTTATATGTTCATTCTTCTTCTTGTTTTTCTATCTAAATCCCTCTCATCCTTTGAAGGCTAGTAGAGTCTCCTCCAAAATGTAATTAAGCTGACTTCCCTTGGGAAGGGATGAGAGGTAGAATTTCTTAAGCACCCACTGTGCGCTGAGCACTTTGCTGAGTACTTTACAAATATGATCCTAATGGATAAGGAGATCTGTACAGTAAAAATACAAATATAACTCTCTCCATTTTATAGAGGAAGAAATTGAGTGACTAAAGTAACAGAGGACTGGCTTTAGTCACTCTTGAAGACCACCTACTATTGTTACTACTAGTGGTAGATAAAATGTATGGAGTGTATCTTTCATTTGATCCCCATCACAGCCCTAGGAGGTAGATGCTATTAATTATCTCCATTTTTTAAAGAAAATAAGGCTGAGAGAGGTTACGGGATCCAGCTGAGACCCTCCCTCCATCCCACATGATAAATATCAGAGGGAGGATTTGAAGTCAGGTCTTCTGACTCCAATGGCAGTGTTCTAACTACTCACCACCTAGAAATCTAAGACAGAAAGGGTTTGTTTTGATGGTAGGAAGAAGACACATCCAATTAAGGATCACCAAAGTGTTAACTTTATAAAGCAAAGAGTTAGGTGATTCTCATTAAGGTCAATTTATTCTTTGGCAAACTGACCAAGGATGACATCAAGTGAGGAACCAACATTCAGATCAATTTTGTCTACTAGGCAATAGAAGCTGGCCAGTTTAGTCAATGTTTCCAAGAAGGGGCCAAATACTACACATCTAGAATAATCCATCATCATTCCCTGGAGTATTGTCATCAGTCTATAGCAAATGAAATGCTTTTCCCCAAACAAAACATGATTTCAAAAGAGGGCCATTAGAGACAATCTGAAGACTAGGGGTTCAAATGCCAGTTCAGTCACTTAGCCTCTTCTGTCTGGCTTTTACTACCTTCGCCATTACCGGCTGACTGGCCATCATCCTCATGCCAAAACTGAAGGCCCAGTGGAAAAAGCCATGGGTTCAAGCATCATTTCAATCAATCAGTCTACAGGTATATATATATTAAGCACCTTTGAGATGCTCGGAATGGGCAATTAGGCAACATAGTGGATACAGCGCTGGGTTTGAAATCAGGAAGACTCATCTTCCAGAGTTCAAATCCAGACTCAGACACACACTAGCTGTATGACACTTGACAAGTCACTTAACCTTGTTTGCTTCAATTTCCTCATTTATAAAATGAGCCAGAGAAGAAAATGACAAATCCCTCTAGTATCTTGCGAAGAACACTTCAAATGGGGTCACAAACAGTTGAACATGACTGAAAAATGACTCAATAATAACTCAAAAGATAGACTAGGCATTGGGGATACAAATATAAAGAAAGGAATGATCTCTCCTTTAAATAAGAGTGCATTTTAATGGGAAGACAATGTGTGTTTAGATATATATATATATACACATATGCATACATATGTGCATACAAATAGACATATATATACAAAAAATACACATATATACATTAATACGTATGCATATCATAAGTTAATTGATACAAATATATACAAAGTCATTAAAAGGGAGTTGGAGAGAGAAGGTGGGTAGTAGCACATAGGGAGAATGAGGGAAAGTTTCATGTAAAATATCATGTTATTTGAGTCTGATTTCAAAGGAAGAGAAACGTTTTATGGAGTAGAAATGAAAAAGGGATGCACTCCAAGCATAAGAAAGAACCTTTATAAAGGTTCAAAGATGAGAAATGTCTGACATTTGACCTTGATTATTTGTGTAACCTCCCTCAGCCTCAGTATCCTAGTCTGTAAAATAAGGGGGCTGGTCCCAATAATCTTTCAACTCTAAGGCTATGTTCCACTATATCCATTTACAAGTAACACTGCTCAAGAGTACCACTTGGATGAGGCTTCAGTCTTCATATTATAGTAAACTGATAAACTCACAGAGAAATTTATTTAATTGAACTCAAAGTACTCAAACCAATAAAACATAATAATAATTATTATACTAGTAATTATGTTTAGAGGAATCAAGAAGTAGTGGCTAGAAAGGTGGTCTCAAAGTCAGGAAGACTTTCCAACTTGTCTAATGTCTGCTTCTAAGACATGATAACTGTGTGACCCTGGGCAAGTCCCTTGACCTTTCAGGGTAGTGAACAATAAAAAACCTATAAGCTACAGAGCAGGGGTTGGTCTGCATTAGTAGAGAGATTTTCACTATACTAATTACATCATAGATCCCATTTAAAAAAACACTAAATAATTATATGTCACACAAAAACCTTGGCAGCAGGTTTAACCCTCTGAAACTTTGTTTATACAATGAAATAAAAGACCACAAACAATAACATAAAGTATAATTTGGCAACTGAGAAACATTACTCCAAATATACCTGTGGGGATAAAATAATTGAAGCACTAATTAGGCATAATTAGAACAGTGATGAGTCAATCATATTTCAATGAAAGGAAATAGATTATTAAATATATTTTATTAGTAGTACTACTGTACCAAATTCCTTCTGGTTCACCTGAGTCACCAGGTGGATTTATCAGGCAATTATTTTCAGGGTAGCCAGAGATTGACATTGTACCGAAGGCACAGTTTACAACCCATTGGGAGCTTCCACAAAAAGCACTCTCTTGTATATGGCTTGTTCATACATCTATTTGTTTGCTTGTTGTCTTCCCACTTTAGAGCACCTTGAGGGTAGGAATTAGTTTTTGCCTCTTTTTATATTCCCAGAACTAAGCCAGGTGTTTATCACATAGTAGGTGCTGAATAAATGTTTGACTTTTGACTACTGACTTCCCTTGATGAAAACATGAGATAATAGAAGCAAACCTTCCAAGTTGGTTGAAACCTTAAGAGGGGATCTAATTTAAGGCCTTCATCTTACAGATGAGGAAACTAAAGCCTGAAGGAGGTTTAGTGATGAGCCCAAGATCATAGAAATGGTAACAGGCACAGCAAGGATTAGAATCTAGGCTGTCTGGTCTCAAACTCACTGTCTCAATCTTTCATTGTCTCTTCAATCCAGACACTGCTTTATGGTTACATATGAATTTCAAAACAGTTATATCAACTTCAAATGGAAGTAATGAGTTTACTTATTTGGGGAGAAAGTTTTCACAATGGAAGATCCCTGTACTAATGAATCACAGGTCTGGTCCCACACTTCCTCCTCAATCCCAACCAAAAAAACAATATTTCAGAGGCTAAGTTATACCACATTTATAACTTAGTGACATTTAAAATTATTGATTTTTATTTATTATTTATTATACATATTTATATATGTATTATATATAAATATAATTATTTACATTTATTTATATACCACATTTATAACTTACTCATCATTTATAACTTACTGATATGATAGTATGAAAAAACAAACAAACCAAAAAGCTGGAGAGTGTGACCCTCTGAGTCTAGGATGCTTACTCACATTAAGTAGCCTCAGCTCTAGACAATGGATACACTCACTCGTAATATAAAACTCATCCTCCCAGCCTTTTCTCTAGATGTTTACATGGCCCCTAGCCAAGATCTCTTGAATTGTCCAATACCAAATATAACCACCAGATGGCATCAGCAACCACTTACCTGATCTGTTTTAGCTCTGGGAATCTGGATCCTGAGGACTCCCAAACTCACCCTGGCAGTTTATACATGAGGCAGTACTTTACTGAGTAAGTGTCCCACTATCTATGGTTGCCAGACAGAGAGTGACCTTCTATCTCTGTGTGCTGTCTCTCTCTGTAGGACAGTACCATTCAATGGCAAGGATTATACGAGCTTGTGGATTCACATAATCAAAGCCAGTTGGAAGCCTCCACTCATAAACCAAACACCACCTGCCTTTTTAAATTTGCTCAATTTCAGAGAGACCTAGTTAGATGAGCCAGGCATAGAAGAAGAGGCTCTTTCTGTTGACTATTTACAGATTACAAAATGGAGGGAGGTTAAGTGACTTGCCCAAGGCTACATGGGTAATGAAGCAGATACATTTTTGGATATTGCTTGAGCTGTTTTTACCTTTAGCATAGAGTTTATAAGCAAACAAGTAGTTGACAACAACTAGAGCAAAAGACATAGCAAAATCATAAAACCTCTGCAAAGGGACCTAGAGCCTGCCACATGGCTAAATCCCAAAAGCTGCCCAAAGATCTACTTTGATCCAAGAGTTCAAGGGCATGAATAATTTGGGTTTGTTCTGTGCCCTCTGTAAGTGGGCAAAGGAATCCACTCGATTTGAACTCATTGATCAACAAATTCTTAAGAAGTACTAGAAACCATACATATTGGTAGACTTTGGTGATACAAAGAATGAAACATTCCTAAAAGAAAAGTAGAGCAATGGTAATACGATGAGAAGGTAGAAATGCTGGATGTATGACTCAGTCTGAAGAAAGAAAAGATCAAAGGAAAATGGGGAGAAGACAGAAATTTTTCATTGCCTGGTCTTGGACCTATCTCTAGTAGAGATCTGTATCTGCCTCTGGGTGCAGCTAGCTTGATACTTACAGCAGAAAGTCTTGTCCCCATGCCCAGATCCAGCAAGTGGAAATCTATGCTCACCATGCTCTCAAACTCTGTCCAGCTTTGAGGACTACACCAGATCCTCCATTTTCCCTTGTCATGTCCTCTCTAGTTCCCTATCCCCAAAGCCCCCTGCACCAGATCTTCATAGTATGAAAGGGACAGCTGTATATCATCGCTCCTAAACATATCAAATGAGGAAAAACAGACACCATTGCAAAACTTCTCTCCTGCCCCCATAAACATAATAGACATATGACCTTGAGCTGCCCTGGTATGAAGGTCGTAAAGAGTCAGGCATCCTATAACTAAGAAGGGTAAGGGATGGACCATTGACCAGTATCAATATCTTGCACATGGAGATTCAGTGCCCACCTTTGATCATAGGACCAAGGAGACACCGAGACCCTAGTCTAATCTCCTCATTTTATAGATAAGAAATTTGAGCCTTAAACTTGAGTGAATCACTCAAGATGACACAGGCAGTAAGCAACAGAGGGAAGACTTGAACCCCAGACTTACCTTCAGAGCCAGCCCTCTTTCCACCAATTTTCATTGCTGTTAAGTCATTTCAGTGGTATCTAACTCTGTGACTCATTTTTGGATTTTCTTGGTAAAAAATACTGAAGTTGTTTGCCATTTCCATCTGCAGATCACTTCGCAGATGAGGAAACTGAAACAAACAGGGTTAAGTGACTTGCCCATGGTTACACAACTAGTAGTGCCTAAGGTTAGATTTAAACATCTTCCTGACTCTAAGTGTGCCATTCTATACGCTGCACCACCTAATTGTATCCTTCCTTTATTGCCCCTGCTCCTTCATGATTGTGGTGGTTTTTCCTTAGATCCCCATCTTTCTCCTTGTATGAGCTAAAAAATAAATCTTTCAATAAAAGACCTAAGGCCTCAGGTATTACTGGTCTAACTGTTTATTCAGTGAAACCTCATCCTACTCCCCTAACTGCTCTTAGAGCCTAGAAACTAGGACAGTTAAGAAATAAATCTCTTCATTTCTCTACCCAGTCCATTTTCACTGTTGCATTTACCCAAGGTTTCATTTAATATATTAAAAAGAAAACTCTCTCTGCGTTAACTTCCTAGAAGATATATTAATTTGAATCCTCACAAAACCCTACACCCTTAAAGGATTGATATTTTAAAAAAAGAAGAAAATCTCTTAAAATAGAAGTGCTATGAAAAAAGGTAAGTCATCACATGGAAAATGGCAGAAAATCTTACAAAATTATCAGACACTATAATAGCTGAAGTTTCTATAATGCATAGAGAGAGGTTTACAAAGTGCTTTACATATGTATCTCATCTGAGTCTTGCCACAACACTGGAAGGTGGAGGGACCATGGATCATTCTCATTTTACAGATGAGGCAACTGAGGCTCACAGAATTGCTAAGATTTGCTCAGGGTCACAGAGGTAGTCATTGTGAGAAGGAGAATAATTTAGACATATAGAGAGAGGCTGGTGGGAGAAAGAAAAAGGAAAAGAAATATCAGAATGGCTTAATATAACATTGGCTTAATAGAAATAAATTCAAATGTTGTTTTATTTTCCTTACTCTCTATGACTCAGGCAAGGTCTTCCATTTTTCTGGGTCTCAGTAACCCAATTTGTAAAGTGAAGGATTTCCTAAAGATTGAACAAAGAAGAAATGGTTCTATACTTTTATTATATACTTTTAGTATATAATAAATACTTTTAGTGCCTATTTTGTGGTAGCAAAGAACAGGAATCTAAGAAGATGGCCATGACCTAGGGAGTGAATAAACAAATTATGGTATGAATTGCACTGTTACTATTGTGCTGTAAGAATTGTTGAAGGGGCATGGTTTCAGAAAATTCTGTAAAGACTTGAATTTACTGACACCAAGTGAAGTGAGAAGAACCAGGAGATCAGTTTTTATGTACTATAACATCAACATTTTAATAACAAATAATATTGAAAGATTTAAGAGTCCTAGTCCACACAAGGACGTACCATCACCTAGAGGACCAGTTATGAATAACACTATCCACCTCGTGACAGAGAGGTAGATTCTATTATAAGACATATATTTTTTGATATGGCCAGTAGGGAAATTTGCTCTGTTTGATCATGCTTAGTTATTATATTACATATAATATTATATGTTAGATATACAATATATATTATTTATTTATTGTACTTTTAAAAAATAGTGGAGTGAGGGCAGAAGAGAAAAATGTTTGATAACTGAAAAAAGTACATTTTAATTTAAAATAAAATTAAGGTTTCCATGGTCCATTCCACCTCTATATCTGTGATTCAAAGTGGGAAGAAAGATGAGTTTATCAGCAAAATTCTGGCAAGCTCTTAAAGTGGAAAGCTCCAAGTTGATGCTAAATGTAGAATGTAAGGTCCTTGTGGGAAGGTAATTTTCATTTTTGTCTTCTGGGGATCTAGGTAGGTGTCTAGCATATAGGAAGTGCTCAATAAACACTTGATTTATAAAGAAAAATAAGGAGAAATACAAAGAGCAGAGTTGGTTTTAGTTCACTGTCACAAATAGATTCTAATTTCTAAAAAATAAGGAAATCGTGAGAAAAGAAAAGAAATAGGACATTTAAGAGATGCAATGTGTTATGCTGCATTGAATTTGAAATCCAAGGAATTGGATTTAAACATGTGACTTTAGGCAAGTCATTTCATCTCTCTGGTCTCAGTTTCTTCATCTGTAAAATTAGGTAGTCTAGATGGCTTTAACAGTCCCTTTCAACTCAAGATCATCTGATGAAAAGGGTGGATGGTAATAATGTCCAGTGTGTTTGACAACAGTCACAAAAGGCTTTCAACAGTATGTCATGTTAAGGAATGACTTCTGAAATACTAACTCATATTTATGTACTGATCTATTTTTTTTCATAACAACTTTGTGGTGTTGTTGGGGATGTATGGTTTGTCCTTCGTTCTTGAAGAGGACCATGACATCAGGAAGATGATACTTGCAGAAGAGTAACAAAGGTTTATAACCTCAATGTTTAAGTAAGGAAACTGAGGCTCAGCAAAGGGAAAGAATTGGATAGGTATTAAGTGTTAGAAATGGATTATGAACCCAGGGCTGTCCTGACTCTCAAACCAGCATTCTGTCCCTATGTCAAATAACTGTCTCTTAAACAAATAACTAATAATGTAAAATACTATAAAAATAAGAAAGGCAGTATGACATATTGGCTCAGCCTGGCACATAGCAGGAGCTTAATAAATGCTTATTTAATTGACTATTAGATAGCTGACCTCATAGCCGGGCAGATTTGGGTTCAAGTCTTACTTGTGATAACACATGAAGGCTGCATTATCACTGTGGACAAATCCCATCATCTCCTTTTACCTCCAAGCAACTCTAAAATTATAACCTCATTGGAAGCTCCCCAGAGCTGTGAAATCACAGGTCAAGCCAAAATAAATAAGAATAGATGATGCACACATGGAGAAGCATAAATACAGTATGATGTGATTCCAAAGATGGAGAGGTTATTATTGCCTTGGGGATGAGGCAATCTGGGAGTTTCCTAGAGGTATGGAGCATTTGGGAGGTAGATGGGGGCCACCATTAAAATAATCTTGATGAAGGAGATAATCATTTCATGCCCAATTAAAAGATCTGAACTTACCCTCGGCATTTTCTTATTTTAAAGGGAAACGAAAGAATTCCAAAGAGCAACCATTGTCACTTAAAAAAATAAGGAGTGGGGGGAGGGACAAGTGAAATTCCACTAAAGATGTCAAGAATTTACACCATTTAAATTATCTACAAGAAATATGATGATAGTTGCCATAAAACACAGCTACATAATACTTGGAGATAGATAATAGTAGCTATATCACTCTTTACATTTCTCAATGCACTTACAATAATTTATTAGTGAAATGTCAAAACATCCCCATCAGGTGGGTGCATATGATTATCCTGGGTACTTACTTTTAATGACAGACCCTGCTAGAGGCTGCAAAATGATGGCTGACTTTTGAAGGCACGATTCCCGTCTCAGATTCTCCCTTGCATCTAGCCGTATATTTCAGTGGTACAGAACATAAATTAGAGGAAGTGGCACCTATAAAGGGTTCATTTGAAAAGGCCATTTTCCCCAGTGCAATACAGATAAAAATTACTTTTAGAGTTGCTATATGACAAGGACAACAAGAGACTATGGGATAGGGTAGCTAACCTATCAGGTCTCCCATTAGAAGATAAGCTCCCTGCAGCCAGGGATATTTTCTCTCATTTTTTTTTTTGTGTCTCCAACACTTAGCATAATGCCTAACAATCAATCAACATTTATTAAGCACCTATTCTGTTTTGGAAAAAGAAAGATAATAACAGTACTAATAAAAGTAAACCATTATATTATCACTTACAACACTGGACACTGTGCTAAGTGCTTTATGATCATTACCTAACTTGATTCTCACAACAACCCTGGAAGGTTAGGTACTATTATTATCCCCATTTTTCGGGTAAGGAAACTGAAGTAAATAGGTTATGTGACCTGCCCAGGGTCACAAAGCTGGTAAGTGTCTGAGTCTGCATTTGAACTTAAAGTCTTCCTGACTCCATGCTCAGTGTTCTTATCCACTGTAGCCCATAGCTATAGAAGAAGTACTGTTTAGTAGTAGTAGGAGTAGTAGTGGTAATAACTTGAAAACCCTTCATAAATGAACATCTATAGTCTTTATCTATAACATGGGTGTGCATTTATTTCTTTATGAATTTTATCTAGTGAATAAAATAATGAATATTTAATTTTTTAAAAAAAGGAATTAAGGAAGGAAGGAAGGGAAGGAAGGAAGGAAGGAAGGAAGGAAGGAAGGAAGGAAGGAAGGAAGGAAGGAAGGAAGGAAGGAAGGAAGGGAGGGAGGGAGGAAGGAAAGGAGGGAAAAAAGGAGGGAAGGAGGAAGGGAGGGAGGAAGAGAGGGAGGAAGGGAGGGAGGAAGGGAGGGAGGAAGGGAGGGAGGAAGGGAGGGAGGAAAGGAGGGATGGAGGACATATATTAAGCATTATCATATTTTAGGCACTGTTTTAAGTAAGGGGGATACAAATACAAAACCACAGCCAACCCTGCCCTCAAAAAGGCTATATTCTAATAAAGATAAACAAAGAGCAGTGACCAGGAGAGAGACTTCTGGTCTGGAGAATTACAAGGTTGTTCTGCTGATCCAGTGAGCGGTCCATGACTGGCATGCCCTTTTGCCAAGAGCAATGGTAGAATTTTGTTGATGACCATGCTTAGAGCAAAACCTCACCAAGGGATTAAGGACTTGGCACCCTGTCCAGATGGGGAGAAATGTCAGGGCAAGTAGCAAAAGAATAACTGTTGGAACATTAGATTTACCAACCTTTCTCACTGAGCTGAGGATGCTGTTACTGTCTCCTTAAGAAGCTATGGAATCCTAAATAGCGACGATTTTAACTACTGTTGCCTGGGGAGGGTGTGGACTTCATCTTTGACCTATGAGAAGTCAGTGAGGAAAAGAGTTTTGATTACTTTTTGTAAAGAGATCGAGTTTTAATTATTTTTGAAGACATTAAGTTGCAACTGGCATCTGTGAAGAGATTGTTTTCCTGTCATGGTTGAAGAGAGACTGAGATTATAGAGAAAAAGAATTTAATCTCTGAGGTGGCTGAATTTAACCCTTTATCTAAGTCAGCCCTCAACTCAGGTTGAACAGTTAAAATACAGTGAAATTGTACTTTGCAGAAATACAATTTGCAGAAAAATAAAAATGGGATTCTTAAGAGACTTTGTCTGCTTTTGGGGAAAGGTAAAGAGTCAAACTGGGGAGAGAAATTCAAGACTCAAGAACCAAGATTCGGAGAGAAAGAAAAAGATAGAGATTCAGAGACACAGAGAGAGATTCAGAGAGAGACAGAGAGACACACACAGACACACAGAGAGGTTCCTCTAGCTTGGTAAATAATAATGTCAAATTGAAATGGAGTTGACCTCCAGAGCTGCTATAACCCATAATGAAAAACAGGTTGAAATATGACAATAAATAATTTTCAAATTAGAATTTCTGGATGATGATAATGAATATGGCACCAAGTTAAGTCAAAGGCTATTGAAGATGAATACTTTATGTAGACTTCAAGTGAAGGTGAGTGACCATAAACTCTGTTATATTCTATGTACTAGATAAAATAACATTTAAATAGACTTTGAAAAGAACTGCTCTTACACATCTCATCTGATTCTGACAACAACCATGCCAGACAACGTTTTGGTAAATATCTTAACTTTTCCAGATTACTGATGTCCGTTTCAAAAACAGCTTTTGATTAGATCAGTCAAGATGCTCTTATTATTAGGGTTCTATGTTGATATTTCTATGTTGGTATCTTGTTTTGCCTGATTATAATAACACCAGCTAGCATTTATACAGTCCTTTAAAGTTTGCAAAGTATCATATACATATATATATATATATATATATATATATATATATATATATATATATATAATCTCATTTTAACCTCACAACAACCTTGGAAGGCAGGTGATATTATCATCCCCATTTTACAGATGAGCACACCAAGGCAGGGGTCAAGTGAATTTACCCAGGGTCACACAGCTAGTAAGTATCTGAGACCAGATTTGAACTTAGGTCTTGCTGACTTCAAGTCCAGTGCTCTGTCTCCTTTTGCTCAGTCATGTTTCAGTTTTGTCTAAGACTTCATGACCCCTTTCAGGGTTTTCTTGGCAAAAACCCTGGAGTGGTTTTCCCTTTCCTCCTCCCATTCCTGATGAAGAAACTGAGGTAAACAAGGTGAAGTGATTTACCCAGGGTCACACAGCTAGTAAGTGTTTGAGGTCAGAGTTGAACTCAGAAAGTCTTCCTGACTCAAGATCTAGCAACCTGTGTACTATGGCACTACCTAGCTGCCACCCAACTTATAAATTGTGAGATCCATGAGAGGAGGAACCTTTCTTAGTACTTTATCCCCACTACCACTTAACACAGAGTAAGCAGTCAAATATTTGCTAAAAGAATGAAGGGAATCTAGTGAACTGAATAAACATGATACAAAGCATAAAGGGCCAGCCTTGGAGTCAACAGACCTAGATTCAAGCTTGCCTAGGGCACATAAGTGACCTTGAGCAGCAGTCAATTAACCATCCCATTCCCCACTTACCTCTGGGATATTTTCAAAGACTCAGGTGAGGTTAGTTGCAAATGAATTGCTGATCTGTATTGGGCAAGGGGTGGGGGTGGGAATTTCCACACTAGGAGTTTCCCATATGGTCAAGAAAAAATCGGTTCTAAGGTGTAAAGAAGAGCCCAGATTCTCCAAAACACAATGGCAGGACAATCCAAGTTCTGATGGGTTTTATTAATGTGGGAACATGCCAAATACAGGTGGGCCTCTTGGTGAATTGCATGTCCAAAGAAAGACCAGCCGAGCTAAGAGTGGACATGCTCATTACTAGGTTGGCCACAAGGAAAGGATGACTTTTTCTATAATAATTCTTAACCATCAACTCTGGAGAAATGCTCCAGATGAGGAACTCATGCAAACAAGACTACAGATACTTGAAGCACTGATATGTAATCATGAAAGTATTATTAATAGTAATAAAGCCTATTCAAAAAGGGTTGTAAAAATTGTATGATATAATTTATCTCAGGAAGTTTTTGAGTTCAAATCCAGCCTCAGATACTTAGCTGTGTGAACCTGGACAATTCACTTAGCCTCTCTCAGTCTCAATTTCCTAATCTGTAAAATGGGGATAATAAAAGCACCTACCTCCTAGGATTATTGAAAGGATCAAATGAGATAATATTTGTAAACCTTAGAGTGTTACAGGTTGTTTGTCGTTGATCATTTTTCAGTCCTTTCCAACTCTTCATCACCCCATTTGAGATTTTCTTGGCAAAGAGACAGGAGTGCTTTGCTATTTCCTTCTCTAGCTCATGTTGATAATGAGGAAATAAGGCAAACAGGGTTAAAGTGATTTGCTCAGGGTTCCACAGCTAGTAAGTATCTGAGGCTAAGTTTGAACTTACAAAGATGATTATTCCTGAGTCCAGGCCCAGCATTCTACAACTACATATAAATGTTAAGCTATTATTATTAAAAAACACTTGTGTATCCTTCAGGGTCTATTCAGCCTCTTCTAAGAATCCCAAATTCCAGCCCATACCTATTTCTCCATAACATGTATTAAAATTATTATATAAACCAGATCAACAGAGTCATTGATCTGGAGCTAAAAGGAGGCTTTAGAGGTCATCTGACCAATGCCCTCATTTAGTATTCAGGAACCTGAGGCTCTGTGAGCTTAAGTGACTTGCTGAACATGGCACTTTCTGCTACCCCATACCTCCTCATTGGGCTTTGACCCAATGACTTCCCAGTATGAGGCAGATGTACAGCCACAGACACACATTTGGGGGCTCACCAGAAACAGCAAGAAATGCTAAATCAGGATATAAATGGCCATTATTTAGCATGTATATATCAGTGGCAGAATTAGAAACTCAGGAAAATGGCCGTATTCAAACAGGAACCTGTCTGCTCTCCCTGATAAATTCTTGTTCCAAATTGTCACATCCAGACCCTTGCTTACCCATAATCACTCAGCATCTCCTTCCAAGTTCACAGCTGCCAATTACACCAGCCTCTCCTAATCCTCGATGTCATTATCTATTGGCATGTAGGATACTCACTGAACATTTAATCTTTCTTAAAAAAAAAAAAAGTCTGCTCTTCTCAACATGCCCAGTTTTTTGATGTTGGACCTATGATTTCCCCAAGGCGAGCTAGGCTTATAAGCTCAGAGCTGTCTGATTCTTCTCTCTCCCTTTCCTTACAGCCAATCAGTTGCCAAGTCCTACTAACTCCAACTCAACAATCTCTTGCATCTCCTTTCCACTTAAGCCTTTACCTCCATCTAAATGATGAATTGGTCTTCCCATTTCCAATCTATCCCCTCTTCTATCCATCCTTGACTTTGTTACTTAAACAGTCTTATGAATACATGGTTTTAATCATGTCACACTTTTACTCAGACCTTGAATGACTCTCCGTTGCCTGAGGAATAAAAGTATGGACATCTAATCCAGGCATTCAAGCCCATCCAGATGTGCATCTGGGATCTTATTTCCTCATACTTTTTCATGTATTCTATATTTCAACCAATTTAGACTACATTCCAATCCCTATTTTTTGTCCTCTCCTCCCATCTGTTATTTTGTTCATAGTATCCCCCATGCCTAGAATTAACCACTCAGTGTCCTCCATTTTTTTCTCATGTAGTCTCTTCCTTTAAGACCCCAACTGGGGTACTCCAGTTTCCATGAAAACTTATGACTCCTTCAAGCTACAAATGAAAGTCATTTCTCTTTGCTAAGATAGATTTCATCTGAATATGGACAAGGAAAAAAGGATTTTCTGACTCTGGATTCAAGATAATGACGAAACTGAGGCTCAGAGAAGTTAATTAAATTGTCCAAGGTCACACAGTTAGTGACTATTGGAAATGGTATTTGAACCCATATCTGCCTGACTCCAATCCCAGTTCTCCATTCACTGTAGCACCTAGCTTAGAGGGGAAAGTCACAGGACCTGGGTCCAAATCCCACATATGATGATGTCTGTTGCATTATCATCCCTTCACCTCCCTAGGCTTCAGTTTCCTCTTCTGTGTAATTAGGGAGTTGGAATAACTAATCCTTTCCTGCTCTCTTCCTCTCGTTTTGCACTCATCACACTCTCCCCTGTATCACAGGCAGTAGTGTACATTTCTTCCCTTTCTTAGCCTACACATTTCTTGGAAGTAGAGTTAAAGACAGATTGATTCTGGTTTTGTCTTTATATTGCCAGCACCTAGTACAATGCCTGACGCATAGTAGGTGCTCAACAAATATTTTTGCATTAAATGATATTTGATATTTTTACTTTGCGTATCAATTCTGGTATTTAAAGTCCCTTGGTTATTTCTTTTATCAATATAACAAGTTCTTATTTGAATTAACTGCATGCACTAAAAGGTAATATGATTCTCCCTTTAAAAATGCAACGAAAATGTAAACAGAAAGGAAAACAAAAGGAGATAAGTCATTATGCCATCATTTATCCCCCCTCCCCACTTCTATCTCTCCAATACTCAGAAATGGCTTCTATTTGCAGTCTCTCTACCACCTGCTTCGCATCTGCTCGACCAACTGAGAAATGCAGGGCTGCAAGGAAAGAAAATCCATTTTAAGTAGATCTGTGACAATATAAGGCAAGAAGGTCCCAGAATTCACCATGGGACTTAATCAATAAGACTGACAGTATATAGCATGCCAGAAGCAAGTTTGACAGTATGGAGAGAGCAAAACAGAAAGCAGTCTGGCCTACTGGGACTGCAGTTACCAATCTGGGGGTGGGAATCAAGGAGAGGGGCTGGAGCTATTCATCTGGGGAGGAGGACCAAGGAGAAGGGCTGGAGCTACCAATTCAGGAGGAAGACAGGGTACATTCCCTTTTGCTACCAATTTAATGGGCAGAAGGAAAGGAGACGTTCGTGATTTTTTTTAAGATTCTATCCATTTTTTTAATGCTAGGGATAGAGAAAATCTATTGGTCTTTTAAAGTCACTTTAAAAGGTTCCATCTTTTTCACATATGAATT
Organism: Bettongia penicillata ogilbyi; assembly: GCA_023548195.1. NCBI lineage: Eukaryota > Metazoa > Chordata > Mammalia > Diprotodontia > Potoroidae > Bettongia > Bettongia penicillata. The sequence goes on along the minus strand of JAJHZJ010000231.1, from coordinate 5,880,259 downwards.
TTAGGAGTTCTTCCTTGGTTCTTGCCAGAGTGGGAACTAAGAAATTTTGTGCCCAAAGCAAATACCAAACTTTATTTGAGGCAAGCCACACAAAACACAACAGGAGTTGGGGTGGGAGAGGACTTAGCTGACAAACTGCTATGCTAGTGCTCTCATTATCCACTAGATTTAGCACCCTGGGTTAAAGCCCTGATTTCCCTGTCTTAGTTACAACTACAGACCTAACTTGCTCTACCAGCTCTCCAATAAATTTACCCAGTATTACTGCATATTAGAGTCATTTGTGTATGTATCTTCCAATATTATTACAGAGAAACATTGGGTCATAGTAGATACAGGGCTGGACTTAAGGTCAAGAAGACTTGGATTCATCTACCAATCAATAAACATTTATTAGAGACCAAATATGTGCCAGGACTATAGGTTCATTGGCTCAGAGGTCATCTTATCCAACTTCTTCATTTTACAGATGAGGAGTGAAGTGATACTTAATTAATCTTAGGATCATAGATCTCTATCTGGAAAAGGCCTCAGAGGCCATAGGCCAAGACTTTCATCTTATAAATAAGGGGATTAAGGACAAAGGAACAAAGAAATTTAACCAAGGACACAAGAAGTAAGAATTAGCAACTGGGCTAGAGCACAGAACCAGTAACTCTTGGCCAAGACTAAATGGATGGTCCACATCAGAAGAAGGATTTGAATGCAGGTCCTCTGACTTCCAAACCAGGACTTTTTCTAGAGTCCCACACTGGTTCAAGCCCTGTCTCTGATAATAGCTTCCTGCCATAGTCAAATCTCTTCACCTCTGGGTGCCCCCCTATCCCTGCCCTAAGCAAATTCTCTGAGAGTCAACATTGCAATTTGTATGTATGCATCAGTAGAGGAAACTTCCATACTGAGAGTTCCCTGTCTAAAGGAAATCACAAGTCTAGACAGAAAAAAAAGTGTGTGATTGTCATCTTGTCCCTATTGAAACAAGGATTGTGTCTCATCTAAGTTTTGAACGACCCTGTCCCTAGTGCCTATCATAGTGTTCAAATCACAGTAGGTATTTAATGAGTATTTATTAAATTGGAACCAAATTTCCAAAAGTTGTTCATAAAAAAACCAGACTTATTTTTAATGCCTAATTCTTAGCTGCAAATGGACTCTTCCCACGTCCACATCCTTCATAAAAGACAGGGGAACTTAATTGAATTTTGCATGTAGTTTTTAATGGATTGGTAGGGTAGACCAGGATTAATTAGTTTCATGTTGTTAATTCAATTCAAAGGTTGCTGATAAACTGAGACCATCAAACTCCATTAGCAGAAACAAAAAACTTCTTAATGATGACAGCATCTTAGGAACCACAAAGACAGGCTCTATCAGGAAGGCCAAGGCTTCTCCCTAGGTACTTGAGGGTTGCAACTTTTCCAAGCATGCCTGGGTCATTGTACAATCTTTTTTAAAACTATTTTAATTTTCCAAACTTTTCTTTTAAAGATCCCTAAGGACAACTGAACAAATTATGGTACATATAATTAATGGAATATTACTGTGCCATAACAAACAAGGAAAACCAACAACACAAAGGAGCACTGAAAGATATATATGAACTGATGCAAGGTGATTTTCACAGCACTAGAAAAGTCAGGTATGACGACAATGATGTGGATGGAAAGAACACTGAAATCCAAACCAAATAGTGGACAGTATAATGACCAAGTCTGGCTCTGAAGACAAGATTCAACAGTGCTTTCCTTACCCACCCCTTTCATTGCAGAGGTGGGGGAATGATGGCTAGAGAACATTGCTTATACTGCCAGGTGAGGGCTTGGTTAATTGTACAGAACTGCTTTCTTTCCAAAGTCCCCTTTTTATTTTCTTTGTTACCAGGAAGGGTTCTCTGGAAGGAAGCAGTAGAGGAATGCTCAGAGAGGAAGGTGATATAAAAGCAAAAGATATTGATAAAAAGAAAAGGTAGATTACAGGATCTCATTCCAAACCACAATTTTGTCATCAAAGGGGAAAAAAATAAAAGAAAGCAATTATAAATTTAAAAATATGTATGAGTCCGGTATGTTCACTTTTTCTTTCTACTATCCAGAAGAGAAAATTACACTAGAAAATTAGATCTGTGGAAACTAAGCTATTGTTTCTGTGCTAGTAGCCTGTGAATGTCTACGGCTTCCATGTTTGAATGTAAGGGCCCCAGGAATCCTCTTTTTGTTGTGAAATCAAAACTAATTGCCATGATTTAGGGCAGCAGGATGTTCTTACTCTGCAGTGTACTACCCTAGGGAGAGCATCATATGCTCTTAAGGGCAATCAAAGGTCTTCCCTCACCAGGGTCCTGAATTCTGCAAAGATAAATGCTAGTGTGATCAATATCATAATGTCACAAGGTCTTGGGAGGAGAGTCACAGAAAATAAGTAGGGGAGGAAAGGAAAGAAACATTTATAAAGTCCCCTCTGTGTGGCAGGCATTGTGCAAATATCCCATACGAACCCTGGGAGCTGGAAGCTATTACTATTCCCATTTTAAAGTTAAGGAAACTGAGGCAGAGGTCCCATGACTTGCCTATCACACAGCTAGTCATATGAGGCCAAATACGAATTCAAGCCTTGCCAATCCCAAGCCTAGTGTTTTGCCCACTGAACCACCTAGCTAATACATGGGAAGAAAGTGAAGCCCAAAGGGGATAAGGGACTTATCAAAGGTCACACAGCTTACAAATGATAAAGCTGACTTTATAAAAGCTGACATTTCAGGTCTAGTCTCCTAATTCATTTGTAATGCAGGCGACCGGCCAATGGGGTCCCAGTCCTTGCAGTGTGCATAATCCTTTCTGCCTGATATTCCCCACCTATGGACCTTTGGGGAACCCACTTTCAAAAAGTGTGAATGATACATAATGAAGAAGCCCTAACCCCTAAATTTGACTGTGTAACTCCTTCCTGTCCAATTATTTCAGGGTCACAAAGAGCCTTTTAATTGGATGCTGAAATGGAACAGAATGTGCAATTCTCTTCTTCCATGAGAGCAAATGAGGCAAAAAACTCATGATAGTTTGGGGGGAACACACCAGATGGGGGCTCATGAGTGATGCTAATAGAGAAAGCCCCAATTCCTCAGGGTTCCCTAGACCTCCAAGGGAAGAAGCAGTAGCCATGTTCTGGGGACCTGACCTACCATTTCAATAAAAGTTGGGACGGTATTATGTAGTCCATGTGCTACATAATCTGTGTTTCACAAGCAGTAAGTTGAATCCTTACTGCCTACTAGTCAGTCAATGAGTAGTCATTAAGTCCCTACTGTGAGCTACTATGGTAACCCCTTACATCACAGCATGAGAAAACTTAATATAGAGCGTGTGTGTGTGTGCGTGTGTGTGTATCCCTTTCTGTGTCATGGATCCCTTTGGCAGTTTGGCAAAATCTATGGAACCCTTCTCAGAATAATATCTTTAGTCATAGGATATTAAAAATAACCAATTATACCAAAATACAGCTAGGAAAAAAAATTTAAAGCAAGTTCACAACCCCTTAAATATATCTATGGACTTCAGGAAAGGGGAGGGCTCTGTGAACCCCAGGTTAAGAACTTCTTCTTTAAAGGAAAGAAACACAATCTTAGAATACAGATGACCTGGGTTCAAGCCCCATCTCAAGCACGTATTGTCTTCCATGTGCCAGTGATAGTATTAGGGATATTTTTCAAAGAATGAAACAATCTCTACTTTCAAGGAGCTTACATTCTGATGGGGTAGACAAGAAGTAATCAAACACAAGATAGTTTGAGAGGAAGGGCACTAGTTACTTATAGGATCAGGAAAAGTTTCATACAGAAGGTGGCATTTATTCCATTCATAAAAGAGACAGATTGAGACAGAGGTGACCCGCACTGGCTATGTGACCCTGGGCAAGTCCCTAAACACCGAGAACACAATGAAAGGCTAAATCCAGCTACAGTCCTCAAGAACTCACAATGTAAAGGAGGTGGGGAGAGGAGGAGAGAAAACATGTGAGTGCCTATCTACAAGCAAGAATGACAAAATTAGATAACTCAAAAAGACCTGGGGAGTCATCAAGTTCAATCCATGCCCTAATCCCCATGACATCCAACCTGACAGGAGATTGTCCAGCCTCTGATAAAGATCTCCTATTAGGAGAAATCTAGCACCTCTCAAGGTAGTCCATCTTACTTCTGGATTATCTCTGTTGGTCATTTTTTTTAAAAAATAACGTTTTCCTAACATTCAGCCTGGATCTCCCTCTTTTCCACTCTCCCCCTCCCCACTACCCCAGTTTCTGACTTCTGCTATCTAATGCCCCCTCCCTGTGATAGCCTTTCAAATACCATTCAAAGAAACTCACTTATCCTGTCTACAAGTCTTGTTCATAAGTTGCAGAGAATGGATTGTTCTCTATTAAAAGAGGGAAATCCCCTACCAAGAGCTCCTAACCTAACGAAATCAAGGTTGTAGAGTATAACAGTGGTATCAAACTCATATAGAAATGGTTCCTTATAGGCTCACTATCAACTTAGAAAATGTCAAATTAACATTATTGGTGTTTTATGTTTATTTCTTTTGGTAAGCATTTCCCAAATAACATTCTAATCTGGTTCTAGTCCACTAAGGAATTTTGCTTAATCATATGCTGGCTGTGAAGCTGACATTTCTGCTATATAAAAAGTCACAGCATATGAATATCTACTTACCTTTCCTACATGTGACTTTCCTCTCTTCTCCTATCTTTACCTGGACTCAGTGTCTTGAATGGGAATGTCATGTATCACTCCATGATTGAACATTTACCCAAACTGCTTATGTAATCACCAGATCACACACTACTTCAGCATCTGTGACTCATATATTACTTATGTTCCCCTCTGGACCTCAGTTTCCTTGTCAGTCCAGTGATGGGGGTTGATTGATCTCAATGGCTTTGTGAGAACCTTCCAGCTATATATCTTCATATCACAGGATCGTTAGTGTAGTGGTCAAATTTTTGAGGTCAACTTGACCAATCCAATATCAAAGATGGAGGGGAGGAAATGGTCAGGCAGAGTTCTTAAAATTTGCCTGGCTCATGGTCTCTTCCTGTGATTCTCTTACTATCATCAAAGCTAACTCATCAGAGGAAAGCCTGGCTTATTGTGTCAGCAACTCTAAAACCCAAGATAAAAGCTCCTTGATGGAAGGGGCCAGGCTCGCCCCCGTTCCATACAGGGCCTGTCTTGGTAGGGCTCCCTCATAAATATGAACTTGCTTGAAAAGAGACAAACCTCCCAGGGTAATGTGAAACCACAGGAGCACTCAGAACCAGCGAACAACTGCTGTGATGGTAGATGGCAAAATTAAATAGGAGTCACCATGGTATGATAGAAGAGTTCTCATCTTGTTGTCAAAGGAGACCTGGATTCAAATGCCTCCTATGACACTTAGTGACTCTGTGACCACAAGCTAAATGAATCAACCTCTCTGTGCTTCAGTTTCCTAATCTTTTTTTAAAAAAGACAGAGAAAGGAATTAAAATACTTTATATATAGCTCAGAGAATGGTTGTTGCATGGGTGATGAATGCCAACTTTAAAGGCAACATGGTGCAATGGAAAGACCCCTTGATTTTAATTTAGAAGAGCTGAGTTTGAATTTTGCCTCTGCCATTTTCTGTGTAACATTGAACTGGTCATTTCACCTACCTTCCTGAGCTGTAAAATGAGGGGTGTTCCTAAAGGAGAGAACATCTAAGGTTGCTTTCACCTTGAATTACTGATGCTATGATCCTCCAACACTATACAAATATCATGTGCTCATGTAACAAGTTTCCAGAGCTACTCTTCTGACCTTTATTTGCTCTAGCAGGTTGGGTCCCCAGAAGGCAGCTACCACATTTCCTCAGAGCTCTAAGAGTTAATCTTGAGGGGCTGAAGGAATATCTAGCTCACCCACCCTCACTGGGCTTTTTCTTCACTCATAGATCATTGTTTGATATAAATTAGATTTAATTAGGGTTTTAGAAAGAGATATTTTACTCTCCCATCAGTAAATCAAATTTCTTTGGAATCTCACAGATTCTAAGAGAAAATATACTTAGAGAATATATGAGACAAACAAATAACTCACAGCTTCAGGTTGATGGAAGCCTTTTCCTCTCCTTTGGGAGGAAACTCATCAAATTTCTTTTCGATGTGGTACATTTTGATGGTAAGATCCTTGTAGATTTCCTGAAGCTACCATTCCTTCAATGTGTCCAATTTGTTCCCAAACTCTGATGCAGACATAGATGCCAGTCACTGCTCTTCTTGGGATGCTTCTAGGACATTGCTGAGAAGTCCAAATTCTTTGACCCTTTAAAGTTCACAAGATCATCTTCTGGTTAAGGAAAATAAGGAGACCAAGAATCTCCTCTCTCCCTGTCTCTAACCCAAGTGATTCACTCTCAAAGGCTTGCCTCTCCTCTAAGGTGCCAGCTATAGGAATCCCTGGTTTCTATTTGGCTTATTACCATTTTATAGGAGACCCAAGTTTCCAACATCTTCCATGGAACAACACTCCATTCAAAGACTTTTCACAGCTGGTCTAATGCCGTCACTGATTCTTGATTCAGTAGAGGTGTTCTTGCTTAATAAAGGGAGAGCAAGATGAAACTGATTGCCTCAACTGATTCTGCATCTACATTGTTATTATTGCGGTATTTTTCTCTCATCTAGATCCAAACACATGGAAATGCAACATGGACGGTTTGGGTGTGCCCAGAAATGGAGAAGAGTCATTAATCATGATCACAAGACTCTGGGAGGGAAGATGTGTGTGGCAATGAGGGGGAATGGGGTCATCAGTGAAGAAGCAAGCAGGAAGATGGTCAGAGAGCCAATACAATTTAAGTTCTGACAGATCCCAACCCCAGCTCCATAAACTCACTCTCTAATTTCTGTCCTGGGTACTAGCATCCTCCTGGTCATCCATCCACATCTGTAATTCTGGAGTCATGTTTGATTGTTCATTCCCCCTCACTCCCCCCATATTTAAATAGCTGAGAAGCCTCACCCATTCTCTCTCTATCATTCTACCTTAAAAGCTACTCAAGTCCAAGCCCTTTTTACTCTTTGCCTCAATTATTGTAAAAGCCTTTTAATATTTCTCTCTGATTCCAGCTGTTCCTTCTCCAATATGCTCTGCAATACAATTGCCAACAGGATCTTTCCAGGTACTAATCTGACCATATCAAAATCAGGCTGAAAATCTTTCAGTGTCTCTCTTTTGCCTCTGGGATAAAACACAAACTCTTCTGATTTTCTTTTAAGGTCTCCATGATCGATCTGGGTCCAACCTACCAGACTTATTTCACCTAACTCCCTTTGACACAGCCTACATCCCAACCAAAAAGGATGAAACTAAATTAAATCAAAGCTGCTTTCTGAACTTTGCATTCCATAGCCTGCCTATGTGAGTTTGCCCAAGCAATCAATCCCCCACACCTGAAATTAATGTATTCCTTCTTTATCCACAACTTTCACAAAGTTTATCTGTCTGCCAGGCACAGAAGTGCTCAGAGAAAATAATAGCTCTTTTAAAAATATCTTGAGGGCCATGACTGAGAAGAAAAAATAGCTTTATTCTATGAATTTTTCACAAAAGTAAATTTTGGTCTGATAAACATTATATTTTTGGACAGTTCCCAAGATTTTATAATTTTGTGATTCAGCTACTTGGAGATGTCCAAAGATTCAATCAGCTGGACAAGCAGGGGGTGTACTAGCCTCACTGTTGTACTAGCCCCTCTAGAAGGTCCTTTCCAATTTCGAACCCATGACCTACTGGGGTCTCAGTTTCTTCTTGTATGATCTGAGGAATGTTGGACTAGAGATTAAGATAATCAGGTGAATTAATGGATTAACATGGTCACAGAGTTATCAGGATGAAAGTAGGACCCAGGTCCACTAAATCCAGGCTCATTTCCCTTTCCAACGTGCCATACTGGCTCACCTGTATGTATTTTGTATTGAATTTCCTATGTATATGTCATATCCCTTTGTAGAATATAAACTCCTTGAAGGCAGAAAGAACTTTATTTTTGCCTTTTATCTCAGCACCTAGAAAAATGCCTGACACACAGTAGATGTGCTGAAGGTTTGCTGAATTGATCTGAATTGACTTGAATTGAACAGACATTCATTCATGAATAATGGAAAAGCCAGGTGTGGTGATGCATGCTTGTAATGCCTGCTAGTGGGGAGGTTTTAATGCTGAGGAATTGTTGCAGCTCAGAGAGTCAGTGGACTAACTGATTAGTGTCTGAACTGGGTGTCCACATCAATGTCAAGAGTCCAGGAGCTATCAGGTTTCCTAAGGAGAGGTGAACCAATCCAGGTCAGGAACAGTCAAAATTCATGGACTGATCAGTAATGGGATTGAGTCCATATACTCCCAACCTGAGAGAAATAGAGAGATCCCAGGAGAGAACAGGGGAGAAGAAAGAGAAGTGAGGTGAAGGGAGGCAAGAGAAGGGAAGGGGAAGTGAGGAGAGGCAAGGGGAAGTGAGTGGAAGTGAGGGGAGCCAAGGGTAAGGGAGTGGAGGCGAGGGATAATGGGGAACTATGAAAATATTGTTGCCTGATGGAAACCAATGTAGCCTTGACTATCACTAAAGGGGGAAAAATTAACCTGACAATTACCATCTCTAAGCGTTTAGATTATAATGGAGCCAGCATCAATAAGCAGCCTGGATTTTAAGATTGAATCAAGCTGGGAAAATCTAATTGCTTTTTTTCTTCCTTTTAAAGGGAGAAAGAATTGCTTGGTTAATAAAAGAAAGTTAGAAAATGAAGATGTAACATAACCTAATTTGGGGAAAGTACTTAATACAGTATCTAATAAAGACTTACTTGCAAAATGAATTCAGATTGGATTGGATTTGAACACTGGCATCCTATACTGGTTGAAAGCTAAGTGCTGCAGATTCAGACTCTACTGATAAAAGTGATATATCACATTGCAGAGGTGTCTGCTAGAGGTGCCCTAGGAATCAATGAAGACTTAGGATTAGTTAACAGCTTCATTAATGATCTGCAAGATGAGACAAAGAGTGGCTTAATGAAAATTACCGATGAAACTCTAGGGAGGTGAAACAATTGAGAGATGATACAAAGGGACTTGAAAAGATTTCAGGCATGCACAAAATATCCATAAATCAAAGAATCGTAGGCTGAGAAGTAAAAGGCTATTTAATCCAAATCTTTCATTTTCCATGCAAGGAAACTGAGGCCCAGGGAGACTGAGTGACTCATTCAAGGTCACGTTTAATAAGTAGCAATCTGGATTTGAACTCCGATTATCTGACTGCAAATGCAAAACTTCTTCCATTGCTCTCTACTCTCTCTAGCCTAACCATTTGCATTTTACTGATGCAAAAAAAAATGAGGGCAAAAAATTTAAATGACTTGCCCAAGGTCACCCAGGGAATATGGGTCCAACCAAGGACCTGAACCCAGATCATCAATTGAGATTTAGAGCTAAATGAGATCTTAAAGGCAGTCTGGTCTAGCTCTTCATTTTAAAGCTGAAGGAACTGGAGAGTCCAGAGTGGTGAAGAGATATACCTAAGGTCATACAGAGCCGGGATTCAAACCCAGGCCCTCTGACTGCAAACCTAGCTCTCTTCTCAATGATTTGGGTGAATAAATAGAAAAGTTTTCATAGAGATTAAGACATTCTAGAATTAAGTGGAAAATATTGTAGAACAAAGCTCATGAGACTGAAAGTCTTCCTTTTTTTAAAGATTTTCAAAAGTTATTTGGAATATGTGATGAGAGTCAGCTAGTCAGCCAGCAAGCATTTATTAAACACTTACTATGCATCAGGAAAAAGCCTTAGAGCTGGGGAGAAAAAGAAAGACAAAAATTATGCCTTCCCTCAAGGAGCTCACATTCTCATAGAGGTGGGAAGAACACACAACAAACACATAAGTGGTGGGGAGAGAGGGAGAAAGAGAATGCACTATATCTATGTGTGTGTATATGTACATATATGTATGTGTGTATGTATATATTAATATATATATACATACACATGGAGAGAGAGAGGGAAGGATGGAAGAAAGAAAGGAGGGAGGAAAGGAGGAAAACAAGGACAGACCTCAGAGGGAAAGTTATTAACAACTGGACGGGGACAGGAAAAGACCTCTGGCAAAAGTTGAATTTTGAGCAAAGTCTCAAGGGAAGCCAAGAAGACGAAGAAAGGAGAGAAAGTATTCCATGAAATGGGTATAAAAAATGGAAAGACAAGGAAAGCAAAGTGTTAATTCAGGCATGAAACTCAGCAGTGACTTAGACGCCAGGATACCAAAGGAAATCAAACTCTTAGGTAGAAAGCACCATAGAAGTCATGGTGGCCAGAAAAGAAATCATCCCTAATCTATCATGACAATCAGCTCCAGGCAGAGACTTCCTATGATGGAGATTTCACTCCCTCCTGAGAGCAGCCCATTCCCCTTTCAGGGAGTTCTAATGACTAGGAATATTTCCTTACATGATGACGACATTTTCCTTTCATCAGCTGTGATCCTAATTCTACCCTTCTGGTGCAAAGAAAAGTCTAATTTCTCTTCCATGGGACAGCACTTCAAATGTGTAAGCATATATGTACATGTATGTACATACACCACATACATATTATAGAAATATACATGTATGCATATTGTATGTGTATATATACATGTATATATGTGTTGTCTATATACGTGTATGCATATATACATACCACATACACACATATGTATATGTGTGTATGTGTGTATATGTATGTGTATGTGTGTGTGTGTGAATCGTCTGGGTTTGAACTTCTCATGTTCCCAGGAGGCAGCACTAATCTCCGAAGGAAGGTACTTTGGAACGTGAGAGAGGAAGAGAAGGGAAATTCCCCTTGCAGAAGGGAATTAACCCTAATTGCATTCAAAATATGAGCCTGCCTCAAAGGGGAATATGCAAAGTTCAAATCCAGATCATTTTATTCTGAGTTTATGGTCTGGGGAAAAGTTTGCATAATTCATTCATGCATGCATTAAGCACCTACTGTTGGGTAGGTACGGTGGGATATAGAGAGCTTCTTACCTTTACCTTTTTAGTCTTTACACCAGTGAAATCAAAGGTCTGAAATAAACAAACAAAACCACAACAATACCAGACTCTGTTAGACACTGAGATACAAAGAAAAGGAAAACAAACAAATAAATAAGACAGTGCCTGCTCTCAATTCCTTGACAGTCAATCTGAGTAAAATGAAATAAGCAAGCATTCATGAGTGAAAAGTACATACAGCTTTGAGGCAGACAGGCACCAGCACCTGGGCAGAGACTGGAGGAAAGCAATGTTGTTGTGGGTAAAAAGAAGGGACAATGCTTTGGATAAATTACTTCAAAAACCTGGGAAAGATCTCCTGTTATGGAAGCTTTATTCCCACCCACCCCAACTAAACCTCACCCCCTCCCCAAATACAAACACACACACACACACACACACACACACACACACACACACACACACACACACACGTTCCCTATGGTAAAAAAAAAAATCTAAATTCCACTTCAGGAGCTCCTGTGACCAGCTCTGAGTCCTTACAAAGTAATAGAAAATCTCTCTTGAGTATAGGAAAGGTGGCAGGAATGAATGGTGACTTCAGAGTCACTGCAGGAAGATTAGAAAGGCAAGGTTCTGGGTTTCAGGTAGAGAGGAGGATGATGGGAAAACTCCACTTTTTAAGACAAGTCAGCATGATGTAGCAGAAAGAACATTGGCATAGGAGGCAAAAGATCTGCGATTAAATCCTGATTCTGCTACTTAGTGTTGCGTGACCTCGGATCAGGCACATTACCTCTCTGGGGCCTCAGTTTCCTCATCTATCATATAAGGGGAAGGGGATGGTCTCAGAAATTCCTTCTGTCTCTTGATCCAAGAACCTCAGTACCTCATCTAGAGCTCCAAGAAGGGTGATATTTTTCCTTACTGTCAAAAGATAATTTCAAGGCAGTGGGATCTATGGAAACCGAGCCTGAATCTCTAGAGACACATAGTGGTCCCATCATACTCTAAGTCAATTAAAAATAGTCTGAACACAAGCCTAGAAAATATATATATATTGTCACCCTGGGAGTAGCAAAAGAAGATGAGCTGCAATATTGTTCCATTCCGTTTCTAATTGAATAAAATAATATTAACACCACAATCCCTTTTCAAATGAATATTAGGATTCAGTTCTCCACCATATTCCTTGGAGGATATGTGTAGAGTGGTGTTATGTCTCACCTCAAAAATCTGGCTTGCCTGCTAAGAAGTTGTATGGTGCCTGAGCCTGGGATCTGGAAGACATTGGTTTGAGTTCTGCCTCAGGGAAATTTATTAGCTGTGCAACCCTGGGTACACTAATTAATAACTAACCCCTCTGAACTTCAGTTTCTCCAATTTTAAAGTAGGGATGATAACAGTGCCCACCTTAAAGGAGTATAAGGACCATGTGAGATAATGTATACCTTCTATATGAAGGGTCATGATAGATTCTACATGTTGGTTGCTGTCATTCGTACTTTCTGGTCTAGACCTATGACTTAATTGATGTAGGGAACTCCAAGTGAGAAGAATCCTTCTGCGAGCCTTGATGAGCCCCAAGTTACAAGGCCAGTCTTAGTAAGGCTTGGGACACTAACATGTGAAATAACCTCCATCTCAGGATCACACATCTATTATTCTTGTTACTTGTCCTTCATTCTCAAAAAGGACCATGACATCAGGGAGGTGATGCATGACTTGAAAATGCATTGGATTTAAGTGAGGAAGGACCATGCAAGGTCATCAGCCTCACTTTCTCCTCTGGAGCCATCTGGGTCCAATGGCCAGATATAGATCAGGACAACTGGGGATGGCCCTGGATGCAGTGGGAGAACTGGGTCTTTCAAGCTGAGGTCTTTAACAGGTCTCACATGGCTACAATGGGTCAGATGGCCAATATAACCCATGTCTTCCTGACTTAGAGATTGGCTCTCTAGACTTATTACCATGGACAGAGAAGCAGTGATTTAGAGCTAGAAAAGACCCTAGATACCTCAAGTCCAACTGTCTCATTTTGTAGATAAGGAAAAACAGACTTGCTAAGGATCACATAGTCAATAAGTGTCAGAGATGAGATTTGAGACTAGATTTCCCCAACTTCAATCTTTTATTATTTATTCCTATTATTACTACACAGGTCTCGTTTCTGTCTGCATCTCCAGAGAATAAAACAGCAGTGCATCAACGAGGGCTAAATATGATCACCCAAATTGTCAACATGCCCAGTCTTCCCCCAGAATTCCACAGCCCCCAGACTGTCTGAATTATACCTGAACCATGACAAGATGAGCCCCTAGAATCATTTAGAGGTCTCTCAGCACTGAGAGAAAGAAGGAGTTACATTGCAGAGAAGGGATACTGCATAAAGGGAGAAGAAAACTGAAGTGGGAGTGGAGGATAATCATGTTGTAGGTGCATGAGTCTGGCATACAGACAGACCCCACTGTCCCCAGTATGAAGAAGAAAGAACGAATGCTGCGTGATAGAAATGTGTGATCGTACATCTAGAACTGGAAGGGACCTCTAAAATCACCTAGTTCACCCCTTTCATTTTACAGGTGAGGAGAGTGAGGCCCAGAGAGACAATGTGATTTAGACCCATAAAGGTAGCAATGATGCCTTCTACCCTTGGAATCTCCCATTATTGACAGGGGACTTCATGCTTTGTAGCTGTTCAATAGATGCTCATTTTGATGGCATAATTAATGTCAAAAAGAGTTGTTTTATTACTGGCCTTTAAGAGGGATGTCCTCCCACCTTCAAGCTGGTCCATGAAAAATAAAAGGATATAAGGTTGAGCATTCCTTCAGAATGAGGGGTTTCATTCCCATCACCTTCGACAAGATGAAGAGGGGTACGCTGGAAAGGGTGCAAAATCCAGAATCTGAGTACCAGACTATTCTACTTACCAGTGTGACTTATCTCTTGGCCCTCAGTTATCACATCTGCAAAACAAAGAGGTTGGAGCAACTTCCTTCTAAGATATCTTTAGGTTCTTTTTTTTCTGATGGATTAGTTACTGGTATAGGGAAGTCCTTGGAAGGACCATCCTTCTATGAACATGGATTAAGACCTATCCTACAACTTACCTTCTTAATTGGCTGGGATAGTGAAAATAGAGTAGTAAAGTCAGAGGCTGGAATTGAACACCCATCTTTCTGCCTCTGAGGTCAACTTTCTACCCACTATGATACTTTGCCTCTTCTATCTCTAAATAAATGATCGCCACAGTCTCTTTCCTGTTGCCTACCATACAATACAGCATACCATGTTGGACAGCAATGATCTGTGACTCTCATTCCAAAATTACATAAGAGGGAAAGTCACTCCCAGAATGATGGACATATGAGTCATCACCTCTATTTCCTATAACATAAGAACCATCATTTTGAGACAAACAGGACAATCTAATCAAGGCTCTTTTCTTGTCTTTTTATTTTTTCATTCTTTACAATCAGTAAAGAACTATTGGTGTCATTTAAATGCCCATGACTGGCTGGGAACAGCATCAGAATGACTGATGGCAATGGTCCCGCTGTCTAGGGACAAAGATGCTGTACTCATTCTTGGCGAACAATGTGGACTCTTAGAATCATGGGTAAACACCTGAAAAGTATCTCACCAATGGCCTGGTCTAACACCCTCATGTTACAGATGAGGAAACTGAGGTACAGAGTGGTAAAGTGCTTGACCCAAGGTCATATAGGTAGCAGAAAGAGTGCTGGATTTGGAAGTGAAGATCCTAGGTCTGAAATCTGGCTCTGATCCTTATTAATGGAATAATCTTAAAGAAATCACTTCATCCTCTCTTCCCCTCCCCTACTTTTGCCCTTTTTCCTCATCTGTAAAATAAGAAGATTGGCATGATGATGATGATGATGATGATGATGATGATACTAATTATAACAATAATGATGATGATGAAAACAACAGCTAATATTTTTATAGTGAAGGAGCAAGGGAAGGGAATAAAGATTTATTAAGTACCTCCTATGTGCCAGGCAAGCACTGAGCTAAATACTTTGCATTTATTATCTCATTTGATCCACAACAACTTTGGGAGGTTGAATGCTGTTATTACCCTCATTTGACAATTGAAGAAACTGAGGCAGATAGAGGTTAAGTGACTTACTCAGGGTCACACAATTTTAAGTGTCCGGTGCCACACTTGAACTCAGGTCTTCCTGACTCCAAGCCCAGAGCTCTATCCACTGAAATACCCAGCTGCTTCTAGAAGTGCCTTATGATTGGCAAAGGACTTTATATATATTGGTTCATCTGATACACATGTAGAATAGCCACTGGGGGGCACCATAGTGTGCAGAGTGATAGACAGAGTCAGGAGGACCTGACTTCAAATTTAGCCTCAGACACCTACTAGCTGTGTGACCTCGAACACATCACTTAACCCTGTTTGCCTCAGTTTCTTCATCTGTAAAATGAGCTGGAGAAAGAACTAACAAACCACTTTAGTTTCTCTGCCAAGAAAGCCCAGATGGGGTCACAAAGAATGTATGAGACTAAAAACAATTAAAAACAACACAATATAAACACACATTATATATACACACGTATGTACACATGTATGTACACATACACATACATATATGTATATAGATGCACATATACACATACATGCATATATACTTATTCATAGGTTATTTACATATCTGTTATGTGTACATATATCATATATACATATATGCTTATTTGCTCTAATTATTAGAATGCAAAGTCCTTTTGACTAGAGAGTGTTTCTTTTTATCTTTAAAACCCCAACACTTCGCACAGGACCTGACACAAAGTAGGCATTTAATAGATATTGATTAGTTGCTTGCTTGATTGAAAGGGACAGCCTATGCATAGGCACAGAGTCAACAGATGGACATTGGGTATAGGGAAGAGAAAGGAACGACCATTTATCTGGGATAAAGAGAGTGCATGGGAGGAAGTCACACAATCAGGAAAAATCAGTTCAGCCCTATCCAGCTTCCTTTCCCACACAGCTCCATCCCTCCACTATGAGGCAGTCACATTATCAAACCCAAATTGTAAGAGTCCTTGGTTCATTTCTGCCACTGATTTGGTCCCTGAATTAACTGATGGTAACTGGAATGATGGCCTCCCCAAGAGTCCAAATGGCTCTGATACCCCCCAGGCATCTGTATTCATCAAAGGCTTTAAGCAAATCTCCAGCATTTGTCTGATTAGCCCAACCACATATTCCTGCTGGGCCCCAGAGAGACTTCCCGGGGAGGCATTCATGTTGAAGTCATGTGACCATGGAGACTTCAACTCCAGACCTACAATTCTCTGCCATGGAAAGATGAACATGGCAAACAGTTAGACCTCTCTGGTTCCAAGTTTGTTGAACAAGGGAGAGAACGGAGAAAGGAGGAAGAATGACATAGATGTTCAGTGCATACTCCATATTTGGATAGACTGAAAATTACCTGTTGAATCATCTCCAGTTTTGCAGGATCCTTCATGAGGGGAAATTAGGGCTATTCAGCCCTTACAACACCTGCCTGAAGGTCCCCCCTCCCCATTTGCATGTAATTTAAAATACCCCTGAGCCTCCTTTTCATCTGGCAATGCCACCACTCAGAAGTCCTCTCCAGAAGTCACAGAGTCCTCTTCATGTAGAGCATGGATGAGATGGAGTTAGCTAGTGAGGGGCAGGGCAGTTCCCAAACAGAAGTCTCGGGTAACCTAAGGAGGGCTTTATGCTCCCCTTGTCCTGTCCCCATCTCACCCTCAAAAACAATTAAATCCGGTGTCTCAAGATATTCTCTAAGAATGTAAGCTATCCCTAGATTGTGGTCTATATTACTGATGAGAGTCCCCACAGTTAGTGATGGGAATCTCCAACAAAAACAGCCCAAGGCCCAAAATGACATCAGTCTATCATGTAACAAACATTTACTATACCAAGAAGCTGGATGGCTCAGTAGATAGAACAGTGGACCGGGAGTCAAGAAGACCTCAGTTCAAATCCAGCCTCAGACAACTAGCTGTGTGATCTTGGGCAAGCCGCACAATCTCTGTTTGCCTTGGAAGCAGCTAGATGATTCAGTGGATAGAATGCTGGGCCTAGAGTCAGGAAGAACTTAGTTCAAATCTGACCACAGACACTTAACTAGCTGTGTGATCCTAGGTAAGTCACTTAAACTCTGTTTGTTTCCCTTAATCCACTAGAGAAAAAATGGCAAACATCCAGTATCTTTACCAAGAAAACCCCAAATAACAGGTCACAACTAAACATACACAACACATATATATAGCACAACATATAGCAGTCACTGAGTTAAACTCGGAGGATACAATAAAAGAGAAAAGACAGGCTCTGCTTTCAGGGAGCTTATAATCTAATGGTATATGTATGTATAGTACAGAAAACCAGATTTTTCACACTCGGGAGTACAGACATTGAAATTCTTAGAATTAGATCCTTCAAGGTTTGGAAAAGATTAAGAATGTTACAGGGCAGGGGAAGGGGAGAGTTTGAACATGTGATTTTCCCGGGGTGCACCAGGTATTTATACAATGTTTTAAGCTTTACAAAGTGCTTTACCTAAACTGTCTCTTTTGAACCTCTCAAAAATCCTGTGACGGAGGCACTACGGTAACTATCCTCAAAGTAACAGTTTTTTCATGATCAAATTGAACTCCTTTACCATCTATTCCAAACATTATCCATTATAACACACCTGACAAGCAATCATCCAATTTCCCCTTGAAGATGTCCAGTGAGAAAGATTTCATGCACCACTTGAAGCAGCCCATTCTACCGTGGATTACCTCTAATTAATAGGAAGGTCTTACTGACATCAAGCCTAAATTGATGTCTTGGTAACTCTTGCCTATCACTCCTGCTTTTGCCTTTAAGAAGAACAAGTCAAGGAAATTGAGGCATGAAAAAGTTCAAAGATTCTCCAAGAGTCTCATAGCTATGCCATGTCAGAGGCAATACTGGAACCATTATCTTTCTGACTCTGAGTCCAACTCTTTATACACCTCAAGACACCACCATCCATCACCCTCATCATGTTAACAATAACAAGGTGTGCAGAGAACTTGACAAATAGTATTTCATTTTATTCTCATAACAAAACTATTCCTATTTTACAGATGAGGAATGTGAATCCATCAGTGATAAACTAACTTGCCCAGGATCACATAGCTAAGTGCCTGAGGCCATAGTGGAACTCAAGTCTCACTGACTCTGGATCCAGCTTTCTATCCATTGAGTCATCCAACTGCCTGCATGTATTCTAAACCTGTCCATCATATGGATCCATCCAGAGAAGAAATGCTCTTTCATGTCTAACACATGAAGAGATGTAACAAACAATAATGGTGAAAAAACTGGAGGAAGATGAGATCATTCACCTTATCAATGGAAAAGCAATAATCCAATGAGTTACCTGTGTATCATCTCTATCATTTATCCACAACTCTTCTCTATTCCCAGGATCCCCATCCTGGTACAGAATGCTAGATGGTGTAGTAAGTAGACAGAACACTGGATTTGGAGTCAGGAAGACCCAAGTGTGAATCCTATGTACTTTTTGGCTTCCCTCTCTGGAACACCATTTCTTTATCTATAAAATGAGAAGGCTAGACTTATCTCCAAGGTCGTTGCCAGCTCTGACTTGATGACTTGATGGTCTTAGATTTGTAGTAATTTCTTCTTTAAAAGGGTCTTCCTGTTTCTCCTATTTTCCTGTTCTACTTTATCTCTAATACTGCTGACTGACTGTTCTCTTTTTCATAAAAGTCCTACCCTTTGCCTCTTTAATAACAAGAAGGTGACCTTGAACCCAAAGGATATACTAGGAGAATATGAGTTCTGGCAGGACCTAGGACATTAGAAAAAGATTTGAGGACAGAAATGGAAACAAATCATGCTTGCTATCAAAAGACCAGTCTAGTCAAAGCCAAGGAGACTGGAAACTAAGTGATTATGTTTTTTGGCCACAGAAGCAGTTACAAAAAGCAACTCTTAGTCCTATATAGTCCTACCCACCTGCCCACTGCCAAAGTGATGGTGGCATCATGCTATTAATAATAAGAATGAGAATGGCTCACATTCATCTAATGATTTAAAGCTTGCATATTGAAATTCATTCATAATCTCAATTGATCTTTAAAATAACCCTATGTGATAAATATTAGAGACAAAGATAAGGACTAGACCTGTGCCTTCATTAATATAGGGAAGAACCAGATGAGAAAAATTCTTCTAGTAATGCATATAGACCCACTCTTGGAAGCTTTAGAAAGTTACCTAAATTGGGACAGCTGGGTGGTATAGTGGAGTTAAAATCTGATCTCAGACACTTACTGACTACATGACCCTTGGGTAAGTCACTTAACCCCAATTGTCTCAAAAAAATAAAAACAAAATACTGTTACTAAGAGGTTAAGAGACTTAGGTGGGGTCACACAGCCAATAAGCACAAAAGGCAAAACATAAAAGCCAGGTCTTCCTAACTGTGAGACTGACTTCCTATCACTGTGCCTCTTGTGATAAGTATTAGGGTATTATTAGGACCACTGTGAAAATAAGGGAAGGGAGGCTAAAAGAGATTCAGTGACTTACCTAGAGTCACATAGATAGTAAGTGTCCAAGGCTGAATTTGAACACAGACCTTAATCCAAGTTCAAGACCAGCACTCTATATACAACATCATACTGTTTCTCCATTATAAAAAGTAGAGGATATTAAGAATCATATAGGTTTTAGACTATGTACAAACACAGTCAAATAGTATTCTTAATGTGCAATCTTGATCACATTCCAATTCGCTAATGGAACACAGCCACATTGACATCCTAGGCAAGAATTAATCCAGGAGACATAAAGGGACTACATCCAAATATAATGGTAGTTCACAAGGAAGTTCTCCTTGGAACCGTGAACAAAGGAGTTGGTAGAATTAATTTAACTGTTAAAGACTAAAGGCTATCAAATATGTCATCATTACATTAGACATGTGAGCAAAGAATTCTGGGATTGAAGATTTAGAGTCAGAAGGTATCTCAGAGGTCAAGTATTGTAAAGGTTTTACATATGCCCTTGGAAGGAAGGCAGAAGAAGAAGAAGAAGAAGAAGAAGAAGAAGAAGAAGAAGAAGAAGAAGAAGAAGAAGAAGAAGAAGAAGAAGAAGAAGAAGAAGAAGAAGAAGAAGAAGAAGAAGAAGAAGAAGAAGAAGAAAAAGAAGAAGAAGAAGAAGAAGAAGAAGAAGAAAAGAAAGAAAGAAAGAGAAAGAAAGAAAGAAAGAAAGAAAGAAAGAAAGAAAGAAAGAAAGAAAGAAAGAAAGAAAGAAAGAAAGAAAGAAAGAAAGAAAGAAAAGAAGAAGAAGGAAGGAGGGAGGAAGGAAGGAAGGAAGGAAGGAAGGAAGGAAGGAAGGAAGGAAGGAAGGAAGGAAGGAAGGAAGGAAGGAAGGAAGGGGAGGGAGGGAGGAAGATGGGTCAAAATCAAAAAATAAAAGGGACCAAAGACTAGAATGTCCAGAAATATGATGTCTGTTTGAGAGGTGTATCACAACTCTTTTCATTAGAAGGAACATCAGAAACTGCCTGATGTAGGAACTAAACTTCCCAAGAAATGAAATTGACTACGTCTTAACAGAGAGAAAACAACTGGCTACTGACTCATGAGTCATTTCAGAATGAGCTGTCTGTGTCTAGGCAGTTCTCTGACTGGCTAGAGCAAAGGTCAAAATCAATACTAAATTAGAAAAAAGAATGAAGATGAGAAGAAGAAATTGCATACAATCACTGCAGTTCCAACCTAACCTGTCAACTAGGTAAGCTGTCAACTTTCCCAAAACAGGGAAATGAAGGTAGGGAGGAATGAAAAAGCATTTATTTATGAAATATTTGTCATATGTCAAGGACTTGAGGCAAAACCTCAAAAGTGAATCAATTGTTTTGTTCAGTCCTTCCAGTTGTTTCCAGCTCTTCATGACTCCATCTAGGGTTTTCCTGGCAAAAATACCAGAGTAGTTTGCCATTTCCTTCTATAGCTCATTTTGCAAATGAAGAAACTGAGGCAAACAGGGTTAAGTGACTTGCCCAGGGTCATACAGCTGGTAAGTGTCTGAGGCTGGATTTGAATTCAGAAAGATGAGTCAGCCTGATTCCAGGTCCCACACTCTTTCCAATATTGCACCACCTAGTTGCCCCCAAAATAAGTAAGAGACCAATGGATAAAGATGGGTATTTTGATCAGAGAAAACACAGAGACATTGAGTGGAGTCAGAGAATAATTGATTGATACACTGTTTCTGGGAGTGATAGTGATGATTTGAATACTGTTCTCAGAGATAGAGCTAGAAAGTCACCCTTGTGGCACTGAGTGAAGTTGACCAGGAAGCAACAGCTGGGGTCTGACTTAGGTTAGAAATGATGATGTCTCACCAACAGGAAGTGCAGAGACCCAGTGGGAGCCAGAATATCAGGTTAGAGGAAAAGGGAAGAGAGAGTAATCCTTAG
Organism: Bettongia penicillata ogilbyi; assembly: GCA_023548195.1. Taxonomy (NCBI): domain Eukaryota; kingdom Metazoa; phylum Chordata; class Mammalia; order Diprotodontia; family Potoroidae; genus Bettongia; species Bettongia penicillata. Next base: position 5,858,663 of record JAJHZJ010000231.1, on the reverse strand, counting down.
CAAAATCATAATTCATGGATTGACACTTATTATCACCATTTCTTTAAAAGAAAAGTTTAACTCAAGAAAAACTATCATATATAATAGATATTCAATATAATACTGTGTTATGTATGCATTTGACCAGACCCAATGTTTCACTGATGTATGTTTATGCAATATGAATTTTAACCAGACCTTTTATATATATATATCACAGATGTATAATGCTTATAGCACATCATAATATAATCTACATGAATATGTTGTGTATATACATATACATACATATAAAATATACACATATGTGTTAATGTGTGTGTGTGTCACATACATACACATTTTCTTGTTGAGTTCTTACCCTTCCTTTAAAGGTCAACTCAAAAGTCACTTCTACCAGTAAACCTTTACTGATACCCTCTAACTGGTAGCAACTTTCCCCCTCAGACCCACAGAAGTCCTTGTTCTATGCCTCTTTAGTGAACATCATCATTTTTTATGGATGTTAATTTTCATCCCTTAATTAAACTGTAAGTTCCATAAGGAAAGGGAATGAACTTATCTAAATCATTGGTTCTTAACCTTCTGATTTGCATCACAGTCCCTTTGCAGAGTCTGGGGAAGCCTGTGGAGGCTTGGTCAGAACACCACTTTTAAATGCATAAAATAAAATACATAGGATTACCAAGGAAGCCAAATTATAGTGAAATGAAGTTAGGAAAATATAGTGGGTTTTTTTTAAATTCATGGGCTTAAGGTGGAGAACTCCTGTTGTAAATGCTGCATCTCCCTCAGGACCTATTAAAAAACACTTTATGAACAGAGAATATTGAATAACTGTAGATGGATAGATGAATAAATGGATGGATGGATGGATGGGTGGATGGATGGATGGGTGGATGGATGGATAGGTGATAGATGACTTTTCCCCTACTTTCTCAAACTGAGAGACCTTATTTCCATTCCATTTTTAACTGCTCTTTTATCATCTTAATCATGGCCTCTAAAAATTAATAGCAACAGGAAATATTTACCCCACCCCTTCCAAAAAACATCAAAGAAAGAAACTAAAGGAAGTCCATCTTTACCTGTTAGAGCAGACTCATACTTGAATCAGATTAAGCTATTTTCCAACTGGCCACCTGTGCTATCTTTGATGTAAACAAAGAAAAGCCTCATTAAGGAGACCCTCTCCACTTTTTTTTTTTTTGGTCAAAACTAGTCAAGCTGTACTTAACAACTGGAGCAGTGTTTGCAAGCTGCTTCATCTGCTAAGGATTCCATTTTGTGTTTGCATCTCTGCTCAACTTGTTGATTTGCATTTGAAAGGGATTTGAGTTTAGATGGAAACTCTTTGATAGGATTTGTGGCGGAGACAAAGGTTGGTTCTCATTTTGATCCTGTGGGCAGGAGCCTAAAAGCCATCACTGAATCAGTAACCAGTGGTGCTGAGGTTGTCTTTTGAGACCACCAAAGGGATGGAAGGGCTTTGGGGAAATGGAGAGCTACAGGGATCAAAACAGAGGATCTCACTAGAAGAAAAGACGGTGGAAACATAAGATAAGTTGGGGAAATTAAACAGCTTTATTAGAATCCTAGATGAGAATGTTCATCCATCAACCTACCTGAAATTAAAAGTTCTAGGAAGTAGTGACTGTTATGATAGACTTGGGGTAGTTAATGATCATGTCTATTCAACGGATGAATAGCCATGACTTCAGATCTTTCAGCAGAAAACAAAATTAAAAAAGTGTTACATTAGGTCACAGAACCCAAGATATTAGACTAATGTTTTCCTCTCCCATCCCCTCAAAAATTACTTCATATTTGCTTTTTACTTCTTATATGCATATAAATCAGCTTTCTCCCAATGGAACATAAATTTTTTTAAGGGAGGTGACAGTTTTACCTTCTGTCTTGGCATCTTCAGTGTCATATATTACTGGCACATTACTGGTATTTACTAAATCTCTATTTGTTTTAGGTAGTGTGATGTAGAGGAGAGACCTAAATTCAAATCCCAACTCAGATCCTTTACTGAGTAACTCTAAACAAGTTTCTGTGCCTCAGTTGCCTCATATTAAAGCTAGGGGCTTGTACCCAATAGCCTGTGAGGTCCCTTTCTTTTCTAAATCAGTGATCCTCTGGTCCATCTCCTTTATATCCTCTCTTAGACTGTATGTTCTGTTTCTCTGGGAAAGAAATCCCCAATAATCAATAGAATCAATTTAGAGATTATCTGGTTCAATCTCTTTGTTTTACTATTGAGAAAACAGAGGGTCAGAGAGGCAAAATTCATGGTAATATTGAAATTTCACCCAGTTCCTCAGGGCTCTTTTCTGCCATTGCTTTATGAAAAAAAAAAATCTGGAGTCACAAGTCCATTCCATTTGAAGAAAGGTCTCTTACTTAGAAAGGTCAGTGGCTACAGAAACAAGAACAAAGAGAAAACGATGCCATTTTCCTAATGAGCCTCAGTGGCCCTATAGGGTAGGCTACCACCCCCAACATACAACATGTTTCTCTTTTGATTTTTAGTTAAACTTTCTTCAAAGCTTTAACTTCTTCAGTAACTCAAGAGTGATAATTGTATTTCTCCAGAGGTGTGCCTAATGTTTAAAAAGAAGCATCGACTTCTAAGATAATGAAAGCGATTTATATTTGCACTAGCTGCCAAGTCTATTTATCAATAGCCCATCTCTCCTAGATGAGTTAATATAACTGCTCACATGTCCAAGGCTATTGAAGTTTAATATATCCCAGGCTTGGTGAATTAATTTTCCCATTGCTGCATGGCACTGGAAGATTCTATTTGTATTTGCTTAAAATATTTAAATATTTTTAAATTAAAATTAATTAAATAATTATTTGCTTAAAATATAAAAGATATTGGCAGTGGACCAAGGGCCTGGGTTCTAGTCCCAGTTTTTCCAGCAACTACCTGTGCAACCACATCCTGGTCACAATCTCTCCGAAATCAGTTTCCTCACTCACACACTCATCACAGAGGGAACAGACCTGAAATACTCTAAGGTACCTACAATTCTAAAATTCTTCAAATTCCAAAGAAGGCATTGAATTGTTCTTTATATCTGAATCCCTAGTGGCTAACACAATGCTTGACATATAGTAGGTAATTAATAAATACTTGTTGATCAATAGATTGATCATGCTGAGACATAAATGCCAGTGGTTTTAAAATTCCCATCATATCCCTGCCTACCCTGAGTATCTTCTTTCAGGGGTGGTGAATCCGAGTCACTTGATTGCACAATCGCTCAATCAACACCTGTGCTTTGTTAAGCACCTCATATGTTCCAAGCTAGACACTAGAGGTATAAAGGCAAAAGTGAATAAAGTCCTTGCTCCTAATGAGGTCCCATTTTATTCTCTATCCATAATTTGGTTTCTAAGCTAATAGGAGCATTTGAATCTAATGATTAATTATGCTTGTAGAGCAAACAGTAGCATGCAAACTCCTTGAAGGCAGGGGCCGTTTCAGTTCATGTTTTTGTCCTGCACTTAACACTGTGCCTGGCACATAGGAGACAATAAATTGTTGGGGAGGGAGGAATAAATGCAGGTATTTCAGTGGAGCTTTGAGGGGTGGGTAAGAATGCAGCAGAGCGCACAGAACAGGATTTTCAAGGCAAAGGGACAGATTGGGAACAATGGTCAAGGTGGAGCCATGTAATAAAGGCAGAAGAGAGAGAGATCAGAGAACTGAGCCTTGAAGCCTTTCAAGAGGAGGAAAAGGAAGAGATAGCATATCAACAAGGAGGAAAGAAATTTGTTTTGATGGTTACGGTCAGGGTTAGGTTTAGAGGAGCCTCCAACTCTATCATATTGCTATGTCATCACAAACTGGTCATCTATCTCTAAATTTTCAATTGTCTCCCAAAAGATCATTTAACACAAACTCCTCTTTGACATAAATGGGGTTCAGACCCGCCAGCTATAGAGACTGGTTTTTTTATTGGTTCTTTTGTTTTGACTTCCCTCTGTATCTCCAGATAAATATTTATTGACCGACTGACTAACTGATTGACTGAAGGAGTATGTGTATAGAAACCACTTCAGTATCTCTCCCAAGAAAATCCCAAATGGAGTCACAGAGTCAGACAACAATGAAAATCAAAAACACCAGTGTCTGTGGAAGAGTCTGCCTCTCTCAGTCAGCACTGGGTCCTGATAGACAGCGCCTCACCGGTTGTTGATTAACTATTTTCTCCTTTACCAATATGGATTAGTGCTCTATAACTTCAGGTTTTAGTCTTTGCCTCACACTTTCTGGGTCTCAGTTTCCTCATCTGTAAAGGGTGGGGGATGGACCTAAAACTCTCTCAGCTCCACCATTCTTTCCTTCTAATATTTCCTTGAAAGACATAGGAAATTGCCAGGAGCGGTGAGAAGGTGAGTGATGTACCCGGCCAGTTTCTGTGTCAGCCACTGGGGATACAAAATATTTTCCAGATGTACTAGATTGATTCCTCATAATAACCCCTCAAGTGGTAGGTATTATTGTCATCTCCACTTAATTGATGATGAAACTGAGGCCCACAGAAGGAAAACAGGAAGGAAGCAGACATTTATTAAATACCTATTGTATGCCACACACTGTGCTAGGTACTTTATAAATAATATTAAATCTGATTCTCACAACAATCCTGAGAGGTAAGTGGTATTATTCAGAGATAAGATTTGAATTCGGTGACTTCCTAACTCCAAGTCCACTATCACCCAGTTGCCATGTATTTTGGGTGAACCCCATTAATATGTTAAAGCAAATCTTTTCATCTCCCTGGGTCTCAGTTTCCCCACTGAGTTGGCATGTGAGGTCCATGCTGGTTCTATCTATATCACCCAATGAGCAAAATTAACTGAGTCACCAAAGTTTCTGATTTTTTTAAATCATAGTGACTACTGATTTCTACCTCAGAAGCCGGGAGTGAACTGTCCAATCAAGGCATCAATCAACAAGCAATTATTCAGGGTCTATTATATATCAGGTGCTGTATTAAAACTGAATCTAAATCTAAAGAAAGGCTAAAGACCATACCTGTTTTCAAGGTACATTAGACAAATGAACTGTATGACTTCATATCATGAAAGTACATGCCCAGACCCACGATTTCATCTATATGAGGAATTCCCAGGGTGGAAAACTCCTCCACTGATGGAGCCCAACACTTCATCAAAAAACTTACAGTTTTAGAGTTTTCTGAGAATTTGAGCATTTAGTGATTTGCCCATGTGTGTCATGGCCAATGTGTGTCAAGAAAGAGGATTTGAACTCTGGTCTCCTTGACTCTATTTCTCCTCTAAGGCACGTTGCCTATTTAATTTCTCTTGCTTAAATGAAAGCTTTACTTCGTCAGTGTAGGCATAGTCTACTTAGTTATCTTGGGTCAAATTCGCATACAATAGGACAAACATCTGTGCTCTCTCCACCAAGACCTCCCCAAGATCCACTTCCGTAAATCCTCTGCATTGTAACACAGCGGAAGTTAATTTTTTTCTTGCAGGTTTGTTTGCTTTTTAATCAAAGCACAGCAAACAGCAATGAAAATGATAATTTTCTTTGGAACAAAAGCACCCTCTCCCCCTTTTTTCCTTTTCTTTCCTTCTATTTTTTTTAAACCATTGGTTGTGATTAAGTGAAGACAAAATTCCATGCTGGGGTAGTTGAAATACTTCTGGAATTTATTAACTTCTGCATGTGCATGAAGGCCAAATGAGCTTCTTTAATTTCCATAATGAAATTGTTTTTGTAAAGTTAAAAATACTGTAATGAGGGCAAAACGGTGTGCTTTCCGAGGCTCCCATGGTGAAACAAATGAGATTTTAGCTTCCCTAATTGGGCATACTGCAAGCTGGGCTCTGGCTCCGTCCTCTGCAAGGGGTGTTTGTTATCCCCTAACAAAAAGAGGTCTACAGCTGTCAGCCTTAATGCTGGATAGCTCTTCAGCAGCCAAGCCATCAGGAAGAAGGCTGGGCCTCTCTGACTGGGACCACCCAAAGGGACAGATCAAGTAGAGAACAGCTCTTCTCTTTTCTGATTAAGAAGTTATTCGTAAAGTAATTTGTTTACAGCTATCAAAAGGAAGCAACTATAGAGAATTCCCAGAATCCTCTAAAAGAATTTTATTTGATTAAGCAATGAATATGGATATTTGCTCCCTCTCTCTCTTTTTTCTCCTTGTGAATTAAATCTCATTACCTGTCAACATAGGCCTTTGGAGTCTCACTGTTCATGCAGGAAACAAAAGTTAGGCCCGTTTTGTGAAGGGGACATTGCCAAACTCAGCTGGGCAGCTGCCATAGAGGATGCCATGGTAACAGCCCCGTAAACCTCTGAGAGCTCTGGACCTGTTTTGATGTAATATTGTCTTCATTTATTTTTAACCATTCCTCTCTGCTACAAAGGAAAAAGAAACTTGAAGACCGTACTCGAATTATTTTTTTTTTTCAGACACAAGGAATCAGTCAGTGTCTGGTCTCTTCCTAAGATAACAACTGCTACTTTTTATTTATTTATTTTTTATGCAAACACTCAACAGGAGAATGGGAAAGCTATTAATTTTGAAGTTTGCCAGTTTCTACATATTATTCAGTTTTATTCAGGAGATGGCATTACTTTCAGATGGGTGAACTCACATACCACCTGAATTTATTATAGGACAATCTCTCCAATCATCTGCTGTATTTCAACCTATCTGAATCCCATTTTACAAAGGAAATTAATATTAAAATTAAAAAGTAGACTTAAAAAAAGGCAATCTATAGGATAAGGATAGGTCAGTCATAAAAATAAGTGTGGCTTAGGAAATAGACCAGGGACCTGCAGTAAAGCCGTTGTTAAGGGTCCTTTTGTTCTCAGAGAGGACAAATCTGAGTTCAGATGTGTTCAAATCTGGCCTCTGACACGTAACTAACAGGCTGCTCCTTGATAATTCACTTAGCCACATGCAAGTCTCTTGTATCATTCTCATGACCGTCATCCATCCTCTTTGAAAATGAAAAACAAACAATAACAACCTACCTCAGTTTCCTCACCTGTAAAGCAAAGATAATAATATCACTTATCTTCTGGGTTTGTTTTTATGATCAAATGAGATAACATGGGAAATGTTTTATAAACTTAAAGTTATAAATCAGCAATAGAAACTATTACTATTATTACATTAGGATTATATGCAGTGTGGGTAATGCGTAGAGAGGAAGGAACAGCTGACTTTGAAGTTCAGAAAGCCTAGGATGACATCCTGCCTCAGACACTTATTACCTGGGTGACCCTGGGCAAGTCATTCAACCAATCTCTGCCCCAGTTTCTCCTCTACAAACATAAAGATGATAATAGTAAAGACTCCCTGAGAGTTGTTGTGAGAATCAAATAAGATAATTGAAAATCATTTAACACGGTTCCTAGTACACAGTAGGTGTTAAAGGAATGTTCACTATCAATTTCCTCATCTATAAAATGGGGATAATAGTAACAGCTGTCTCATAGGGCTGTTATGAAAATCAAATGAGATAATATCACAAATTTTAAAATTTTATAGAAATGATAGAGATTTTTATTATAATTGTTTACTAAAGTTCTACAGAAACAATAAAGATTTTTATTATAATTGCTATTAAAGTTCTATGAGAACAATAGCTGTTTTTATTATAACTGTTATTAAAGTTCTATAGAAATGATAGCTGTTTTTATCATAATTGTTATTACATGTAGTGTGGAGAGTCGACAGGAAAATAATGAGTGAAACTGTTTTACATTCAGAAAAATCTACATTCAGATCCTGTTTCTAACACACACTAACTGACCCTGGGCAAGTAATTTTACCTCTCTTTGTTCCCAGTCAATGCTCAGAGACTATAAAGTGCAGAGCAGTTGTCGTTCTGGAAGCTTTATTCCTACGGAGGCAAAAATTGCCCACAATCACTGAAATGTAATATTGATCTACAAAAAATTTGGGAATAATCATTTTAATAAATGTCATCACACAAAATGTTCATAGTCTCCAACTTACAGGAAATGAAAAACTTTTAAAATAGAGACACTTGACAGAAAAATAATCGAATTCATGAGGGGATGGGACCAGGTATGTCAGTCTTGCAGTTTTGTTTTCTGCTATAGCCATCCTAACAAAAAAAAAGTGTTTTCAATATGATGCTACATAATCACTCACAAAAACCAGCCAGTTTAGCCACCTGTGCAATAATCCATAGAATATTAAATATAAAATAATAAGAGAAGAGGGATGGTGATCCAGGACTATTTCTCTCTGAACTCTATAAAAAAGATGAGAACAAAGTAATGTTGGGGATAGAGAACTGACCTTGGACCAAGATGCATGTTTGATTTCTAACACATCCAGGCTGAGGGACATGGGAAAATCATTGAAAGTCTCAGTGCCCCCAGGCAACTCTCTAAGGTGCACTAAAGGTGCCAACCTGAATTGCCAAAAGGATTCTCCTCATCTGGGAGTTTCCTGTATCCATGAAATCAGAGGTCCAGTCCTATCTCACCATCCCTAATAGCTCTCATTGATATCACACTTTAAAGTTTGTATTACATACATTGTCTCATTTTTTCTACTCAAATACACAATGACAAAGTTAATCCTAACTCCATGATTAACACAGTCCCTTAAACCTAGTTGGTATTTGATAAACATTTCTTGAGTGAATGACTGATGGGCTGCAAACTAATATCCTTGATGTGTTTCTAAAGGACAAAGGTTTCCAAAGATCAGTCTGATATAATATGGAAAAGGTGCGTCACATTTGAATCTTTTCTCTTTTCCTACGATTAACTTTGCTACATCCCATTTCTAATTTGGCCATAACACAATAGGAACCCCTGCATTTAAAGATTCTTCCCCAGAGTTCTTCCTGCCCCTTTGAATTTCTTTACCTCCTTTGTTTTGGGCAACTATTTCAGACACCTATTATATGTCAAGGACCTTAACAGATCCTGTATTTCTATGATTATTTTAGACATGGAAAGGAATATTTTAAAAAAGAAAATGTCATTTCCAGGTAAGTTTTGAAGCTGACAAAAGAAACTCTGGCTTAAGAATTTGCATTTAAAAAGAAGAAGCTGTCCAATGTAAGTCCTATAAAGCTAGGCATAACACAATTAAAAAAAATACATAAACCTATTAGAAAGAATTAGAATTACATTTAAGAGAATCTGAGTTCTAAAATGGGTGGCAAATTATGAGTATGCAAGAAATTATGGCTTCACCTTGAGTCAATATTTAACTATGCAAAGCATGAAGTCCATGACCCTGAGGAACTGACTGAGGTCCCAGGAGAATGTTAAATGCTTGAGGGCAGGTGGTGAAATTTTTTTGAACTTTTTTCCTCTGTGCCTAGTACTGTGCCTTGCATCCAATCCAATCCCACAAGTATTTATTAAGCATTTACTATATGTGAGACTCTCTTCTAGGGTCTAGAAATAAAAGGAAGACAATTCCTGCCCTAAAGAGACTTATGTTGTACTGGAGGTTGGTGGGGAGAAGATAAAATATGTAACAGGTAGGTATATCCCCAATAATTCGAGGAGGAAGAGAGAATTAACCATGAAGGGGTTCAGGAAAGACTTTGCCTAAAAAAAATTGGGGACATATGGATAAAGTGCTGGGCATAGAGCCAGGAAGATACCTTTTGGAATTCAAATCCAGCCTCAGACATTTACTGGCTGAGTGACCCTGGGCAAATCACTTCAGTTTCCTCATTTATAAAATGAGCTAGAGAAGGGAGTGGCAAACCACTCCACTATTTCTGCCAAGAAAACCCCAAATGGAGTCATGAAGAGACTGAAATGACAACAAAAATGGCAGACAACCTAAGTATTGAAAGAACAAGGAGCAGTGGGAATGTACAGAGGAAATGCACGTCAGGCATAGGAGACAACACTACCAAGGAGGGAGATGCACTAAAGAGGATGGGAGTACAATTTAGCTAGAACATAAGAATGTGAAGGGGAGCAGTTCGAAATAGTCCTGGAAAGGTAAATAAAGCAAAAGCAGATTGTGAGGGTATTAGAAGGGAAGTGAGTGAATGAGTGAATTGGATTCATTTTTTTCCTAGAGGCAACAGGGAAAAAAGAGGAAAGGCATAAGGAGGTTTTCTGGCCATTCTTAAATTTGAGGAAGATAATTTTGGTAATTGTTTATGGGATGGATTTGAGGAGGGAAAAATGGAGGACCAAATGAAAGTGCTGCAATAATTAATAAGGTAAGAAGTGAGTAGGACCAGAAGTGAGGTGGGGAGCAGAGAGGAGACAAATAATACACATTGCATAAGTATGTAGTCAGATAAGATTTGGCGACTGATTGGCTCCAGAAGGTGAGGAAGAAGGAAGGGTCAAGGATAAGGTTATGAACCTGGATGATTGATGCAAAGGATAGAGCTTCACTCAACTGAAATAAGCAAGTTTGGATGGCATGAGCTATTTCCAAGGGAATAATAAATTCCATTTTGGACACATTAAGTTTGAGATAAAAAAGTATCCCAGTTGGTGGGAAGAGTAGCACCCTTGAAAGCAAAAAGACCCAAATTCTATAAGTTTCAGAGAAGCTGATGAGCTTCATTGGGCAGAGGAAATCTCAGTTCCTTCCATCATTGGCTTACAAGTCAGTCTCACTATTACTAAGTTTTAGATACCCAAGGAACGTATACATAAGCACCTAATGAATGTTCCTTGAATTAAATGGAAGAAAATTTTAATGGGGATGCTAAGCTTGAAAAAAAACCTCATTCTTTTCTTTTTTTGGAAGTTATTTCAAGTGTTAAATGATCTGAGTTCAATAATGAATCTGCCCCTTTGTTTGCTTAAGGTTCTGGTAGAAGAAAGTTAGCATCCTGAGAGCAGGAATTGTTTTTAATTTTAATCTGTCTTAGTGCCTACCACAATGCTTTGCATGTAGGAACCAGTCAAGTGAAGGAATAATAGGTGTCTGATTTCTCTAGCTCCAGGATTTTGTTCCTCTACTCACTTCATAGCCTACCCAACAGTTACAAGGATGGCTGAGGCTCTGAGAGTTTAAGTGATTTGCCTAGGTTCATAAAACTGGTTAAATGTGAACACTGGTATTTAAACCCAGGTCTTCCTGAACTCAGTTACAACATTCAGCATCCTGCCCCACATGCTCTCTTCTATTCAACACAAACCAAAAGAAATTCCTCTTTTCAAGTAGGACTCATTAATTTTACAAAATCCATTCCAAATTATGATAGGCAGCATGGTCCAGGGTAGATGGATGACCTAGGAGTCAGAAAGACTTGGTTCACATCTAGCCTGTGAGATTTTACCTTTCTTTGTACTCCAGGAGCTCCTCACCCTGCCTGGCACATAGTAGGTGCTTAGTTAATGGTTACTGACTAATTGGTTGTGTGAACCTGGGCTAATCACTTAACTCTCAGTACCTCCAATAGCTTCTAACAGTTGGAATGAGTAGGCTAAGAGTGAGAATTTAACCTGTAAGTTGCTGATCTACATTGGTAGGGAGAGTTTCCTCCCTAGGAAGTTTCCTTCACCAATGAAATCACTAGTTTAATTTTAAAAAATAAAGACAAAAATAAAATCACAAAATCAAAGGTCTATTTGCAAACCAAGTGGGTGAGTTCCAGCATTTTAGCTGAAGAATGGTAAAGGACACCTTGGGAGAGGAGGTAGAAGTGAGAGGACAGAACAAGAGGAGTTAGGAGAAGAGGCTAATTGGAGGGAAAGGATCAAGCAGGGGACTTGGGGAGATGAGGTAGATAACACAAGAAGGGGCCAATTATGGAATTAAAATCAAGAATGAATAGAAGTTAAACTCTGGGATTAAAAATGGCCATAATTATTCAAAAGAAGGTTTCAAAGAGTGCATACTAACTCAGGATTGTTGGAAATTTCCAAACTGGAGCAGAATACATTAAGAGTTCTTGGGGAAAACAGATCGATGAAAAGCTGAGTTGTGGTGTATGACATGGCAGTGGAAGAATACCAAAGACCTTGAGTCTGTCACAATGCAGGCTGGAGACAAGCACCTGAGACACTTCCTATTTTCCTAGAGGCTACATGAGAGCAATTATATCATTTCCACTTGAGATTTTTGAAACGCATGGATTCTACATCTCCTGCCAATTTCTATTTTTTCATTGGAGTTGGTTATGCAGAGATTCAATTTGTAGCATTGAAACAAATATTACTATGCGGAAAAACTACTGTAAATAGAAAGTTGTACATGTAGGGTATTGAATAATACCTTTTCTGGAATCACCACCATTGAATAACTAACTTGTAACCAATGGTAAATCCAAGTGAGCAACCCCAGGACCAAAGAGTGAACATAACTTAAAGTAATAGTACAGTATTTTATCAAAATGACCTTTCTCACATCAGTCAGATACAACCTTCTGAACAGTACCCATCAATGAGTGATCATATTTCATTCTTTTTATAGACTCAAATTCTTTATAGCCAGTGAACCTTACATTAATTTGGTAACCAAAGACTTCCTTCCTTCCCATGTATGGGACATACCTAATAGAGTCTTTTTTTCCCCCCAAAGAGATCATTTATCCCTTTTCGTTTTTAGAATGCATTTCCAGTTGTGCAAAGCCCTCTACAATGCCACTCTCATTTCAAGACGTGAATTCTTTAACATGCATGGGCATAGCTGAGGCAAATTTATCATGACAGCAACCAAATCATAAATCTGTGTCTCTATAACCAGTTCCATTTCCGAATAATTTCTCTGTCGCACATTATTTTAGTCTGGCAGATTGCTCCATTTTTCCCTCCCCTCTTCCCCCGCCCCGTTCCCTGTCTCTCCCTCTCCGTCTCTCTCCCTCTCCTTTACTTTGGGGTTAAGCTGCACTTTAGAATTCACATTATTTTGTAGATAGCATGTCACCTTCGCTTAAGTTGCTGGGGCTGGCGATGCTTTTCTATCAGCTGAAGCAGTTAATTTACTTGCACTGACCATCCAGCAGGGTAATCACCACCTGCTTATTTTATTTCTCTTGGGTTTACCAAGTCTTCAAAGACAAAGAGATTGGGTGATTTTTTTTTTAATTCCATACTTTGAATTTTTATGAATGTCATCTTAAATTCTCAGATTCTCCGAGGCATCTACGACTGTGGTGTTGTTGTCTTGTGGTTTGTTTTTTTTTTAAACCACATCACATCTGTCCATCTGTGTTGTGTTTAATATAGGAGAAATCCTTCAGGCCATATTGGAATTGATGCGCACTCCTGAACTCCTTTCAAAGAGAGGGGGAAAATGTAAGTGTATTACATATTTTGAGTGCTGCTGGGATAAATTATTTGTTCACGGACAGACAAGTTATACATATTAAAACATCCCCCCCCTTCCTCATTGCTTTATACAAAGAGCTGAATCCTTTGTAGGAGGAAGGGAGAACAAACAGTATGTAAATCCGGAAATAGATTCAGTCTAGTCTACGGAAATAGACACATTTCTACAGTACTAGGAGGCCCGCAATTAAATATTGGAAAACGGAAATGGAAAGATATTCCAGCATCCTCAATTACAGCGAGAGCAAATATTTCCATTAATCCCCTACATGATGGACAACCCAGACCTCTTCAAGCTGAATCCTTGAAGCTATTCTGTAAATAATGGCAAATTCTATTTCTCACCAGACAATCAGAATCCCAGCAAATGCTAATTCATACTTATCAGGAAGGGGGGGGAAAGCAGAAGCCAAATACATGCTACGTTCAGTCTGTTACTTTATTTGGGGCTAAGAGACTGTAGTTTTGACAGCAGGGCCATCTGCTGCTAACTTTCCCTCCTCATCATCATGCCAGTCCAGTCAGACACAATTAAACCTGTTTTGCCATTATAATATGGAGATAATTATGATAAATTATAGCTTTAAAATGAGCTTCAAATTATGCATACGCTAGGTATTTTCCTTGCAGCTCCTGATGTAAAAAGATATTCCTGCACTTGTGAATTTTTGTGGCTTCTTTATTAATGATGTTAGCTCTGTAATGAGCTACCAACTAGGAAATATCCCGGCACAGAGCCCGGCAGTCATTATAAATCTATTTATATCCCAGCAAGATGTTTCTCCAAGCGGAGAGCAGAGCCGTAACATTCTGCATTGCTGTTGGACAAAATATATAGCACACACGGCTCGGTGTTGCTACATTTTATTATGTCACATAATCTATAAAACACATAAATACCACAAATAAAAAGTAACAGGAAGAAAATTCTATGGCTCTTGCCCAACATGGCGTTATGCAGCCGAGAGGAGAACAGGCTTAATGATTTTGAGAAACAGACATGAACTCATCATTCTTGAGGCAAGCCATACATTACATGTGATTTCGATCAAACTTTCTTGGACTTTCTTCACGCCGTCCCTGCAATGCAGTAATAAGGAATAATCAAATGTTCCAAAATGATAGATAATACCAATCCACTTGCCGAACATCGGTGAAGACTGGGCAGCTTCCCTGACTGTTGTACTATGATTGAAAAATGCTCAGTTTGCCTTTCTAATTATTTCCTTACAAAATATGGCAGAATTTTCTTGTCCTGTTTTAATTATGTGTCCAAATAAAGGAACCTAAAAATATGGTGATTTTCTCAACTATCATGGGAAAGTCCATTCTAAGAAACTTTTTTTTTTGGTCTGGCCTAAACCTTAACACAATGAAGTGGAAAGAGAAATGGTGTCAGGAGTTTCACCTTGGTTCAACCTGGCTGTATAACCCTAGGTACATCACTGAACATCTGAATTCCCAAGGTACCTCTCTGAGGCAAAGGTTCTTAACCAGTTTTCTGCATTGTGGGACCCATAAGCAGTTTAGTGAAGTCAATGGATCCTTTCTCAGAGTAATGTTTTTAAATGTATCAAATAAAATATGTAAGACTATAGAGGAAAACAATTATAATGAAACATACTTGGCAAAAAAAAAAAGTTCATGAACCCTAGGTTAAGAACTCCTACATTGGAAGGGAGTTTGCTCATTAGCAGGGGATTTTTTTTGTTCCAATGAAAATTACAATTTTTTTTAAGTCTTTTGAATAGGAGAGGCACTCCAACTCAAAAGAAAACAATGCTGCATTTGGAGTCAACAGACCCAGGTTCAAATCTCACCTATTTATGACACTTGGGGCAAGTTGCTAAACCTCTCTGTGCCTGTTTCCTAAGCTATAAAATGTCTGTAAGAAGTTTCTTCCAGTTCCAAATCCATGAACTTAAGGAAGTAATTATCTCCTTAAATGACAGCAAGGATGCTGTGTACCATGGAAGAAGTCTGTATTTGGGGTCCGAGGATATGAATTTGAACCTAGGCTCTGCTACTTCTTTGTCTTGTGATATTGCGCAAGTCTCGTCTTTGCCTCTCAGCCTCAGTTTCCTCATCTGGATGTCCTCAAAAGTACCTTCTAGCAATAACACTATGATTCTTTGAAGTCTTTATCATTCCTACTTAATAGAACATATCTGCTCTGAGTAACTAATGGAACTTCACTAATTTATATTCATAGGCAGCTAGGTGGCAGAGAACATTGGGTGTGGAGTCAAAAAGACCCAAGTTTAAATCCTATCTCAGATACATACTAGCTATGTGACTCTGGACAAGTCACTTCACCTCTATCTGCCTCAGTTTCTTCTTCTGTAAAATGAGGACAATAACTGCACCTCCCCTATAGGGTGACTGTGAGATTCAAATGATACATAAAGTGCTTTGTTAACCTTTAAGCCACACATGAATGCTAGTTATTGTTATTATTTATTATAGGACACAGACTTAAAGCTGGAAAAGTATCTGAGAAATGCATCGAGTCCAACACTGTCCTTTAATAGATGAGGAAAATAAAGCCCATTAAGAAGAAATAAATTGTTCATATTAGTAAAAATGAAGTCAAGATGTGAACTCAAAACATAAATGGATGGATGGATAAATGAGTAGATAGATAGGTAGATAAGTAGATAGATAGCTTAAATTCAAGGATAATTATCTTTTTATGTAACCATAAAAACCCCTTTGCACAGGAGTCATTCAGTAATAATAGATATGAAACTAAAAACCTTCTATTTTATCATCCACCGATTAGGAAGTAAAAAGAAAGCCACCGTTTTACAAGGAACAGAAGAAACTCCTAGCAACATGGGGGAAATGTTCTGCCTAGCAGTAGACTCATTACACATAGCTTTTTCTGACCATGAATAAGTCATATAATAAGTCACAGGGAGGAAGAACATGGAAAAAGGAGAAATTCACCAATTATATTGCCATAACATCATATAAATGGATGTGGTCTATTGACATTTCAATAGAACGCTTCCACAGCTGTAACGGGAAGTGGCGGTCCTAACATCTACTGAGGACCCATTTTCAGACCCAATGCAGTAGTCACTGGATGACTCACATAAGGATCTACCTTGATTTTACACCATCTTTCAAACCATAGTTTTTAGATCCCACTGACAATGTCGTAGTGAACTTCCCAAGACATGATGCATCGCAAGCTGTTTAAGATTATAAATTTCAAATGATAGAAGCCAACCAGATATTTAAGCACCACCTCCTCCAGGGAGCCTTCCCTAGCTGCCAAAATGATATTCCTAAAATGCGAATCTCTTTCTCTCTTCCTCACTCCCTCCTATCTCCCTCTATCTCTCTGTCTCTGTCTCTCTCGGTCTCTGTCTCTCTCCCCATTCACTCTCCCACTTCCTTTCTCTTTCCCTCTCCCTCCTTTTCTCTTTAATACACACACACACATACACACACACAGACATACACTGCTTAAAAATCTCCAGTGATTCCCTTTATCTTCACAATAAAATCCAAAATTCTCAACAGTGGCAGTATGGTTTCCACCACCCTTGCTGGTCCTAATTCACGGTATTCCCTTCCATCAATGTTTGTTCCAAACTATCCCATCAGCTGCTACCCATGCACACTCTTTTATCCTGCCTCCCACCATCCTGAGTGTGCCCTCCTGTCTGGAGTATATGCTCCTCTCACTTTTTAGCTGGTTTCCTCCAAAGCAGAGCCAGGTACCCCATCCACAGGAGGCTTGATCCCTGCCCTACCAGCTGCTAGCATCCTCCATCTTCCCACTTCTTTTCACATACCTTCTATTTATTTATTTGAATATACACTATAACCCTCTACTACCCACCCCCAAACCCCCAATAGAATATAAACTCTTTGATAGGAGTGACTGGTTTGTTATCATCTTTGGTTCCCAAGCAAAGTGTCTTCCTTACACGTAGGAGATACTTAATAAATGTTTGTTGAACTGCCTAATAGCCCAGATTCATAGCAACCTTCCTTTCAGATCTCATTTAAATTGTTCTTCTTTTATTTTAATATAGTTCTCTATTGTTTCACACATAATAACGTTTTGCAGTTTTCTACATGGGCTGCTTTAGGAAGCTATATACTCCTTCAGGTCAGGGATGACAAATGATCTGAACTTTGCATCTCCCCTAGCATAGTACTTTGTACACACTAAATGCTTAATAATTGCTTGTTGCATTTCAGAGGATCATAGGTTTAGAGCTGCTGGAACTTTGGAGGAAACTGAAACTTAGGACATTAAAATGATTTGTTCAAGGTCTCACAAGCAATAAATGGTACAAGTGGGGTTTGAATATAGGTCCTCTGGCTCCTAATTCATTAATCTTTCTACTTCACCATGATGCTTCTTTCAATTTTTTTCACTGGCAGTGAGATGAAAGTTAGTCATAACACAACTCTCAAAGGGAAAAAGCCTTGTGATCAATTTTTTACACTGAGAAAAATACAAGTGAAATTGGGGGTGAAGTAAAGGGAGTCACTAGACTATACAGACCCTTTGACCTAGCAATACCACTCCTAGATCTAGAACCCAAAGAGATCAAGAAAGTGGAAAGGGACCCACATGTACAAAAATATGACAGTCTTTTTTGAATTAGCAAAGAACTGGAAACCAAATGGATGCCCATCGAATTCTGGCACTAAAAAGGATGAAAAGAATGGTTTCAGTAAAACTTAGAAAGATTTGTATTGATGCACAGTGAAGTGAATAGAACCAGAACAATTTATATAATAACAAAAATCTAAAGATGACAACTTGTTAAGACTTACATGCTCCTATCATCGTAGGGACCGGCCATGACTGGAAGACATGAGGCATGCTACCTAGAGTGTCAAAGAGACATGTTGTTTGGACATGGCCAAAGAGGGAAATTTTTTGCTTGACTGTGCCTATACATTACAAAGGTTTCATTTTTCTTTTTTTCCAATTGCTAGATGGATAAAGGAAAGAGATAATACTGATTTGTGTTCATTAAAACAATTTTTAAAAAATTTTAGAGAAAACCATTATATCTTTGTCTCAGTTTCCCCAACTGATGGCACACACCTCCAATCTTAGCTAGAGGGGAGGCTAAGGCTAGCAAATCTCTTGATCTTGCAAGTCAAGTTCTTTGTGCCAATTAGAAGAGGAAGGAAGGAAGGAAGAGAAGGAAGGAAGGAAGGAAGGAAGGAAGGAAGGAAGGAAGGAAGGAAGGAAGGAAGGAAGGAAGGAAGGAAGGAAGGAAGGAAGGGAGGAAGGGAGGAAGGGAGGAAGGGAGGGAGGAGGAAGGAAGGAAGGAAGGAAGGAAGGAAGGAAGGAAGGAAGGAAGGAAGGAAGGAAGGAAGGAAGGAAGGAAGGAAGGAAGGAAGCTGCTCAAGTCCTCCAGATTGCCACATTCTGTAATTCTATCCACTACTTTATATTGCCTCCCACAATATTTATATTGTCAGTCTCATCTGACTTTTTTACCACATTCTTCCCCACCAACTTCAAGCTTTAATCCCAAAGCCCTTCAGCCACTGATCCGCAGTCACTTCCATCTTACCAGTTTACAGAGGACTATATCACCAACAAATCGCTTGCCTCTCTTCCTATCTCTGCCCCTCCTCCTCATGTTGATTCTGCTTTTCATCCTCACTGTGACCACTCCTCAATCATCAACTTCAATCAACACCAGGAAGCCAAAAGGTGGATTTCCAACTTCCTTTACACCTTAAGCCTCCTTGGAGGCAGGGGCTATCTTGTTTGCATTTGTTATCTCCAGCAATTAGTATAGCACCTGATAATTATTATATGCTTAGTGAATGTTCAATCTCATTTTTCCTTCTATCTCTCTATTATCCATCTATCATCTGGCTGTCTCTTATCTCTCTAGCAAACTATCATTTGTTTTATCTATCTATGCATCTATCTAATGTATCTATCCATCCATCCATCCATCTATCTGGCATGATATTCCCCATATCTGGCATCCTCTACCTCCCTCATCAATTGAATTCCTACAAATTTTTCAAGCCCATCTCTTCCAGGTAGTCTTCCTTGATTGCTACAAAATGCCAAAAGCCTACCTTCTCCATATCACTTTCTTTGCCACTTTCCTATAAGATCTTAAAATTTAGAGAAGGAAGCATTGAGATTGCCTGACCTGGTCAAACTGCTCATTTTATAGATAAGGAAACTTAACCCAGAGAGAGATGTAAGTGAATTGCTCAAGGATAAGATTGCTCAAGACAGCAAGGATCAGAGCTGAAATTAAAGCCCGGGTTTAAAAATTCTAAATCAAGTTCTTCAAGTTTCCATCTTGTCTTCCATTTCCTGTATTGTTCTGTACCATAGTTACTCATGTAGACCACAGTCCTTTAATGAATCTTGTTACAAATTGAAGGAAACATGGATAAAACAGAAAAATGAGTAGAAAAGTCAAAGCAAGTCTAAGATCAAATAAGAAGTATTTATTTCCTAAGGCATGAGGGTCATAGCTGGAATGAGAGAAATCAGGCTAAGGAGACACTGTTTAAAACCCCCAGCTTGCAGGGATGATGTTTCTCAATTAACCCCTGATATCTTGTAGCCCCATTGCCCCTTTCCACCACCATGCCCAATTTTTACCCCTTTGAATGATGGGCACCCTATCCCTTCAGGCAGCTGGCTAGGTAATAAAGTGAATAACAGAGCACTGAACTTGGGAGTCAGGAAGATCTGAGTTCAAATCCTGTTTTAGACACAAATGGGCTCTGTCATATTGGGCAAGTTACTTCACCCCAACCTTCTGTAAAATGGGGATAATGAAAGTATCTTACTTAGAGGACTGCTGAAAAGGTCAAATGATATCTGTGAAGCACTTTGCAAAACTGATATCAACTGATATTATTCTCCTTGGGAACCAAAATGGTGGTGTTTTCTTTCCTTCCTTCCTTCCTTCCTTCTTTCTTTCTTTCTTTCTTTCTTTCTTTCTTTCTTTCTTTCTTTCTTTCTTTCTTTCTTCCTTCCTTCCTTCCTTTCTTTCCTTCGTGCCAACCAACAGGAGTTTATTAAACATTTAGCACAGGCACTCTGCTAAACATTGGGGACATAGAGAAAGGTAAAAACAGTCCCTGCCCTGAGGGATCTTACCATCTAATAACAGATTCATTTTCACAAGCTCCAGCCTATAGGCTCCACCTGAGTTAGTACAGTAGGGAAGACACTAATACTGGCAGAATGTAGATGTTCTTACAGGATGAAGGAACAGGGAGGGTAGCCAGTGGAGCTCCAGCACAATCTGTCCTTCTTTCATTCACTTATAAGTGGCCTTTGGCCAAACCCACAGGGAACAGAGACATGGAGGAAAGCATGGCTCCTGCTGAATTGTGGCTTGACCTGGATTCCCAAGTTCTGCAAACTGATTTGATTTTGATCTTGAAAGGGAAGAAGGAAGAGGATGCCATAGGCCATCAAGGATGAAGGAGACACAAGGATATCATGCCAGCACTGCCAGAGATCAGAGGTCAAGCCAGGGTGTGAACAGAGTAATGATGCTGAGCTGTAGATGTTCTGAGATCCTCACAGATCAAAGGATTATAGATTTAAACCAGGAAGGGACCTTCATTTCACCAAGTCCATTCCCTGCCCCTTAATTTACAGCTGAGGAAAGTGAGACATAAGGAGGGGAACTAACTTTCCCAGCATCACAAAGCTCATAAACATCTAAGGCAAGATTTGCCCTTAGGTCCTCCTCACTGTGAGCACAATGGCAGCTAGGTGGCACAGTGGATAAAGAACCATACATGGATTCATGAAGACTCATCATCAGTTCAAATCAAGCCTCAGACACTTACTAGCTAGGTGATCCTGGGCAAGTCACTTTTGACTCAGTTTTGTCTCAGTTTTCCTCATCTGTAAAATGAGCTGGAGAAAGAAATGGCAAACTACCCCAGTATCTTTGAAAAGAAAATCTTAAATAGGGTTATGAAGATTTAGACACAAATAAACAATAATAGTAAACCTACCCATTATGCCATATTGTCTTCCTCCATTCATTCTATGGCTTCCTCCTTCTTTCCACAAATGTGGTCAAGATCAGTCATGGCAGACCTGGGTAAACTTAACCATCAAGGAAGTTATTTCCCATTCCCAAACTTTATGTACCATAAGCGGGTGTGACCAAAGGCAAGTGACACGTTATTCATCTAAAAAATATTTTTAAGTGCATCCTATGGGCAGAGTTGGCTGCCAAAAGTACAGATACAAAAATTTAGAATAATAATACAAAATTTAGAAAATGCAAAAATTTAGAAAAGACATGAACTCTACCCTCATGGACCTGAAGACACAGACCAGAGATACCTACATCACATGAGTAGCAACTGACATTACAAATTATGTTTCCAGATTGGCAAAACATTTTCCTTGTATCGTCTCACTAGGTCTTCACAACCATCATCAATATTCCAAGGCTCACTCTCCCCATTTTATGGAGGAGAAAACTGATGGAGAGGGATTAAGTTATATGACATTGATCTCAAAGGTACAAAATGTCAGAGGTGGCATTCAAACCTAGGTCTCCTTCGATACAATGCTCCCAATGTTTTCCCATTATACTAGGGTACCTCAATGTCTAAGTGAGGTTTGAAAGGAAAGAAAGGAAGAACACAAGGGTCATTAATCTAGAGCTCAAAGGCCCATTCAAGGTCAACTTGCCCAACCTCTTTATTTTATACAAACAAAATGTGGGAAACTGAGACCCAGAGAGCTTTAACTCCACATGTAATGGTTTAACCTGTCCCAGATTACACAGAATGACAGGATCACAGACTCACAGCTGGAAAAGATTTTAGAGGACATCTAATCTAACCTTTTCATTTCACAGATGAAGAAACTGAAGCACAGAGTAATCAAAGGATTATAGGGACACACATCTAGAGCTAGAAAGGACGTTAGATGTCAACTTGTCCAATTCCCTTATTTTACAGCTCAGAACCCTGAGGCCCAAGAAATTTAAGTGACATTTCCAAAGACATACAACTACTAAGTCTTAGAGATCAAACTTGAACCTTTGGCGATCTTCTTTCTCTGAAGATATTCTCATTCCCCTTCTGTACCACTAGCTAATAAGTTAACTAGATTCAGCTGAAACAAACCAGTCAGACCTAGTCACACTAGACTATGGAGAATAACTGACAAGAAATGCTTAAAGGGAGTAGGAGAGAGAAGAAGGTAAGAGAGAGGAAAGGATGGGACTGAGCAGAATACTGGAAGAAGCCAAGAAGGTTTCCAAGTGTCAGCAGCAATTTTGGTCCTCTGCCTCTGGAGAGAGGCTCTTTCCACTACATTAGACTTCTTATATGGCACCAGATGCAATCTACAGGAAGGCCTGCATTTCCTTGTTTTGAAATCAGCACTTAAGAATGTATTAAACGTTTCAGTTTTGTGGATGATGGTGGGTGGAAGGAGGGATTTTTGCACATGCATATCTTTTAACATCAGAGTTTGAAACCCAGAGGAAGGCATACAATACATTTCACTTTTCCCCTTTGGGGACTCTTCATTCTCATTAGCAGTTGCCAGTGTGTTTCCAGTCTCTGTTCTCTCAGCAAGAAAGGCAGATGACTCCCAAAGGAGCAAATGCCAATCAAGAGAATGGCAAAGGTGGCATTCCGGCAATCAGCATCTCCCCTCTTCCCACAAGACAGTCAATTACTCTCCCGATGCTCTAGAGTTCCAACGAACCACAGCCGGAGGTTGGATAGCAATTTCCATGCTTCTTAGAGTTTCATCACCACCATTCCCTATATCTCTATAATTAACTTTTATAAAATAAAGACTGGGAACATGGAGGCTGGAGTTACAGCTGGTCCGAACTCAGCCTACCTGCCAAGAAATTCCATCTATAGTGACTCCTCTCCAAGGCTAGGACATTGTCAATAAATACTTCACTCCCAATGCTCCATGTTGCTCAGGAAAGCTGGTCTATACGGTACTCCTTTTCTCAGTTAATTTCTTTTCCAAGGACATGACTAAAATCAAGCCTGAGCCTTACCTACCTCAGAGTACTAGTGTGTCAACAGACAAGCTTCTGAATGCTGATCTTTACAAAATACCCCATTCTGATGATATTAAACCACCCAAGCACTCCGTTATAAAAAGCCCAGTAAAAACAGAGCTTCTTTCTCTCTCTTCTTTCCTGGCTCAATAGCAGCACTTAACTAATAAATACTAATCTATCCTCCAGCTATGTTGACATCAGTCAATTATGCTAGTGCCAAGTAAAAATAGTTCGTAAAGAAAAATGCTGTATAGATTGCAGTATGAAAATAGCTACATGGATTTCACCTCTGTTCTACGCAGGGGAGAGAAAAGGTTTATCAAGCAGGGAAGAAAAATTTAAAAAAAAAAAACAAAAAGGAATGAGTGTTTCCTGGATTTTTTCATGTTCATTTGAAAATTCAGAATTGATAGCATGATCCTTCCCCACCCCGCTCCCTCTGCATCTGATGGCTAATGTAAACACTGAGTTTTCACCAGATCCGACTTATCCTATTACTGTGGAAACCATGTTCCTCTGCAGACATTCCCAATGCCCTTCTGTATTACCTTAACTAATAAGTTAACTAGACTCACCTAGAGTTAACTAACCAGTGACACTAGGCTACTGAGAGTAACTGACAAGTATACTCAGAGGCGGGGTGGAGGGGGAGGAAGAGAAGAGGCAAGGGAGAAAAAAGGGGGGAAATAACCAGAACACTGAAGGAATCCAATAATGCAATCTAGAAGTAAAGCTCCTCTGTCCCCTTTCATTGGCATCTTCATTCTGAACTAAAGAGATCTGAGCAGTAATTCTATAAACAACCAGCCTTTAGAAATCAGAGATAACAAGATTCTCTAGACTCATAATTACTTCTAAACCAGGCAGGCTGAAATTGCGCCTGGTAAAAGCATCATGGCAGCTAGCTCCAGGCCTGGAGTCAGGAATACCTATGTTCGGCCTCAGATTCTTACTAGCTGTATGACCCTGGGCAAGTCACTTACCCATTTGCCTCAGTTTCCTCATCTGTCAAATGAACTGGAGAAGGAAATGGCAAATCACTCCAGTATCTCTGCCAAGAAAACTCCAAATGAGACCACCAAGAGTGTCCAAATGACATTATAGAAAGATATCTTGACTTATATGTGAATTGGATTTAAGTGAGACAGAGTTGTACAAAGTCATCAGCTTACTGTGTCTTCCAGAGTCATAGAAGTTCAGTGGAAAGACAGAAGTCCAGAAGACCAGCGATGTCCCAATGTGCATCTATAACACACCTAGGACTATGCTAGATATTGTAAATTTAACAAACTGAATTTGGTGAGAGGGCTACTGAAGAAATTCAGAAGGCAGGAGCTGTTGGGTTCAAATCATGACACCAGGCCAGTCACCTAATTTCTATAGGGCTTTGCTTTCCACTACTCTGAACCTCCAATGAGATAGTAAAGAACTTTGAGAATTTTAAAATTTCCAAAATTCCTCTTTTCAGGAGTACTTGACTTAGGGGTAGAGGACATGCATGTGAATCCTGCTTTTAACACTTCCAGTAAGTCTCTGAGTCTCATGTATAAAATAAGCAAGTTAGACTAGATAGTCATTAAGGCCTAGTTACCTCTGGATCTATGGTACTAATACCATAGTATTAGTAATAGAAAGAATTAGTAAGAGAAAGAATCACCCTCTACTTTTTTTGTCACTTTAGTATGGTGGCACAAGTCTGTTGGCCAGAAACAACTCTGAGGGTCTCTCCATCCCACTTTGATTTTTTTTTTTTGGATTAAAGGGGTCAACCCTCAGTTCACTTGTTAAATAGCCTTAATCACTGAATTCTCATTGCTCAGTCAAAGTGAGAACTTGGAAGGCCCTTAGCTTAAAAAGGCCAAAGTCTCCCACTACATCCAGGGCCATCTCCAGTTGTCCTGATTTGTATCTTGCCACTGAACCCAGATGATACCAGAGAAGAAAGTGAGGCTGGTGACTTTGTACAACTTTGCCTCACTGTAATCCAATTCACTTGCAAGTCATGGCACCATCTTCCTGATGTCATGGTCCTCTTTGAGATGAAGAAAAAAATCACACAGAAACCACAAATCTACCTATACAAAGGTCCACGTGTAGTTCTATTACCTGGCCTCTGGCTATACCTACCATGGCTACCAAGAAGTGAATCCTCTAAAGAAATGAGCTGACCTTAACCCCAAAGCAGGGCTCCTGAGTACAGTATGCGGGTAGGAGGGCCAATAAACCAGAAGAGACAGAGGACATCCCAATCCCAGAGAGAAGCCACAGCTAACAGGACCAGGAGGTGTTACCTTCTTACCGTCCCTCCTCTCTCTCACCAGAGTTATAGGCACTTAGATGCCTTTAACATCTCTGCTTCCCTTTGGGAAGGGAATGTCTTAGCCTTTGTTTTAAATATACATTTTGCTTCCTGAGCATTTAAATGCAATAAAAATGTTAGCCAATATGCCCAAGCTGTTGTATTTTACTAATTACTCATGTGCCTGGAGGAAGGGCAAAGAGAAAGAACATTCCTGGGGCCCAAAAGCTAATTTAGAACCATCAGGCAAAGCATTCCTTCGGACACGTGAGGGCAAGAAAGAAGGGGGTCAATGTTATAATGTCTTCCTAGCAAGAACCTGAGATCGAGCTATGCCTAGTGGAAAATAGTGAGCTTGTAGGTACTAAGGTCCGCAAAGGGAGGAGTGGAAAGACATCTCCATTCTCTTTCCCTTCTTCCCTGGTAGCTATCCAATTTTGTTTCATGGCCATATAAGTGAAAACCATTTCCCCATGAAAGAAGGATGAAGTGAGCTGCTTTGAAAGAGAAAGCTGTGCCCCTGAAAAGGAAGGGGCTTCTGAGGAGGCTCTACCCATGTGAAAGGAAGAGAGAGTTATCGGCACACATTCACTGGAGCTTTTGGCTCAGGGGATATTTATCATCTCTACCTGCTTTGCTCCCAGGCTCTACTGCTGCTCAAGCTTAGATTTCACTCCCTCTGCCTCTTAGAAACTTTATCCTTCAGGTTTCAGTTCAGAAGCCACATCCTCCTGAATGCTTTCTTGATCCTTGCCCCCCACCCACCCTCCTACCCTGTGTTAGCATTCTCTCCCTTCTCAGATTATTTTATTATCATTATTATTTATTTTTATTATTTATTACATTATATAATAAAAATAATATTTATTATTATTACCTCACGTATCTGCATAAATGTTTTCTCTCCCCCAAACCCAAGTAGAATATAAATCTCCTGAGGGTAAGAATTGTTTTCCCCTTTAACTTCATGTCCCCAAAACCCAACATTGGCAAAAATGACATTAAGTATTTAATCAAAGTCTGTTTAATTAAACCATATTATGGTTATTCCAATTCAGTTCCTAAACAAATCACAAAATTCTGGTGCTGGGAAGGACCTCAGAAGTCAACCTCATTATGTGCTATTGACTCAACTTGCCCTTCAGTACTATTCTTTTACCTCTTGAAACTTAAAGAGAATTCTAGAGTACACAACACTATTGATTAGTCAGTTTAATCTACTGCAATCATACAAGCACCTACTATGTGCAAAGAAGTATGATCATCAATAGATATGAAGACAAAATAAAAAATAGTTCTTACCTGCAAAATATTAACATACAAGTGAATAGCAGTCGGCGCCCCCTCTTCCTTTTCTTTGCTTGTTGAAGGCTTAATGAATCCTTTGAAATCCAGCTCAAATGTCACCTCCTTCATGAAGTCCTCCATGATAATACTTCTCTAGTGCATTTATGACATTTCATTTTGTATGATGGTTATCTGTGCATGAGTGTATTCCACTCTTGACCATAATCTCTATGAAGAAAAGGACCAAATTGATAAAATGTGTATCTTCTCCCAGAGCTTAAAGCAATCCTTTGTCACAGGAAGCAGTAAGAGATATGAGTGAGTGGATGGAAAATGAAATGAGCAGAACCAGAAGCACATTGTACACAGTAGCAAGAGCACTGTGCTATAATCAACTACGAATTACTTAACTCTTCTCAGAAATACAATGATCCAAGACAATTCCAAAGGACTCATGATGGAAAATGCTATCCACATTCAGAGGAGGAACTGATGGAGTCTGAATATAGATATAAGCACACTTTTTTGTGATTTTTTTTCCTTTTGGGCTATTTCGTCTTTTACAACATTACTAATATGGAAGGCAGCAACTAGGTGATGCAGTGGATAGAACACTAGTGCAGCAGTCAGGAAGACCTGAGTTCAAATCTCACTTCAGACATTTGACACTCACTAGCTGTGTGACCTTGGGCAAGTCACTTAACCCCAACTGCCTCATCCTGGGCCATCTCCAGTCATCCTGATGAATATCTATTCACTGGATCCAAATGGCACTGGAGGAGAAGTGAAGCTGGTGACCTGCACAGCCCTCATTCACTCAAAACAAAGTCAAGTGCAAGTCATGTCATTATTTCTCTGATGACGTGGTCTTCTTCGGCAACAAAGGAGGAACACACGCACAATATGGAAAGAAATGTTTTACCTGATTGCACATATAGGGAGGGGGAAAGAAAAATTTGGAACTCAACATTTTTTAATTAATGTTTAAAAAAATCATCTTTACATGTCATTGGTAAAAACGCTATTAAAAAGTTTTTAAGAAAAAAAAATAAAAAACAGAAGATAAGAAAAGATACCTCATCTGCTCTTTTGCCAAAACCAGGGTCCACAGGTGTGAAACATTACATATAATAGCAGATTTTTTAATGCATTGATTAATTGTGCTGATTTTCTTCTCTACTTCTTCTTCCACTATTTTTTTCTTTTAAAATACATTTATATTATTGGAAGGGAGAAAGATGCAGGGGGTGGTCTGGGCAACATAGAAAGATCAAACAAATTTTAATAAAATGTTTGTTAAAGTGAATTGGTGACAATATAGTAAGAAGTCAATCTACTATTATCATTTCATTCATTTCTAGGCAGGCATTCTTCTAAGATGTTGTCACCGGGTGGACATGTTGTAGACTTCTTCTATGCTAATAAACTCATCTCACATTTGATAACCTCTTCAATGTGTTCCTTCCTTAAGAGAATGTATTAGTTCGAGGCGGGAGTGAGTGTAAGACTCTTCCCTTGGGCAACAGACTTGCCATTCATAGAGAGGGAGGCTATATTGAATTCTGCACATAGTTTAACTATAATTAAGTGCTGAGAGTTGAATAAGCTAATTCACTCACCCTCCACCAATATTACCTGGGTTTGGATGCCCACTATTATGCGGGATCTCTGAATGGAGCACCACTTTGCTATACTTAGGCAATAATAATAAAGATGATGATGATGATGATGATGGCTAAACACTTTACAAATATTAATTCATTTGATCCTCATATCACCTCTGGTAGATCGGTGCTATTATAATCACCATTTTATAGAAGAGGAAACTAAGGGTGAGAAGTGAGATGATTTGCACAGGGCTACACAGCTAGTGTCTGAAGTGGGATTCAGACTCAAGTCTTCTTGACCTCAATGATAATAGTTCCCACTATGCCACCTAATATCATGTAGCAAGAATTTGGGTGTCGTTCATCCCTTTAGATCACAGACTCTTGTTAGAGACTCAAACAAGATAATATTTGTAAAGTACTTAGTACATAATAGGTAGTTAACAAATGTTTTTTCCCTTCCTCTCCCCTCTCACCCCTTCCTGGGACATATATCATGAGCACCAAGCAGATCACAGAGGATAGGGAGACATGAATCTGGGACTTGGAAAGAGGTATCCACATGGCATCTACACAATAACCACGTACAATGAGCAATGCATATGAGTTGGAGACAGTGAATCTTAACAAGGATGAACAAACCTGTGGGTCTTGTCCTTACAAGGTATAGGAGAGATCAATGCACTTAGGAACCACATGCATGAAGGACCACCTGAGACCTATTCATTCATGTTGGGATCAAATCATTTAGACTCCAGTGGTGTCCAGCTCAAATAGAAAGAGACTGCTTAACCATGCATAAGCATCTCTGTGGACTGTATGTTGACTTAGAAAACCACAAATTACTTTTATCTTTTTAAATGTATTTTATTTCTTTCTAACAATATTTTCCAATTACAATTGAACATAATGCAATTTATGGATTATGTATTTGATACCTCTGGCATAGACTATATAGGTCTCAAGAGAAGACTGTCCTCAAAGGGGATGTTTGCCTGCTTTCTGATTGGCCCTTTCTTATAGTCAAATTCTTGTTAACCTGAGAACTTATGGGGAGCTGAGAGCTCTCTTGGAGATAGAAAAACAGACCAGATACTGACACTTCAAGGTTTTTCATGGTTGGGAACATGTGTCAGAGAGATCTTGTGAAAGGCGTCTCAAAACTATTTCACCTGGGCTCATTATATCAATGTGTGCATATCTCTGTATGTGTGCATAATAAACACACAGATATGTAATATATACATAGATATATGTGCACGCACACACACACACAGAGTTTATACACACAGGAGGTAGTGTAATTTCGAGAAAAGAACAATTGTCTCCAGTGCCAGATAACTCTGATTTCGATCACACTTTCAATTACTACCTGTGTGACTTTGGACAAATAATTTCTCTGACTCTCAGTTTCTTCATCTGTAAAAGGAAAGGGTTGGACAAGGTAACCTCTAAGCCCCCTTGTAGTGACAAATTCCTTAGGAACCTTGACCTCCAAAAAAAAAAGTTTCAATTTTGACAAATGAGTGAACTGCTCATTCCACTGCTTTTGAAGATGAACCCAAATTATTCTGCTTCCTTTTCATGGGCTCATATGAAAGAATTAATGCACATCAGCAAATCAAGCTCCTTTCTTACCTTCCTCGATCTGAAATATTACAAATTGCTATCTCTCTCATCCTTCCTTTCTTCCTCCCACTTCAAACGTCAGCTATGGCTATCTAGTAAAATCAACAGCCCTTAAAATTGTCATTGGACATAAACAGAGTTGACAGAGAGGGAAGATTTGGGAAGTGGGAAGATTTGAGCCAAGACGTCCTCCCTTCAGCATGGCGCCTTCCTGCTCAGTATTCTGGCTTGGTAATTGACTTTGCAGCCTGATTCCTATCCCTGTGACACCAGGCTGAGCCCAATCTAGGAATAAGGACCCACTTAGTTCAAGGCCAGCTTTTCCTTGCTGTTCTGCATTAAATCAATACCCAAAGAAACTCTCTTTGCAGAGTCTGGGATTGTGACAGCTCAGTGACAGGACAATGGACCTGCTGGGACATCTGCTTGGCTGAGCTCAGCCTAAATATAATGAAAAAGATGTACTGGAAAAAATTGGAAGTTGGCCTATAGCATCCAAGGCCCCAGGTAGACTTACCAGTACCCACCAGGCTGGCATCTATTATTTTAATAGCCATTTGGTGTGATGGGTGAGGGGAGAGACTCAATATAGTATGATGGGAAAGGGAGGCCTTAAGGAGATATTCTGAGGCTGATCTCAGCTGGCCTTGACTTAAAAACTCACTTTCATAATAATAGAATTTGTATAATGCCCACTATGTGCCAAGCACAAAATTATCTACTTTGATCCTTGGAACAATCCTGAGAGCTGGGTGTTATTATTATCTGCATTATAGGGTTGAGAAAACTGAGACTGAGAGAGGATAAGTGACTTGCCCAAGTTCACACAGCTAATTAGTATCTGAGGTCAGGAATGAACTTAATTAGGTCTTCCTGATTCTAGGTGGTTTATCCTTTGCACTGTCTAGCTGCATCTTTTATTTTTTATTTTTTTAACAAAACTGGATGTTCTTATTTAGAGAAGGGACGAGAAACTGAAAGTGGTGCCCATCAACTGGGAGAGAGTTGAGCAAATTATACCTATATTAATGGAATGGAATGCTCTTGCCCAGCATGATGACAGACATGATTTCAGAGAAACCTAACAAGACTTTCATGAACTGATGCAAAGTGAAGTAAGCAGAACCAGTACTATAATACATACAACAATACTGTGAAAACAAATACCTTTGAATGACTTAACTCTGATTGACAAAACCATTAATTGTAATTCCAGAAGACCACTGGAGAAGCATGCCATGTGCTTCCTGACAGAGAGGTGATATATTCAAGAAGCAGAATGAGATATGTATTTTTGGACAGATTCAATACATGAATTTGTTTTATTTGAATGCATAGTTGTTACAACTTTAAAAAAATTTTAATGGGACTGGAGGGAGAGAAAACAAATATTTGTTAATTAAAAAAATAATTTTTAAAGTGAAAATAAATAAAATAAAGAAGTACTAGGTGGTCTATAAGGTCTTTTTCATTTTAAATATATAACTTTATGATGTTCCTGAAGTTCTCCTACCTGGTTAGCTACCTCACCTACCTACTATTAAGGGTTATGATGTTATAATTTGGTGCTGAGTCATTTCAGTCATATCCAACTCTTTGTGACCCCACTTGGAGTTTTCTTGGCAAAGATCCTAGAGTATTTTGCCATTTCTTTCCCCAGATCCATTTTACAAATGAGGAACTGAAGTAAATGGGTTAACTGACTTGCCCAGGGTCACACAGTTAGGAAGTGTCTGAGACCTGATTTGAACTTAAGTACTCCTAATTCTAGGGTTGGTACTCTATCCACTATGCCACCTAACTAATAATAACTGATTTACACATATATGTGTTTATGTCTCTCACCATTGCACCATGACATCTCACCTGTCCTTTCTACTTGGTCATCCCTTCCTGGAGTCATTCCACATTACTTTCAAGGAACCATACATTGGATCCACACCAAAATCCTACAAGGCAGATGCTATTAGCTTCTGAATTTTACAGATGAAGAGCCAGAGGGTCCAGAGGGTTGCCCATGGTCACATATCTAGCAAGCCTATTACATGGGATTCAAACTCATGTGTTCAAGGAGTCCCATAGCTAAGGCACCTGGCAGAGAGTCACCATGTTCCTCTTCTACATTTCCTTTGAGGTTCAGCTTCTGCTCTGAACAGCAAGAAAAGCCAAGTCATTGATTTGTAGGCAGAGTAACTGAATCTTTTCCCCAGCCTTAGTGTCAGAATTATTGGATCATAGATTTAGAGCTGGAAGGAGCTTTCCAGGTGACCAAGTCTAACTCCCTTATTTTACAGATAAGGAAATTGAGATCTAGAGAGATGAAATAATTTACCTAAGATCATATAGGGTAGTAAGTGACAGAGTCAAGACTCAAACCTATCTCCTCTGCTTCCAATTTAGCTCTCTTTCCATTAGCTCTCATTGCCTCACCTCTCCTTCATCAACAATCAGGTTAAGTTTTTCCCTCTTACTAGGGTGATGTGCCCTTTAGAGCCAGGAGCTACAGTATCGGCTGCAAAATGACCTTTGCTTGAATACTCTCTGGAAAGAAAAAAAGCTTCCATGAGAGATAAAAAGATCTGACTTTTGACTTTACCTTCATGTTATTTTTTAAAGTGATTTAATATAAGAATATGCCAATATGGATGGAAAGAAGTGCGGCTGAAGGCCCAGTATGAAGGACATTAAAAATGTATGACACATTGTATATTCTCGTAGGAACCCTATCCAGGGCCTCTACAGCTGATAAAATGACATAAAAATGTGATTAATAATATTGTAAATCCTGTTGATTGGAAAATTCAGGGACACATGACAGATTGACCTGACTATCTGATTTAAGCCAACATTATAAAAAGAACCCTTCACATCCCTCGAAAGAATAATGTGTTGCCTGCAGGACAGAACACAGTAGAACAAAATGTCGTTGTCTTCCTTGGTTTCTTTTTCATCCATTAAATGCCCTCCAAACTTTTTCTACTGGCATTTGTTACAGGAGGAAACACAGCAGCTAGTTGGGAGATGGCATTGCTTGGCCGGCACTTCTAAATTATTTACATGATTGTTTTA
Organism: Bettongia penicillata ogilbyi; assembly: GCA_023548195.1. Classification (NCBI taxonomy): domain Eukaryota; kingdom Metazoa; phylum Chordata; class Mammalia; order Diprotodontia; family Potoroidae; genus Bettongia; species Bettongia penicillata. Next base: position 5,825,438 of record JAJHZJ010000231.1, on the reverse strand, counting down.
AAAATGTATGCTAATGAGAGCAAAACCTTGGAGAACCTTCCAATCAAAAAGCAGCAAAGGGCTCCAGATGATTTAAGTGAAATACAGGAGTGAACAATTAAAAAAATATCAAAGGTATTTGAAGCCTTCAAACTCCCACCTCCAGGTTTTTGCATGGGTTGTTCCTCTAAAATATTCTCCTTCCTTATGTCTACCTTTTGGAATTCCTAAATTTCTTTCAGTTACAGCTCAGTTATCCCTTCATCTGGGAAGCCTTTATGGGAATTCCTAAGTGTTAGTTTTCCCTTCTCAAATTATCTCATATCTACTTATCTCTTTATATGAGTATTATCTGGTAGAATGGAATTAATCCATCAATCATCATTTATAGATGCTATGGATACACGTAAAAGAACAAAAAGACAGGTACTTGTGTCTTATATTTGTTTTTGTGTGTTGCCACTTACCCACCCAAATGCTCAGCAGCACACCTTGGACATAGTCATTGCTCAATAAATGTTTGCTGTTGTAGCTGTTGAGTCCTGTGGGTTTTTCATTTCCTTCTCCAGCTTATTTTACAAATGAGGAAACTGAGGCAAATAGGGTTCAGTGACTTGCCCAAGGTCACACAGCTAGTAAGAGTCTGAGTTGCAGATTTGAACTCAGGTCTTCCTGACTCCAGGTCTGGCATTCTGTGCACTATGGTGCCACCTAGCTGGTCAGCTTCTTTCCAGCTCATATTCTAGGGTCTGACCTAAGAGTTTTTGATCCTCATACATTAATGTAGCTAGCAAAGGGAGCTGTTCTGCTAGCCATCAGGCAGCTATGTGTCCCGAGGGAAGACATACACAGCTTCTCCAACCCTTAAAGTCCCTTTTGCCAAGCTAATAGAACGCTAGATGGAGAGTCAGAAAGAACTAGTTCAAATCCTGCTTCAGAGACTATTCTCTTGACTTGGGACATTCTCTCTGGCTGTTCCCAGTCCCTGGAGTACTCTCCTTCCTCTGCTCCAACCACGGACCTCTCTAGCTTCCATTAAACCCCAACTAAAATCCCTCCTTCTACAGGAAGCCTTCCCCAAATCCTCTTCAATCCAAGGCCTTCCCCTCCCATTGATTATTTTCTTTTATCTTGTATTACCTCACTTTATACATGTTTTTTTGCTTTTTGTTTCCCCATCAGACTGTAAGCTCCTTAAGAGTAGGGACTGTCCTTTGCCTATTCTGAATCTCCAGCACTCAGTATAGTGCTTGGAATACTATAGGAGCTTAATAAATGTTTATCAATTGTTTCATACTAGTCGTGTGACCTCACTCAATCTCTCCTAGAATAATATCTTAAAACAATATCAGAGTTGTAAGATGAAGACAATAATGGCACCTAGAAGGTAGGGGGTGCAGTGGGTAGAGTATGGAGACTTGGAGTCAAGAAGACCCATGTTCAAATCCAGCTTCGGAAACTGCCTAGCTGTATGGCTTTGGGCAAGTCACTTAACCTCTGTTTGCCACTGGAGAAGGAACTGGCTAACTACTCTCAGATCGTGGCCGAGAAAAGACCATGGACAGAGGTCCACAGGGTCATAGAGGGACAGACATGACTAAAATAACTAAATAACAGTAACTACCTCACAGAGTTGTTGTGTAAGGATCCAACAAGGTAATACCCAGTGCAGCTTCCTAACTGGTATCCCAGAATCTTCCCAGTTAACTTGGGGTTTACTGGCCAGATGTCTTTCTTGTCTGTCGTTTTCTTTTTTGTCTTTCTTTTTCTCTCCTTTCGTTCTTTCCTTTCCTTAAACCCAGTGCACTCTGAGGCCCATAGATTGACCAGCAATGGGTCCCAACCCAAGTTCTATTCCATGGCTGTTTTGTGGACCCTCCTGGCTTAGAGTGAAGGTCAATAGTAACTGTTTCTCTTTGAAACAACAACCTTGAGGGTCCCAAGTCTCCTACCTTTCCACTTTGATTCACTTATTTATTTTTTTATTTAAAGGGTACACACTCTGACTACTTCTTAAAAGAGACCTATTCACTTAATGGACATTACCTCACTCTAAGTGAGCACCTGAATAGGCCTTAGTCTAAAAGGCTGAGGTCTCCCATTGCATCCTGGGCCATCTCCAGTCATCCTGATGAATATCTGGCCACTGGATCCAGATGACTCTGAAGGAGAGGTGAGGCTGGTGACCTGCACGGCCCTCCCTCACTCAAAACAAAGTCAAGTGCAAGTCATGTCATCATTTCTCTGATGTCATGATCCTTTTCAGCAATGAAGGATGAATACAACAAGATGGTGCAGTGAATAGAACACTGAATTGGAGTCAGAAAGATCTGAGTTCAAATCCAACCTTGGACACTTACCAGCTGTATGACCTTGGGCATGTCACTTAATCACCGTCTGCCTCAGTTTCCTCAACTCTAAAATAGGGATCATTATAGTATCTTCCTCTTGAAGGATAATGTTTGTAAAGCACTTAGCATAGTCCCTGGCATGTAGGAGGAACTTAATACATTTTTGTTCCCTTTCTCACCTACCCTACCTTCTCTTCCCTAATACAAGATGTCCCAAAAGTCTTAGGGCAATTGTAAGCTATTCAAAAAGGACATCTCATATGTCTAAAAGCCATGTTACTTACACTCCTCCAAGAGCTCCATAAATGCTAGTTGTTGAGATTATTATTACTAATGGTTATAATTACCTGACACAGGTCTTGGAACTATGGGAGTGACAGATCAAGCGGGGAGAAAGGGAGAACAAAGCAGTGATAAGACACGGAGCAGGAGAGAATGAAAACATGAAGGAGGTGTTATTCTGGATTCATCTCACACCAGGGAGATCTGAATCACAAAATGATTCCTGGGTGCAATAGAAATAACCCTGGATTTGGAGTCAGAGATTCTAGGTTCAAATCTCAGTTCTACTTGATAAATTTGTGACCTTGGGCAAGTCACTTTAACTCTCTGGTATCCTTGTCTGCAAAGTGAAAGGGTCATACTGTATGGCCTCAGAGTTCCCTTTCAGCTTAGAATCTATGAGTCTATCAATGCTCAAAGTTGGCTCTGTAATCAATTCATCAATCCATCAATCAATAGTGACTTATGATCATACCTTAAAAACCATGTGCTACAGATCTAGGAAGATTAGAAGGAAAAAATAAAAGAAACAGAGAATGACAGGTGCTAACCCTGTATCCTTCCCCAATTAGTAACAGGGAGTAACCATCGCTGTCACTTGTGGGCCAAGGACTGTGCCAGAGATGGTCTCCTATTCTGCTTAGTGTAGTATATGTCACTGCAGGGGATTCTGGGAACTCGTATACCTCTCTGGGGTTGATGATTACTGGCTCAATGATCCTTGCTCTGATTTTCTCCTTTTAATAAAAATCTTATCTGGTAATTTTCTGGGAGGCAGAATGAAGGAGGTGGATTGCTGGAGTGGGTGGAAGAAAGATTCAGGTTCAAAACTCACTTCTGACATTTCGTAGCTATCTTCCACAGGGCAGCTCAGGGGAGAAAGGACGACCAACCTGGGTGAACCAGCAAGGCTCCCTGAGGGAGAAACAGAAGGTAGTATGTGCCAGGCGAGTCAATCTCTCCACCACAGCCACCTTGACTTGTCATAATGCCCTGATGGAGATGGACCAGGACCCTGAACCTAAGAGTTTTGAGAATCAGAGCATCCCCAAACCCACTGGACACACTTCCAACCCCAATCCTGCAGCTACCACTGAGGAAAGAAATGATTTTCTAGAATAGTCCAGAAAATAAAAAAGAAAAAACAACGTGTAGAGCTTTGGCACTGGGGAGCTGTACCCTGCAATTAAAATACAATATTTGAACAAATAGAATACTCTGATTAAAAGTATATGGGCATATGATGTAAAAGGAAAAAAGAAAGGAGCCTACCTTCCTTGCCACCAGCAGAAGCTGCTGACCAACTGCCACTAATAGATGAACACAAGAGCCCTGGGTTTCTCCAAGAGTTTTGGGAGACCCCAGATTCCCAGAACTGCTTCCATCATGATCCTCATAGCCATCAACCCTGGAAATCATTTCTAGGGCCTCAGACTATCACTATCTGTGGACCTTGGGCAAGTCACTTAACCTTTGTCCGCCTCAGTCTCCTCATCTGTTAAATGGGGATAACAATAGCAAGATCTAATGTGATATTTGTAAAGCACTTAGCATGGTGCCTGGCACATAGTAGGTTCTACAGAAATGTTAGTGATGAGAACAAGGAGGATGAAGAATAAGAAAGAGCCAGCCATCTCTAACATGTCAACCCAACTACCATGTACAGAGTAAACAAGTCAGACAAGCTACAGTAAGTAGCAAGATGCCCTAAGGGAAGAAACATGCCAGTCAAACAACACCCATAGTCTTGATGATCTTCTTCCCTCAGATTCAGGTCCAAGACAGCCCAGGTCCATGAACCCAAGAGCCTTGAGAATGATCATGTTTCTAGCCCGGTGCCTCAAGATACCATCTTGGAAAGCAGCCCCTGTACAGCTGCAGCTCAGGGACTGATCCTCTGGGAGTTCTGGCCACAGCTACTGATGACCCACAAAGGAAAAGCTCTTGCCACCAGAGACCTTGGCTCTGTCCAGCAGGTCAACATCAGAAACCTGTAGGATTTTTATTCTTGCAAATTATGTTACAGAAGAAGCACAATCATCAGCTTTGCTGCTATACCCTCAGAATGATGGGAATTTTCTCTCTGACTTTCCCTTAAAACCTTCCTTAAGGGTGGCCCTCCATCCCCTCATTAGAATATGAGCTTCCTGTGAGTAGGAACTGTTTTATTATTCTATTGGTACTTCTTGCCCTTAGCACAGTGTTAGGCCCTTGATTAATTCCTTTTTCATTCAGGTTCTCCAGCCCCAAGTTCACAATGCCTACTGGTTCTGCCCATTGAATAAGTGATATCCCTCCTCCCCATGAAATCCTTTCAAATACTTGAAGATAACTATCACATCCTCCACTTCCACCTCAAAGACTTCACTTTTTTCAGGCCAAACATGCTTAGTTATTTCAACAAGTCTGCTTATGGCATGGTCTCCAGGCCCTCTGCCAACCAGGTCACTCAGTCTAGATCTCTCTTGCTCATCAATGGCATTGAAATATCACCTTGTAAGCACAGGAAGGCTCTGTCCTTGAGCTTTGGTAACTGCCTTTAATCACTTGCACCTGCAGGCCCTTGCAGTCTCCTGCCAAAGAGGTAAGGAACTCTTCAGTGTTCTCCTTGATTACAGCAACACTGAGCCAGCCATGTCCCCATCCCCACTCAGGATGTGGTGTGCCTGGGCAAGTCAGATGTGGTCCTCTGCTTTCTGTCCTTATTTAGGAAAGAAGCAAAAAAACCCTTGACATCAGGTCATAGGATCCTAGGTTCACAGCTGCAAGAGACCTGAGAAATCATCTAAGTCAACCCTTTCATTTTACATACAAGGAAACTGAGGCTTGGAAAGGTAACATGACTAGAATTACAGATCTTCACTTCAAGATCACCTAATTCAACTTCCTCTATCTACAGATGAGGAAATTGAGGTGCTGAAAATTGTACTGATTTGCCTAAGGTCTCCCAGATGAATAGTGACAGAATGGAACTACAACCTTGGCCTGAATCCCAACCTAGCCATTTTATATTTTATTTTATGTTTACTTATTTTACATTATGCCATACTTTTCTCTTTTCTCCCACCCATCCATCTTTTTTTCTAGCATACATTCACAAAATAAAAGCTTATCTAAATCCTCCTTTCTCCCTTCTCTCTTTCAATTATTCACTCTTTCCTCTCTTCTACCCCTCCATTTTTTCTCTGCCTAACTCCATATCTTTCCCTCCTTGTTTTCTTCCCCTTATCCTTTCTTTATTCCCTCTCTAATCCTGCTCCCTCTTTGTTTTCCTTATTTCTTTCTCTCTTTCCCTCTTCTCTTTTCTTCCCCTCTTGTCCTCCTTGCCTCTTCCTTCTTTTTCCTTCCTTCCTTCCTTTCTTCCTTCCTTCCTTTCTCTTTTCTTCCTCCTTGACTCTTCTCTTTCTCCTTAAATCATTCTTTTACTCCATTCTTCATTTCCTTCACTCCCCTATCATTACTCACTCCCCCTTTTCTTTTTTTAAATTCTAATTTATTTATTTTTAGTTTTCAACATTCATTTACACAAAATTTTGAGTTCCAAATTTTCTCCCCATCTCTCCCCTCCACCCAACCCAAGAAGCATTCATTCTGATTATCCCTTTCCCCAATCTGCCCTCCCTTCTATCACACCCCTCCCTTTTCTTATTTTCATCCCCTCTATTTTCTTGGAAGACAACATAGATTCTATATCTTATTTCAAAATTGCACGCAAAAACAATTTTTAACATACATTTTTACAACTTTTGAGTTCAACTTCTTTCCCTTCCCACCCATCCCCAATGAGAAGGCAAGCAACTTGATATGTTATACATATATATGTAGTTATGCAAAAGACTTCCATAAAAATCATGTTGTGAAAGACTAACTATATTTCTCTCCATTCTATCCTACCCCCATTAATTCTATTCTCTCTTTTGTTCCTATCTCTCCTCAAAAGTATTTACTGCTAATTACACCCTCCTCCCATTTGCCCTCCCTTCTTTCATCTCCCCTAACCCCCATTTATCCCCTTCTTCCCTACTTTCCTGTAGCATAAAATAGAGTTTCATAGCAAATTGAGTATGCATGTTATTCCCTCCTTAAGCCAAATGTGATGAAAGTAAGGATCATTTTTTCCCTCTCCCTCCCCTCTCTTCCCTTCCACTGGAAAAGCTTTTTCTTGACTCTTTTATGTGAGAGATAATTTGTCCCATTCTATTTTTCCCTCTCCCCTCCCAATATATTTCTCTCTCATCCCTTAATTTTTTTTTTTAGATATTTTCCCTTCCAATTCAACTCATCCTGTGTCCTCCATCTACTATCCTAGTACTGAGGAAAGTCTCAGGAGTCATAAATATTATCTTTCCATGTAGAAATGTAAACATTTCAACTTTAGTAAGTCCCCTATGATTTCTCTTTCCTGTTTACCTTTTCATGCTTCTCTTGATTCTTGTGTTTGAAAATCAAAATTTCTATTCAGCTCTGATCTTTTCATCAAGAATGCTTGAAAATCCTCTATTTCACTGAATGACCATTTTCCTCTTGAAGTATTATACTCAGTTTTGCTGGATAGGTGATTTTTGGATTTAATCCTAGTTCCTTTGACTTCAAGACTATCACATTCCAAGCCTGTAGATCCCTTAATGTAGAAGCTGCTAGATCTTGTTTTATCCTGATTGTATTTCCACAATATTTGAATTGTTTCTTTCTGGCTGCTTGCAATATTTTCTCCTTGACCTGGAAACTCTGGAATTTGGCTACAATATCCTTAGCAGTTTTCCTTTTCATATATCTTTCAGTTGGTGATTGATGGGTTCTTTCAATATTTATTTTACCCTCTGGTTTTAGAATATCAGGGCAGTTTTCCTTGACAATGTCTTGAAAGATGATGTATAGGCTCTTTTTTTGATCATGGTTTCAGGTAGTCCCATAATTTTTAAATTGTCTCTCCTGGATCTATTTTCCAGGTCAGTTGTTTTTCCAATGAGACATTTCACATTATCTGCTATTTTTTTTTCATTCCTTTGGTTTTATATTATAATTTCTTGCTTTTTCATAAAGTCATTAACTTCCATCTGCTCCATTCTAACCTTTAAGGAATTATTTTCTTCAGTGATTTGGATTTCCTCTTCCATCTGGCCATTTCTGCTTTTTAGGGCATTCTTCTCCTCATTGGCTTTTTGGACCTCTTCTGTCATTTGGGTTAGTCTGTTTTTAAAGGTGTTATTTTCTTCAGCATTTTTTTGGACCTCCTTTAGCAAGCAGTTGACTCATTTTTCATAATTTTTTTTGTATCACTCTCTTTCTCTTCCCAATTATTGCTCTACTTCTCTCACTTGATTTTCAAAATCCTTTTTGAGCTCTTCCATGGCCTGAGAACAATTCAAATTTTACTTGGAGGCTTTTGATGGAGGAGTTTTGACTTTGCTGTCTTCTGTTTGTGGGCTTTGGTCTTCCTTGTCACCAAAGTAAGACTCTATAGTCTGAATCTTTTTTCAGTTTTTGCTTATTTCACCAGCCACTTATTTGACTTTTGAAGTCTTTGTCAAGGTAGATCTCTGCTTCCAGTGGGGGGGCTTTACTGTCAGCTGCTCGATTCCCCCACAGTCGGTGGGCTTAGAGCTCCTGAAACAGTGCTTTCTCTGCCCTTGCTGCTGCTGTGACTGCCATGGGTTCCTCAGCCCCCTTCCCCCTCTGCTGCCTTGGGGCTGGGGTGGGACCACTCCACTCTCCCACACTGGTCCCACAGGCTTTTTCCACTGACTTTCCAATTTGTCCTCAGCATTTTGGGGTCCTGAAATCTGGAAACTGCCACAGGTGCAACAGGTTCAGTCTCCCTAAGGTCTGCTCAGGTCCTGTCTGTGTAGGCATGGCCCAAGCTGGACTGCTGCATAGAGGCCCTGAACAGTGTGATAAACATTTCTTGATGACCTTCCAGGCTGTCTTGGCCTGGAAATTTGCTTCATTTCATCATTCTGTGAGTTGTACAGTTCCAAAATTTGTGTAGAGCCATTTTTTACAGATATTTGGCTGGATTTGGTGGGAACGCTCCAGAAAGTGGGTGCTGTTACTCTACCATCTTGACTCCACCCCGCACTCCTCCCTTTTCTATTCTTCTTTCCTTCTCTTCCATTTCTCTTCTTCCTTTCCTTCCCTCCCTCTCTTCCCTTCCACTTTGCGCCCTTCCTTCCACATTTCCTTTCTAGATTCCCTCCCTTCCACCTTCTCTGCCTCCCTATTCCCCTACTTTACCTTCCTCCCCCTTTTCCCTATGTTCCTTTTCCAGATCCCCATTTTTTCTCTATTTAGCTTTCTACTGGCGTTCAGTGTTTATATAGATGTCAATAAGCCTGCCTGACCTTTTCTATGCACATCTGCACAGCTGTCATCCACTTTGTAATGTGGTCTCCTGGGTAGGGAGGACTAGGGTAGTATACAGTCCCTAGCAAAATGTTCCATGAATGTTTTCACTTAATAAGTACTATCTGGTGATGAAATGAGGATGAAGCAAGCACTGAATGATAAATAGCAGGAATAAAGCATTAAGTTCCAATCAACCCATGCTGATAGGCTCCTCTGGGATCCTCCTTTGTATGATAAAAAAACAAAAGTTTTGTTTTCTCTGCTTTATGGAAGAGGGGGAAATACCCATTCTGCAAAGACCCAGGCTTTCATATCAATGTTTGCCAAGGCATGAAAAGGGACATCAGAAAAGTCACCTGGATTTGAAATTGATGTCATACTTCAGTATTTGCATACAAATATATCAAGTGGGGAATTCTCTGCACCAGTGCAGATTGCAAGTTATGTATGAACCAGTAGATCACAGGATTATACTATAGCTCTAGAGTTGGGAGGGACCACAGAGGGTTATCTTGACCAAACCCTCATTTTGGGGGCCCAAAGGAAGGAAACAGCATATTCAAATTAAAGGAGGTAAGTGTCAGAACCAGGACTTTTAAGTCTTCCAACTTAAAATCCACTATCCTTTCTACTGCTCCATACTTCCCAAGCCCCAACAAAGAGGCTGAATGACTTTTCCAGGATCATATAGTTGACAAAATCAGAGACAGGATATAAATTTATGTTTTCCTGGCTCTAATTTCAGCACATAACCCACTGCATTACCAACCCCTTTCAGCATTCTTAACAATATTCTTACAAATAATGAAAAAAGGGCTTCTGTTTCTACTAAGTGCCTACTACTGCCTCCTTTTGCTGACTTGCTAAATAATGTAGCTTATTCATTCAATAATCAATGTTAGAAAGACAAAGAGAAATAAACTCCCTACAAAAATTAATCCCACACAATGCCCATTCTATTATTAAAAGCAGGACTTTTGAATTTCTTGCCCTGAGGACAGAGGCAAGAATTCTTTTAAAAAAATCTTTCACTGTTCTTTGGAAATTCCATTGTTGCTTAGCCAAAGTCCATGTCAAAGATTTGTCTCATTTATACTGAAATAGGATGCTATTAGTCAGACTTATCGACAGATTTTGGACTGCTCAGAAGCAGTTAGAAATTTAAGGATTTGCCTTCTCTTTCCCTGCCATTTTTTTGTGAGAAATGAAGTAATCGTTTTCTTTGGTTCATCAATAACACCAATGAATGTCCAGAGAAGACACTAAACTTGTCTCTCTGGTAGCTTCAGGATAATAAATCCACCTTTGAAGTGATTAGTTTAACAAACAGCCTTAATGGTTTAGGGCAACACATTGTGATAAATGTTTTATATGAATGAGAAAACCCCAAACTTTTAATAAATGGCTGCCCTTCCAATCACCAATATAGTCCATTCCAATGGTCGTGATGGGCTCATTTATGAAAGAAATTTCTCCCATTTCTGGAAGGTAGGCTCTACTTTGACCTCCCAATGTTACTTTCCCTCTAGAGATCTGATGATAGGAGATCTGGGAAGAGCTCAGACCCTTAATGGAGTAGGAAGAATTTTAAACGATCTTTCTGAAAAGAAAATCCAAGTCAAGATAAATGGACTCAGCATCTAGGGGCATTTTCTATGAGTTACAGAGTCATTACCCAGAGAACATGTCCACTTTGAGGTGGTACGGCTCAATTATTTTGCTGGTCATATAGGTTAAATTTCTTTAAGGACTACCATTCAGCAACCTTATACAAAGGAATGGTCCTGTTGCCTTGTAAAAGATCGATTAATCAATATAAACATGACAATTTTGTCAAAACACCAGGGAAGTGTTGCTAAATATGAAAGCATGCATTCCAAAAAGGAGATGTGATATCTGGACTTTCCTACCAGGAGAAAAACAAGACTGGAAACAGTTCCTGCTGATTAAACAAACTTTTCCAGGAGAAAAGAGAGGTAAGCCAGAGATGATAACAGTGAGATACCTGACTGGGAAATTTTTGTTGGTTTTATAAACTGGATATGTCATTAATATTTTTTTAATTGAAGGATCATAGGTAGGTATAAAGCCATAGGAGACTTTAGAGGACACTGAGTTCAACTCCCTGATTTTATAGACAAGGCAACTGAGACATGTCTGAGGGAGATTTGAGTCTATATTTTCCCATCTCCAAATCTAGCATCAATGTCATAAATACATTTCCAGCACAAGTAGGTCTTAGTTTCTGCCAAACTGGATGACTTGCCCTACCTCTCTTCCATATATATGCTTTCTCCCATAGCTAGAATGCGTTTTCTTCTCCTCTGGATCTGAATTATCTTCTTTCAAAGTTCATGTTCCATGCCACCTGTTCTTGGAAGACTTCTCTGATTCTGTCAGTAATTAGGACTCTCTCCTCGCTAACACAGTCCTAGAATTAAATATCTCGTCTCTCCTTCATCTCCTTCATGTATCACATCGTTCTGCATTCATGTTGGAATCACCCCATTCCAACAGAATGTAAAGTTTCTTAGTTCAGGATTTCTTCATTTGAATTATCATATCTCCAGTGGACATAAGATTACAGATTGACAGCTAGAATAGATCTCAGGAATCATCTGGTCCAATTTCCTCAGTTTCCTAGATAAAGAAACTTCCTAAAGGAAGCAACCTGTCCAAGAGTGACACAGATGGCTACAACGGGATTCCAGGAGAGAGTTCTAGATTCAGAACTTTGGTCATAGTTGTCAATTAACAGACGCTTGTTAAACTGTCAGATACAGGTGATGGGTTGGCTAGCTTTACCTAAAGGTTTATGTTATTCTTTCTTACAAGGGAGAGCTCATTTTGGTAGAAAGGGGGTGTAGGTGGAGTAGTTATGTATGAAAAAGACTTTTGCAAAAATAAAGAATACTCCTAAGGAGCAAAAAGATGTTTTGGGGCAATATCTGAGTAATACCCAGAAAGTAGCAACTGATTTTTTCCTATATCTGACAAAATTATAAAGTCTTTTCATATTTACAGCAGGAAAGGCTTTAGAAAGTCCAACCCCCCCAATTTACAGATGAAGAAACTGAGGCACAGAGAAGTTAAGTCACTTGTTCAGGGATATACAGGTTGTATCTGATTAAAACTCATTATCAATAACATTATTATCAAAAATAATAAGATAATGTTTAATAAAAATTCATATTTGAATTGGAAATATATCCATATATGCTATATATACATATATGCATATATAAATCAAAATATATAGATATCTAGATCACAAATAATAAATCAAAAAAAAGGTTCAACAAATACATACATATACAATTAAATATATGTGTGTGTGTGTTTGTGTATATACAGACACTATACACACTGCATAGTGAATACACTTCACCTTTCTATATATGCAATGATGGTATATACATTTAATCTCATTTAACCTCTGTCTTGTTTCCTCAACTGTGTAGTGTATATTTATGTGTATGTATTATACACATAGACACACATGCACATTGAATTCATTATACATACATGCTGGGATATAGACACACACATACACATGCACACACATATGAACAAATATATTCCAGCATGTATATTTATGAATATACATATTTGTATGCATATCCACATGTCATGAAATATGTATTTATGTTTGGGTGTATATAGTCATGCTATACAGTATGGTGAATATATTTCAACCTTCTATATACCCAACCATGGTTTATACTTTTAACTTTACCTAATATCTGTCTGCCTCACTTTCTTGTATGTATATGTGTGTGTTCATTCTTCGTTGCCGAAGAAGACAATGCCATCAGAGAAATAATGACATGACTTGCACTTGACTTTGTTTTGAGTGAGGGAGGGCTGTTCTGGTCACCAGCCTCACTTCTCCTCTAGCACCATCAGAATCCAGCGACCAGATACTCATCAGGATGACTGGAGATGACCCAGGATGAGGCAATTGGGGTTAAGTGACTTGCCCAAGGTCACACAGCTAGTGAGTGTCACGTGTCTAAGCTGAGATTTGAACTCAGGTCCTCCTGACTCCTGCACTGGTGCTCTATCCACTGCACCACCTAGCTGCCCTAACTTATTAAGTGATAATCTGTGCTAAGAAATGGAAATATTAAGGCAAAGCGTGTTCATCCTTCATTGCCGAAGAAGACGATGGCATCAGAGAAATGATGACATGACTTGCACTTGACCTTTTCTTGTTTTTTGAGTGAGAGAGGACTGTGCAGGTCACCAGCCTCACTTCTCCTCCAGAGCTATCTGAATCCAGCGACCAGATATTCATCAGGATGACTGGAGATGACCAGGATGAGGCAATTGGGGTTAAGTGACATGCTCAAGGTCACACAGCTAATGTGTCAAGTGTCTGAGGTGAGATTTGAATTCAGGTCCTACTGATTCCTGCACTGGTGCTCTATCCACTGCGCCACCTAGCTGCCCAATATATATGTATAGTTATATGTATATGTATAATTATATGTATGTGTATGTATATATGAGTATGCAAATATTTACGTGTGTATATGTGTATGTCTGCACACAATTATACACACTGGAATTTATATGTGTGTATATACATACACATAAATCCCAGTGTGTGTATGTGTGTTAATATGCACATGCATGTATATCTGAGCATGTATACACATGCCATAACACACACACATATACACTGCATTGTACGTTGTGTATGTGCATGCACATACACATGCATATAGGCACTATGCGTGTGGGTATTCCTACAAACATGCATAATACACAGGAGATGAATTCCAACCATCACTACATCAAAATGACTCTGGCAGGGCACTAAATTGGCAGAATTAATCAAAGAGCTAACTTTGAGGGAGATCGTAGAGGTGAAGAGAAAAGCATCCTTATTGTCATGGTGGCTCCCAGAGATAGGAAAGCAAATGGAAAATGCTCTGTTCACCTCTTCTCACGTGCTTATCATTCAAACCACTCAAATTCACCTCCATGAATAGTTTCTCATCATCCTCACTAGCAAGGTTTGACTTTGGTCTATGTCTCTTCCATGTTTTCCTCCAGACAGGCGATATTTGGCATGGTGGATAGAAGGACTGTCATTGGAGTCAGAAAGATCTGGTTTCAAATCTTGTCTCTGGAACTAGCTGCATGACCATGGAGCAGTAACTTAAATTCTCTCACACTCAGTTTCCTCATCTGACTTTTGTGATTTCATCTGGGTAAGAAGCTCCTTGTATGGAAAATCTCTCCATCAACGTAGATGGCCAATTAGCCTGCATCTTCTAGTTTGATCACATTGCCTGGGCACTAAGAGGAAGAATTTGCACCCATTTCATCTTGATTCCAAGGTCAGCCATCTCTCTTCCTAATCTGTGAAAAGGGCTTAATAATATCCATAATGCTTATCTCAAAGGTTATCTGAAAGTTCAAATTAGATAAGATATGCAAGGTGATTTGCAAAATTTAAAGAACTATGGAAATGACATTTGTTAATAATGGTTTATCTCACTGGTAAAGGGAGGAGGTGGAACTAAATGGTCTCAGAGGGTCCCTTCTTGCTCTCAATCTATGATCGGATGATCTTTCTGGGCCTCAGTTTCCTCAAGTGTAAAAATGAAGAGATTGGACTAGATGGCCTCTAAGTTCTCTTCAAACTCCAAATTTAAAATCTTAGAGAGGATTCCAAAACAGAGAGAAAGTTATCATCCAAGAAAGGTTATGGTTGAGAAAAAAGGCTGGGCTGTTTATAAGGCAAGATAGAGAAGGATAGACCTGAGCTCAAATCTAACCTAGTTGTGTGTCCTTGGGCAAGCCACTTCACTCTATTTGCCTCAATTTCCTCATCTGTAAAATGAGCTGGATAAGGAAATGGCAAACCACTCCACTATCTCTGCCAAGGAAACCCCAAAGGGGCTCACAAAGAGTTGGATATGACCAAACAACAATTCCACCCACTAGCCCACACTGCCAGTAATGATAATTATCATCATTTAGATTTCACTATATTTACCCAATATGCTGTTTTGGAAGCTCTCCCATGTAATGACAGAATCACAGAATTTTAGAGTTGGAAGGGACTTCAGCACAAAAAATTCCCCAGTTCTCCTTTTCAAAAAATGTGAGGGTGGATATTACACAGATATCCATCATTGTTTCCAACTATGTCTCTCCCATGTCTGATTCACCCAATAGAAATCAGCCCTGAGATATTTATATAAAATAGCAAGTGATCTGTATTTCCCCCCTTCTGTATTTTAGAAACTCTTGGAATACTTTAATTACCTTACTCTCATTAATCCTGACCCTTTGAGAGGTTTCTGGCTGCTTTGCCTTCATTGTTTATGGTTGGGGACCTGGGTTTCTGAGGTTAAACAGCCTGGTCCTAAGTCCCAGAGCCAGTCAATGAGGCAGCTGGGAATAAAACCCCCATTTCTCAAGTCTTCTTAAAGGTTTCTGTCTCCCCTCCCCCAACCTCCCACCTTTCAGACCCTGCCAGTCGATGGAATTTTATTTCTGAAGGCTTTTCAAGGCACTCAAGCAAATCCAGCCACAGTGAAGAAAAGCAGGGCGGCCTTCCTTCAAGTCCAGTGTAGGCTCAGGAAGGACAAAGAGTGAGGGATCTCATAGTGTGTTTTCATCAAGGCTCTTATGTGCTACCCTGAGCTGAGTATAGGAAATCTCACGTTTCCAGCCAGTCTCCAATTTCCTCATCACCAACTTCAAATCCCCTTTCTGTCTTAATGCTTGAGTTAGTTCCTGTGTGCCCAATAGGCCTCCTTCACTTGGGACCGACATCAGCAAGCATTAAAGACTCAGATTGTCGATATGACACTGTAACTTGCCAAACGTTGCTGGGCTCTAAACAGCAATCCTCGGAAATTCTCTTCCCCACCAGCCATCGCATTCCAGCAGTGTTTACCGAGGCCAGTGCTGTGTTTTTCTAATTATTTCTTTAACTCTTGCTCATGGCTTTGGAGCCGATAAGTTTGGGAGTAAAGTTATTTCAACCCGACTTGGGGAGGGCTTCTTTCCAATTGACTTTTAAAAACCATTTACATCTGACTTTAGCTTAGCACACAGCATAAAAGTGATTTGTTAGGTGTCACTAATGACCTTTAGCTGTAAGGACCGTGTCAGACACCCACTCGATTGTAAACAGCATCCATCAAAAATCCTCAAAGAGCACCTCGGACAGAGTGTTAATCTTTCAGTTTCTTTCAGACATTGTTAAATCCAAATACACACAAATAGATGTCTGTCTGTGTGTGTGAGAGATAGTGTGCTTATGTATCTGTCTTTCAGGTCATGCTCAGAAGAGTTACATCCCATAGTGATGAAAGATGGATCATATGTTAACTCCTGAACTAGTTTCTAATAGAAAAGAGAGTATAAGACTAACTGGAAAGGGAGCTGTCCAAGAGCTCAGAGGTCCTGGCTCCAGAAACCAACTCTGCTGGTTGGTTACTGTGTGACTTCGGTGAATCCCTAACCTCCCTAAGTCTCAATTTCGTCATCAGTAAAATGAGGGGGTTGAAACTGATGGCCTTTAAAGACCTGGATTCAAATCCCATTTCTGATGATTACCACCTAATCCTTCAGTAAGACAATGAATCTTCCTTGGCCTCAGTTTTCTCATCTGTAAAGTGAGAGGGTTGAACTCAATGGCCTTTAAAGATATGCGTTCTAATCCTACCTCTGGAATTTACCAGCTATAATCTTGGTTCTATGACCCTAAATTCCCATGGGATGCTAATAACTGTAGTACCCACTTTACAGGCTATGTTTTTGAGATTCTGATGAGATAATGTATGTAACAGATTTGCAAACTTAAAAAAGCTATGAAATATCCCTAATGCTCAATCAATCCACAACCACGTATTAAGCACCTTCTGTGTCCCAGTCATTGTGCTACATGCTGGAAATACAAATATAAAAAATGAAAATTCCCCTACCTTCAAGAAATTTATGCTTTACTGAGGGAGACAATAAACACACACACATGTACACACACATATAGTATATATACACAAGATATAATCAATCACTTGATCAACAAGCATTTATTCACTTAACTCATTTATTCATCTATCCATCTACCTAGCTACCAATCCATCAATTTTATCTATCTATCCAACAATCTATCTTTTCATCCACATATCTAATCTATCCACTTACTCTTCTATAAATCTATCCACTCATCTGTCTGTCTATTATACATCTAGCTACCCATCTACTTATCATATCTATCTAGTCTATTGATCTAATTATATTTCTGTCTAAAAATCTATCAATCTATTGCTCTAGTTAGCTAGCTACCAATCTATAGATCTATCTAGCCATCAATCCCTCTACCCATCTATATATTTAGTCTATCTACCTACTAATCTATAGATCTATCCACCCATCTCTCTGTCTATCCATCTAAGACCAGGTCTCCCTATCTTGTGCAGGCTAGAAGTACAGTGGCTACTCATAGACTGATCTCACTATTTATTGGGTTGGGAGCTTTGATCTGCTCCTTTTCTTCCCAGGGCCATTTAGTCCTCCTAAGGAAGCCTGGTGGTCCCCATTCCTGAGAACTTACCATATTGGTGACAGATTTAATGTGGGCACTTGATCGGCTCAGCTCACTGGAGTTTAGAATTTCTGAGCTCAAGTGACCCACTCAATCTCCCCAGGAGAAAGAATTACAGGAGTAGGCAACTACACCCAGCCTCAACAAGTATTTATTCATCAAGTAGTATATACCAGGCACCGTGCCAGGTGCTGGGGATGCAAATACAATGAATGAAACAATCTCTGCTCTCAAGGAAATGACATTCTCCCAGGGAATTTGTCACATAGAAAACAAACATAAAATAAATAAAAGACAATGAGGAAGGTAAGGTTGTAGATAAAGATCATGAGGATGAGGATGACTGTGGTGGTGGTATGTTAGGCACCATACTAGGTACCGGAGTTACAAAGCCCTCCAAGAAAATGAAACACAGAAACTATTTCTTGCCTTCTAAAATGATTGATTCATGGAGTTCGACCTAGAATGGGCCTTGTTGCTCTCACTGTTTGGTGTGTCCAACTCTTCCTGACCCCATTTGTTATTTTCTTGGCAAAGATATTAAAGTGGTTTGCCATTTCCTTCTCCACCTCATTTTAGATGAGTGAACTGAGGCAAACAGAGTGAAGTGACTTGCCCAGGGTCACAGAGCTAGTAAGTTTGAGGACAAATTTGAACTCAGGTCTTCCTGACTCCAGATGCAGTACTCTATCTGCTGTACCACCTAGCTGAGCCTGTGATTTCACAGATATAGAGAATTCCCAGATGAAGAAACTCCCTCTACCAATGAAGACTGGAACTTTTGATCAAAGAATTGCTAGAGCTCTAAGGGTTATTGGTTTGCCCATAATCACATGGCCAGTATATGTCAGAATCAAGACTTCAACTCATAAGATAATAAATTTAGACCTTGAAGGAATCTTAGAGATCCAACATCTTCCTTTCACAGCTCAGAAAACTGAGACTCAGAAAAGTTAGGTGACTTGACCAGGGTAATACAACTAGTAATTATCAGCAGTGGAATATCTACTCAAGTCTTCCTGCCTTTTTAGTCTATCATGCTTTCTCTACTTGAGATAGTATTATTATCAAAACTCTTCAATCTGGGAATTCATTCTGAAAACTTTCTATTTCTAGAAAACTGACTTTGTGGTTGACTCTTTATTCAATTAAAGTCAAAAATGTCTAGGGATGGATGGTAAATTAAACCAAGAAAAACCGAGTTGATTACCATAAGTAGTTGATTATATTCTGGATATTTGGATATGCCAAAGTCAAGAACCAGATTTTTCCCAGCTGCCCCTGGGGTACATTAGATTATTCTAGAAGCTCCATCAACACTTCCAGTCCCTTACGTCAATGTCAATTACATCAAGCATCTGTGATTTCCACAGTGTAGGAATCCCCATCCAATCAAGAACATCACAACCCTCTATAACTTAGGAGCTCAGCCTTAAGAGACTTGCCTGAAGCTTAGGCCAATTAAGTGACTTATCCATGATCGTATAGCTCAGAGTTGAAATAGATTCAGGATTTGAACTCACATCTAGTTAACTCCAAGTCCAGCACCCTATCCTCTAAATCTCTCTGCCTTCCTTTCAATCCCTCATGGCACCATTTAACCAATTCAAGAGATTCTTCACTTTAAGCATTTGGAATATCTCTGAAATATTACATATCATTCAAATTTTAAAAATCAAAACCCTTTTTCATGCTCTCAGAAAGCTTGCTATTTAAAAAAAGTCTGCAGTGAATCTCTTTATAAAGTGAAAAATAATGCTCTAATTTATGCTGTGATAACCTTGATTTTCAAAAGATCATAGAGCCAAAAGCTGGAAGAGATGATAGAGCTCACTGTATTTAATCTCCTCTTATTACAGTAAAGGAAACAGAGACCCAGGATGGTGAAGTGAGTTAAGAGTGTGAAAAGTGAAGTGATTTGCCCAGGTTTACACTATTCAATTTAGTACAATACAACAAGCATTATTAATCACCTAATGTGTGTCAGGCACTGTAGTAGGAGATATGAAGGCAAAAATTAAACAGCCCCTCACCACAAGGAGCTTATATTCTAGGGAAAGGGAAATGGCATCTGTGTGCACACACACAATATGCAAAATATATGCAAAATAAATTATTGGGATTAGTCAACCAGAAGAATAAGAAAAAGCATTTTATGGAAAGTGACCCTTGAGCTGAGCCTGGAAAGGAGCTGGAGATTCCAAGAAGTGAGAAAAGAGTGTTCAAATATGGGGAATGGGTTATACAAGGGCACAGACTGGGAAACTGACGGTCGTGTATGGGGTACATTAAACAGACCAGTTTGTTTGAATGAAGAGATGCTAGAGGAAGTAATATGAAATCAGTCTGGAAAGAGAGGTTGGCAATCATTAGAGCTGGGAACTGAATCCACTTCTGATTCCTAGACTAGTGTTCATTCTACCACATCATATTGGTTCTTAAGGGATGAAAGAAATAGGATCCAAACAGACCTTAATATGCTATAATGGTGGGCTAAATCTATGAAGATGAAATTCTATAGGGACTAGACCTACACTAGGGACCAAAAATTTAACTGCCTGATTCCAAGATGGAGGAGGAGAGAATAAGAATCAGTTGTGTGAAAAGTAGTTTAAAGTTTTAGTCAATTGTAAGTCTACTGTAGTCTAGAAAGCAAATGCAATCTCAGACTGCATTAGTACTGCCTTACCATCCAGAAGGATCCATTGCCCTCATCAAATTATACCCACGATGTCTGTTCTATTCTAGCCACAGTATTTGAAGAGATACATTGATGAGATGGAGTGCTTTCAGAAAAGGGTGGACAAGATAGTAAAAGTACTAGAAACCAAGTCACAGAAGAGTTTTCTGTTTTTCTTTTGTTTGTTTATTTTTAAGGAACTGAGGGTGTTAATCTTTGGAAAAGTAGACCCAATAGAGCTCATATCATTGCTTTCAAGCATCTGAGGGGTTAGGGAAAAGAAATTAGAAATATTTTATTTAGACTATAAGTCTTGACCTCTATAAGCAAGGGGTAAAAGTTTCAGAAGCAGATTTTAACTTGATATAAAGAAAAACTTTCTGACAAATAAACTGTCTAATCAACCAATAAATAAACATTTATTAAACTCCTCTTATGTGTAAGGCACTGTGCTAAGCTCAGGGGATACAAAAGGAGACAAAAGATAGGCCCTGCCCTCAAGGAGCTTATAATCTAATGGAGGACACAATGAAATATATACAAAGTAAACTACGCAGAGAATAAATAGGAATCAATTTAAAGAGAGAAAGCATTGGAATTCATGATGCAGATAGAATATGGATGACTACCTAGCAAGAATGTCACAATGAAGATTCCTGTTTAAGCACAGGCTGGACTAGAAAACTTCTAAGGTCCCTACAACCTCTGGGGTTCAAAGGTTCAGAATAGGTCTGTGTTAAATTAATGAGTAACAACAAACAGCTAGCATTCATGTAGCCCTTAAAGCCCTTCACAAATACAATTATATCTAATGCTTACAGCCACCCCAGAAGGTGATGTTAGCGTCTCCATTTTACAGATGAGGAAACTAAGGCAGAGAAGAGATTTGTGCAGGGTTGCATAGCTAGTGTCTGAGGCCAGATTTGAACTTGGGTCTTCCTGACTTCAGGTCCAGAGCTCTTCTATTGACTCTAACACCTAGCTGAGGATAATAGTAGCACTTCCTTCACAAGGTCATTGCAAGGATCAAATGTGGTGACACATGTGAGATGCTTTGCAAGCCTTAAAATACTATATAAACGTTAGCTATTGTTATTAGAAATCTAAACATTAAAAATGTCATAGTCACACCCAGTAAATGTCCATCACGTTAAGAAAAAAGAAATTGTACTTCAATTTCTAGTCTCAGGAGTTATTGTGCTGGTCCCTAATAACATGCATTTAATTGCTACAAGTTACAAAATTGAGAAGAGAATCTGAGTGATAATGAACCAGGACCTCTGTCGCAAGGTTACGGTGCTACCATTGAAATCCAAAGATTGCCTTTTAAAATATTTGACAGGTAAAAATCTGAAGCTAGTAAGCCATTAGATAGCATTCTTTTTTTTTTAATCAGTCATACCCCTACCCAGTACCCTTAATTGGTTTTGTGAAAGCATGACATTGGGTGAAACAATATTACCAGGCCAGTTAGGTCCAATAACACAGGGCTGATGAGAGTGGGCTAGAGTTTCTGGGGGCATGGAGTGCTGAGGAGGTCAGAAAACATGGAGCTGGTGTCAGACATCCTCCTCCTCTATCACACTGCACCCCCTCGATAGGGGGACTAACAGATTATTGCAGGATATGATTAAAACTACTTTCTGTTCTTTCCATATTCTTCATGGCATTGCTATGAAACTACCTCAGTTAGGAAAAGTCATATGAACTCTGCCTATACTAGAAATAATACCAGAATACCACCCCCCCCAGAACTGAAGGAAGGAAAGAGAGGGAGAGAGGGAGGGAGGGAGAGAGGGGGAGAGAGAGAGAGAGAGCGAGAGAGAGAGAGAGAGAGAGAGAGAGAGAGAGAGAGAGAGAGAGAAGGAGAGAAGGAAGGAAGGAAGGAAGGAAGGAAGGAAGGAAGGAAGGAAGGAAGGAAGGAAGGAAGGAAGGAAGGAAGGAAGGAGGGAGGGAGGGAGGGAGGGAGGGAGGGAGGGAGGGAAGGAAGGAAGGAAGGAAGGAAGGAAGGAAGGAAGGAAGGAAGGAAGGAAGGAAGGAAGGAAGGAAGGAAGGAAAAGAAAGAAAGAAACAAACAAAAGAGAAGGAGAAATGGAAAGAGAGAAGGAGATAGGGAGGAAGAAAGAAAATCTCAATGACTACTCACCATTGAAAAATTTTTTCCAAGTAGTCAGAGACAAATATTTAATAACCCAGGAATGGAGTATGATTTTCTATGAAAAATAACTAAGAAATGTTAAAGCATCCATTTTCTTTGATTTATTGTTCCCTTTAATATTTAAAATGCAACCATGTCTCCTTAAACTAAACCTTTAACAGACTCCTCCCTTATAATAAAGAGCAGCACTTAAGCAAAAACCGAGGTCACCATTACTATGTCTGATAGCATATACCACATTCCAGATCCATAGGACCTCACCACTCTACCAAAGGGAAGGAAGTGCTTTTATCATCAATGCTGATCATTATAATGAAGATTATGGATTTAGAGCTATGACAGCTTGTAGGACCACAGATCCAGAAGAGGAAAGGACTAGGCTAATCCCCTCATTTAAAAAGTGAAGCTAAGTGACTTAGGATCATAGGTCTTGAGAGAGAAGGAAATTTCAGAGTCTATGGAACTCAAATCATCTAATCCAAAGTACTCATCTTACAGAAGGGGAAACTGAGACCCCAAGAGGGAAAATGACTTGCCAACATTCAGATGGATAATAAAGGGCACAACTGGAAATGTTCAACCCAGCTCTTTCACTATTACAAAATACTGTGCTAATTGCTTTTTAGTCTTGTTCTCACTAAATGTGTGATCCTGGGTAAGTTGCTTCACCTCTGTTTGACTCAATTTCATCATCTGTAAAATGAGGCTAATAAAAACACCTGCCTTCTAGCATTGTTGTATGGATCAAATGAGATAATATGTGTAAAGTGCTTCTCATGGCCCCTGGCACATAGTAGGTGCTGTATAAATGTTGCTGGTGATGATGATGATGATGATGATGATGATGATGTTATTATCAGTGGTCACTCTGCCAGTTCTTTTTACTTTACCCTGGATCAGTTCATGCAAATCATTCTGTGATTCTCCTAATTCTTCATAGGCATCATTTTTTAGGATATAACAATTTTCCATCACATTCATGATGTGATGGAATGGCCATGAATGATTTGTTCAACCTTTCCCCAGTTGGTGAGCATACATATTGTTTCCAAGTGGTTATTTTGTCTATTTTTTTCTGCTACCCCCTAAAAGAAGTGTCCCCTCTCCATTAGGATCCATGGCCATGGAGAATATCTTATTAATCACTAATGGAGCAAAAATGTTCCTAACAGAACATGACCCTACTCTTCCATGATCCTTTTCATTACAAATGTAGCCAATAGACTCCCCATGTGCTGGGAAGTGGCACTTTTCTTTATTAGGATACAGCCCTTATGAAGAAAAAAATGGCCCAAAGGTGGCCAATTCTTTGTGTGGGCAGAAGGAGAACATTTCTACCTCCCTGGTAATATAATGTCAAGGGAAAATTGCTTTGTTGCAGGTGGCGGCTCTTAAACTCTATTAGCAGCCAGCATAAAAGGCAGGTTTGAGAAGCGATTTCCTTATTCTCTCTCAGCTAGCTACCTTTTTCTTTCTTCTCACTTAGTTCCCTCTTCTCCTAGGCTGCGTTGTGGCACACTCTTTCAGTTAAAAGGAATGGCATCTCTTCCTCCAAAGTCATGGTACTATATCCAACAGGTTACTGGGTTAAGGTTCAAAGGAGCACCTTAAGATCAGTGCAGCCCTTAACCTTATTAAGTGCCAAGACGAGAGATTTCCAGGCAGCAGCTGAAGCACAGACCAATACAATGTCCTATAAACTAACCAGGTTCAATAAGTGAGAGGACATGGATGTCATCTTGGAATATAAGATATAGTCAGCCCCATTCAAAGGTCAGAAAATAGGTGGAAGCTTTCCATGCTTATAAAGAGCCCTTGAGATGGTGACAGAAAAGTTACTACTTAAGGGGACAGAGGAGGGAAACACAATTTAATTGTGTTAAATTAAAGGCTACTGGAATATATAAATGCTCTGCTTGGGTTGGTTACTGATTTCAGCCCTTTGGTTGAAATTTTAGTTAAAGTTACATACTCACAAATCAAGGGAAAGATGAGTGAACTTACTAGTTGATTTAATTAAATTGACCTAGAATCTACCTTATCACTACATGCCAAGCTAAGCTCAAGAACCTAAAATCTTAATGGGTGAAAAAGAGGAAGAAATGAACATTAAAATCCAACATGGCCTCCAAGGACTCTTTCTTCAACAATTTCCTTAAGATTTCCTTGGATTCCTGCAAAATATCTAAGTAGCCTGGCAATCACTCAATCAATATGTATTTGCTAAATTCATACGAATCAGTGGCCCAGAATGGAAGTTCTAGGTTTATACACAGTAGGCTCAATTCTAAAGATGTCTCTTGGAAATCAATCATTGCATCCTCACTCAAGGTTCCTCATGGAAACATCAGACTTGGCTCATGCCTCAGTCTCCACCAAAATAAAGAAACAAACAAATGAATGAATAGATGGATGAATGAATGAGCAAATAAACAAAGGAAGGAAGGAAGGAAGGAAGGAAGGAAGGAAGGAAGGAAGGAAGGAAGGAAGGAAGGAAGGAAGGAAGGAAGGAAGGAAGGAAGGAAGGAAGGAATAATCCTTTATTTTTCTGCACAGAAGTTTAAACTACAGGACCAGATTTCACAGAACTGGAAGAGAAGGTAAAGAATTCAGATCTAAGAGAACTCTTCTTTCCTCTTGTAAGTAGTTGCACTTCCCCCAATACCAACTCCAACCCCCAGATAGTTCTATAGATATATAGCTAGGGTTGGGCACTTAGGGTTGAGCCTCTCCATTACCATGACCCAGTCAAGCAACTCTTCTTTCTGATCAACCTTAACTTCTCAGGTCCCCACACAGTCCTCAAAACTCATATCACCCTGGTTGAGGGTCCCAAAAGGGGAAAGAACTCAAAACAGGCTGAAAGTCAATTCTTCTTCTAGACATACACAGCCCACATAACTCACATTACCACTGTCCAAGGTCAAGGTTTGCTGTTCCACATGGTGGCTCTCTCTCTACTTTGGTGCTTCTCATTCTGACTCTTGCTTCCGCCACATCCTGTTCTGTTTGGTCCAAAATCTCTGCATGATCCTGAAACTCCTTTGCTTCTTTGATGATGTTATTGTACTGACATCATTTCTAGAGTAGATTCACAGGTTTTCTTCTTCCCAGGGACTCAAGTCCATAATCTATACGTAGTCCCTCCTTTTTCTTTGTTTTTCCTTTTTCTATGACCTCCACGCCTCTTTGAAAAGACTGAGTACAGTTCAAGGGTTAACTTCTTCCTTGAATTGTCAACTAGTCTTTAGTGCCCATAAATTTTGCCACCAAAATGTGTTAACTCAGTGATACCTAGGCAGCTAGGTGGAAGAGTAGATAGGTGTTCTGGACGTGGAGAGAGGAAGACTCATCTTCTTGATTTCAAATCTGGCCTCAGACATTTACTAGCTGTGTGACCCTGGGCAAGTCACTTCACCCTGTTTGCCTCATCTGTAAAATAAGTTAGAAAAGGAAATGGCAAACTGCTCCAATATCTTTGCCAAGAAAATGCCACATGGAATCACCAAGTGTGGACAAGCCTGAAAACAAGTGACATCTCCTCAAAATTCATCAAGGAAATTTCACACTTTGTTAAAGTGAAATCATAAATGCTAGAATAAAATTTTCATCAGTGAGCAACACTTACATAAAACACTTTACACTTTGTACAAATAATTTTTCAAAGGATATGAAAGTATAGAGTAACAGAATAAAAATGATAAACTGATTATATTTTAACAGAAAGGAAACTACCCATTACCAACACCAAAGTCATTTGAGAATAAGCTGTTGGTGTAAAGTAAGGCTACTGATTTTTTAGGGCAAACATCTAAATTAGAACAAAGCTAAAAGAAATAAAGATAATATGAAAAGGATGCATCATATGCAATTAAAACAATGTCGTCCTGCCCTGTGCAAACAAGTTATCAATGATGAATAATTTAATATGTATAAAAGAAAGGACATAGACACAGGTCATGATAAACTCATAAAGAAGTTTAAATATTTTAGTCAAATACTATAAACAGGGAGATCAAAAGAGATCAAGATACACCTTAGTTAGCAAAGGTTTGACTTATTGCCAGGCAAAGAAATATGGCAGTCAGGGGCAACAGTGATTTGAAATACAAATCCATTTTTCAAAATCTTATAGAGTAGGATGATGGAAGATTTTAAGTAGTAAAACAGAGAAAAGTAATGGAAAATAAAACCAACTTAAAGAAAGTGTTATGAGAGATCCAACTAAGCCATCACCCCATGGACATTTACTGATAAAAATGGAAGTGCAATAATCAGAAAAAACTGGAAAAGATCTGCAAAAACATATAAAAAAGAACCTTTTTGACCCTTCTGGGAAGTACAGTGAGCACTTTACCCAAAAAAATCATAGGTCCAGAGATGTGTATAGAGAAAGAGAAAGGTCACTGCAGAGAACAGAGATAGGGAAAACAGCAAGATTTAATCAAATACACAAAGAGGAGATTGGTGTTTGGGGCAACACAACTTTGAGGCTGTTAAGGAATTCCTTCAAATATCTGAAGGATGAGAAGACACCCTAGGTACTGAAAAAAAAATCACATCTCTTAAGAATTCTGGGGAAAAAATATGACAGAAAGCTCAACCACTCCTGATGTATATGCCTAATTTCTAATCCACATATATTTTTTGTGAAAATCATCCATACCTCCATGAAGGGCATCCTCACTAGGAGCACTGGCATGGAACAAGCAGGTTGTTATAAGCAATATTCCCAGTTAGGCCATATCTTTACCACTGAACAACTGGCTGAAATGTAAAAAGAACACAGAATCTCACAGTCCTAATTTTTTGTTGATTATTTTTAACTTCTGATTTACTAATACAAAGCACCACCTTCAAGATTCTCTTCTGATGTGCTATATATCCCATGCTTAAGTCAAAAGTATTCAAGATACCTTTAAAGATGGAATATCTAACATCAGAGATAATCTTTTGCAATTTTTTTTCTTTTTCTGATGATTCCTATTAAGTGAGACAAATGCTTCTCAAAGATGCTCACCACCATCATGGAGAAATCTAGAAAAGTGTGAAATATAAAGAGAGATTTCTCACAGAGATTAACTCTTGTAGGTTAGAGTCAAACTCAATAAGAGTACAGACCAAACTAGATTAACATATAATAGGGAAATGCGTAAGAAAATAAATAAAAATGCAATATAACATAGATAATGTTAATTTGTAGTTTTCTAAATCAATAGATAACCTGGCAGAGAACCTTTTCTATTTGATTTCAATACCATTCCTGCTTCTGGATAGCATTGTGCTTGTCAATCATTTCTGAACCTCCCAGATGAAACTTATAATCACACAAGAGTTTGGTCTAACCATTCACATTAGAAAAGTCACACAGAGGAAGAATGCATATTCTTCTGATTATGACACGCTCTTTAATGGACAATCTATAGAGATGGTCTAAAAGGGTAAAAATTTGGAAAGTCCCTACAAAGAGGCAAGAATCAAGTCTCTGAGTCAATAAAGGATGAGAAAAGTGGGTCAGATTGCTCTCATCAAACTACAAAGCTCAGCAACAAGAAGAAATAATTTAAATATGGCAGTGCCACAGTTAGAATCATACAAGACCTAGGAGTAGCAACACTAAAAGATCACAAGTTTTGTAACACTATATATCAAAGAGCAAAAGAACTGGGCCTCTGGCCAAAAACTCACACCCTGCCAAGCTAAGTATAATCCTAAATGGAAAAAAAAAATGGATATTTAATGAATTGTCCGACTTTCAGAACTTTGTTAAAAAAAAAAAAACAAACTTAATATGAAATTTGATACACAAGAGCCAAGAGACACATACCAAAGGGACTCAATAAAAGTAGACTCTTTACTTTTTATGTATGTAAAATTTTAAAAGTATGCCTAAGATTGTTGTTGGCAAACAGTAAAGTTCATAAGAAAGATTTGGGTAGACCTGAGAATGATATAACTTCAAAAAGTAAAACAATTCGGCAACAGCTAAAAAGAGTAATTATCTTATATAAATTAGGAGCAAGAGGATGAATCAGATGAGTAAGGAGGGCTTGTATTTCTGGTAACCTACTTGCATCAGGTATGGGTTTAAGAGGGAACAATGCATATATATCTAGAAGAGTATAAAAACCTTTAAATTTAGAAAGAAGTTTATATGTATATGTGTATGCCTATGTCTATATGTAAATATATGCACACTTAATTGTAGCCTGAGGAAAAGAGGGGATTGATGGGGAGAAAGAACAAAGTAAAAAGACAATCTACAAGGAAGCAAAGAAAGATGGACAGCTTTTAACACAATGTGCACTTTTGGCTTTCTTAAAATGGAAATTTATCACTGAATGTTTTTAGTCAATTCTCTCTCATGTTCTGCTGTGCACGTGAAATTTTTTCTTTCCTTATTTTATATTCAAGTTTTAATATTTAAGCTTATGTTTCTTTTTATTATGTAATTTAAGTTTTAGTATTCAAGTCTAAAATTGAAAAAGATTATCAAAAAAAAGAAGTTACAAAACTCCTTTAACAACCCCAGACTTCTAACGTGAGAAGCCCAGCTTGGTGATACCAATATTTCATTACTGTTTTTGTGTGAATGAGAGCCATGGAATCGGACTTTCTCTGAAGATTCTAAAATACGTATGAATCAGAAGACAAGGAGAAGTGCATGATGGGTCTGACAAGACCGATATGTAATAAATAAGGGACCGCCAAGAAGGACTGAAGGATGTCATCAAAGAAATGAATGCTAGAAGGAGGAGGAAGAAGAAGGAGGAGGAGAAGAAGGAAAAGAAGAAGAAAAAGGAGAAGAAGAGGAAGAAAATCAGACAGGATTCTTACTCTCATGAAGCTTACTGAGAAGTAAAGGAGTCAAGACGTACTCACATAACTACAGTCCAAGGTAACACCTGAGAGTGCTGGGTAGAGGTACAGGGTAAGTGCTATGAGAGTCCAAAAGAAGGACTCGGAGGCAATCTAGGTAGTACTTTCCCAGGGAAATTTTTCCTGACTTTGGCCTGCAAGGTGAGATCACTCTCTCCTCAAGTTTCTCTTATCACTTTGCCTGTATATCCCCTTTGCACATATCTTACACTCCTTTGTACTCATCCTCGTGTATCTGTCTTCTTCCCATCTCTCCCTTGAGTAGATTACAAACTATTCAAGAGCAAGGCCTGTGTTGTACCTATGCTTATACCCTTCTATTGTGTGCTAAGGATCTGTATTGATTAATTAATCAATCATCAATCAACAAGTTTCTATCTACTATATGCTAGACAGTGTGCTAGATGCTTAGGTCACACAGACAAAAGTAAAACATTTTCTACCCTCAGGGGGCTTATATTCTAACAGGAAGACAACACAGTCTTGTATAGAATGCCCCAAAAGTTTCAGTGCCATTTTAAGCTAGACTGGGGATATTTTGTGTAAGTATACACAGAATACATACAAAAATGAATATGAGATAATTTTAAGAGGGAAGACATAAGCAGCTGGGGGTATCTGGGAATGCATCATGGAGTGGTCAGAGAACTTGTTTTGGGATTATTTCATCAGTCTGAGTGCTCTGTACAGGGGCACTGATCTCAGTCTGTGTATTACTTAGTAAGTGATCTTAGAGAGTTACCAGAATCAGAAAAATTTTCTGAGAGAGAGAGAGAGAAAACACTAACCTCTCTAAACTCAAGCTAAGCTGACCATAAAACAACAGACTCCTTCATTGATTTCATACTCAGAATGTTTTTAGCTTGACAGAATCTACTAGAGGTACCCAGGCAGCACAACAGATAGATTGCAAACCTTGGAGTGAGCAAGACCTGAATTAGAATCCTACTTTAGATTCTTCTTACCTTTGTGACCTTGGGACTTCTCTGGGACTTGGCCTATAAAATTAAAGGATTGAGTTAACTGGTCTCCAGCCTCCCTTTCATCTTGAGATCTACAACCCTTTATATGACTTTGATTAAGTCATTCTGCAAAAGGAGGGAGGATAGACTAAATGGCCTGATGTCCCTTCCATCTGTAAATCTACAAGCCTATTTCTGGGATAGGATAAGGAGAGATGAGAAGGAAAGGCATTCCAGGCACGAAAAACAGCATCAGTTTTCCCAAAAGGTGAGAAAGTATGGAGCCATGTTTGGGAACAGAAAGTTTGCCCTGCAAAAAATTGGAAATTGAGGGAATGTCCATCAATTGAGGAATGACTGAACAAGTTGTGGCATATGAATGTAATGGAATACTATTGTTCCATAAGAAATGATGAGCAGGCAGATTTCAGAAAAACCTGGAAAGATTTATATGAACTGATGCTGAGTAAAGTGAGCAGAACCAGAACACTGTACACGGTAACAGCAACACTGTGCAATGACTAACTTTGTTAGACTTAGCTCCTCTCAACAATACAATGAGCTAAGGCAATTCCAAAAGACACATGATGGAAAATGCTATCCACATCCAGAGAAAGAATACGGAGTCTGAATGCAGATCAAAATACACTAATTTTTTGTCGATTTTTTCTTTCTTGTGGATTTTCCTTTTTGTTCTGATTCTTCTTTCATAACATGACTAATGTGGAAATATGTTTAATTGTACATGCATAATATATATCATATTGCATGCTTGTTTGTGGAGGGGAGAGGGAGAACAAATTTGGAACTCATAATCTTATAAAAGTGAATGTTGAAAATTATCTTTACAAGTAATTGGAAACTATTAAGTGTAGGAGGGAGTGAATTTGCCCAGGCATGTGTTGTATGGGGGATGTAGCTGGAAAGGAGGCTAAGAAAAGAGATTGGAGTCAGATAGCCCCCCAACACACATAAAAGTTCAATGACACAGCAAGACAGGAATATGAAAAAATGTCAAAATGTGAGGGGCTGAGAGCATACAATAAGAGTATTCAAAGAAGGAAATCAATAGAGGTAGGAAAGGTCAAGAAACGAATCCTGAAGAAGGCAGGGATAGAACTGGCCCTTGAGTAATGAGGAGGATTTAGAGAGATGGAATCTAGATCCCCAAGGGGCCATTAGGACCTCAGCATATTAAGCTCTCCCAGAGCCATAAGGTCTTACTGCAGGGTCTGCCATTCAAAAGGTGTTTTCTCAGTTTATGAGGTATGGCAGTAGTGCAGGGAGGCCAGTTTTGTCAGCAAACATACCTGTTTCCCTCTCTCTTATAGCAGTCCCAGATGTCAGGGCTGACAATAGGTCATTCACAGTGCAAGGATACATGGGCAGAAAGGTCAGTGTGTGTTCAGTCTGCTTTACAACAAAGCTAGGGAAACAGGAAAGGCCGTTCGTTCATCCCTCCCCAAAGTGTTCCCCCTTTGAGAAGAGTGGGATTCCTCAGATCTGTCCAGAAACCAAAATGTCGGACAGGAGGCCACTTGGTCATTCATTTCCTGAAGTCTATTCTATCTCATTCTGGACTAAAATGAACCAGCCAAGAAAAGTTACTTGGCAGAAGGTTAGCCTAAATCCTGACTCCTTCATAACATAGCTCCACTTGCCCCAGGGGGAAAATGCTGTCGGGGATAAAATAACTTTCATCCTAAGGGAAATCTCCCAACTCAATATTTCTCATTTGTTCACATTGGTTTGCAAGCTGTCTCTCCATTAGACTGGGAGCTTTACGATAAGAGGAACTGGTTGGACTTTTTGGCCATTGTTTTGTTGTTTTTTGATTTGTTTTTCTTTATATTCCCTAGCACTTAACACAGTACCTGGAACACAGCAGGTGCTTAATAAATGCTAGTTGATTAACAGTTTACCCTGATTCATCCATCCACCCACGACAACCCCAAACCTCATAGAATCACAAACCTGTGGCAGACTCAGTTTCTTCATCTGCAAAACTGGAAGATTGGATTAAATGACCTTCGAAATCCTCCCCATCTCAAAATCTATAAGGACATGATTCCATATGACCTGAGGCTGAGGGGTTCATGGAACAAAACAAAACACTTCCATGTTTAGAGAATTTGCCTTTGCACTCCTACTCAGAAATACCACAGTATAACAGCCAATGATGACCAAGGGATCTGTTTCTACTAATGATTATGTGGGAGCCATATTCTGGGACTGAAAACATACAGCTTGTAACAGGTGCTCAGTAAAAGTAATGCTCAGTGGTTCACTGAACACATTAAGGAGAACTTTGAGATCATACGGTCCAGAAAGAGCAATCAATTTGGAGATACAGAATCCAAGGCCAAATCTTACCTCTGTCACCTAGTATCTGTGTGACCTCGGGCAAGTCTTCTAATCTCCCCATGCCCCAGTTTACTCCTCCGGAATTAGACTAGATACTAGATGACTTCTGAACTGCTTTCCAGCTAAGTCTATGATCTATTACAACCCCTTGATTTTAAAGAGGAATAAAGGACTATGGGCAGGTAGGTGGCATCATAGATAGAGTGCTAGTCTTATAGTCAGGAATAGCTGAGTTCAAGGGCAGCCTCACAAATGTCCTAGTTATGTGGCCTTGGACAAGTCAGTTAACCTCTGTTTGCCACGGGAGGAGGAAATGGCAAACTACCCTAGAATCTTTTGCAAGAAAACTTCAGGGGAGTAGACACTATAAAATATTTGGGAATCTACCTGCCAAAATAAACCCAGGGACTACATGATCACAATTACAAAACACTTTTCACACAAATAAAGTTAAATCTAAGTAAGTGGAAAAACATCAGTTGCTCATGGGTAGACTGAGCTAATATAATAAAAATGACAATTGTACCTAAATTCATTTACTTATTCAGTGCCATACAAATCAAACTCTCAGATAATTATTTTCTAGAGCTAGAAAAAATAATTTCAAAATTCATCTAGAAGAACAAAATGTCCAGAATATCAAGGGAACTAATGAAAAGAAATGCTAGGGAAAGTGGCCTAGCTCTATCAGATCTCAAATTGTATTATAAAGCAGCAATTATCAAAACCACTTGGTACTGGCTAAGAAATGGAAGGGTAAACCAGTGGAATATGTTAGGTACTCAAGACACAGTAGTAAATGAATATAGCAATCTACTGTTTGATAAACCCAAGGACCCCAGCTTCTGGGATAAAAACTCACTGTTTGAAAAAAATTACTGGGAAAACTGGATAACATTGTGGGAGACTAGGTATATGCCTGACACCATACACAAGAATAAAGTCCTAATGGGTAATTACCTAGGTAAAAGATTAATACTATAAACAAATTAGGGGAATAAGGAATAGTGTATTTATCAGATTTATGAAGAAGGGAAGAATTTTTGACTAAACAAGAGACAGAAAGCACTATGAAGTGCAAAATGGATAATTTTGATTACATTAAACTGAAAAGTTTTTGCACAACCAAACCCAAAGCAACCAAGATTAGGAGGGAAGCAGAAAACTGGGAAAGAATTTTTGCAACTAGTGTCTGTGATAAAGGCCTTATTTCTAAAATATATAGAGAACTGAGTCAAATGTACAAGAATACAAGTCATTCCCCAGTTGATAAACGGTCAAAGGATATGAACAGGCAGTTTTCAGAGGAAGAAATTAAGGATATCTATAGTCATATGAAAAAATGCTCTAAATCACTATTGAATACAGAGGTGCAAATCAAAACAACTCTGAGATACCACATCACACCTATCAGATTGGCTAACATGACAAAATAGGAAGATGATAAATGTTGGAGAAGATGTGGGAGAACTGGAACTCTAATTCATTGTTGGTGGAGCTGTGAGCTGATCCAACCATTCTTGGAGGGCTATTTGGAACTATGCCTAAAGGGCTACAAAAATGTGCATACTCTTTGACCCAGAAATATCCCTTCTAGGACTGTATCCCCAAGAGATCATAAAAATGGGAAAGGGTCCCACATGTACAAAAATATTTATAGCAGCACTCTTTGTGGTGGCCAAAAACTGGAAATCAAGGGGATGTCCATCAATTGGGGAATGACTGAATAAATTGTGGCATATGAATGTAAAGGAATACTATTATGCTATGAGAAATGATCATTAGGAAGACTTCTGAGAGGCCTGGAAAGATTTATAGGAACTGATGCTGAGTGAAAGGAGCAGAACCAGGAGAACTTTGTACACAGCAACAACTACAGTGTGTGAGGAATTTTTCTGGTAGGCTTAGTACTTAATTGCAATGCAAGGACTTAAAAACTCCCAGTGGTCTCTTAAGGCAAAAGGCCTTCCACCTCCAGAGAAACAACTATGGAATTCGATTGCAGAATGTACCAGATCAGTTTCTTTTGTATTATGTTTTGATTTGTTTTATGATTTCTCCCATTCATTTTAATTCTACTATGCAACAGGACTAAGGTGAAAATGTATTTAATGGGAATGTATGTGTAGAACCTATATAAAACTATATGCCATCTCAGGGAGGGAGTGGAAAGATAGGTGGAAGAGGGGAGGGAGGGGGAAAAAATCAAAAAATCTAAGATAGATGGAAATGATTGTAGAACACTGAAAAACAAATAAAATAATTATAAAACTAAATAAATAAATAAAACTTAGCAACAGCAATGTGAAAGTATGAAAATACTGGGCACACAGTGTTAAGTGGTTGCTTTTAAATTGTAATTGGTAGTATGAAGAAAAAAAAAGAAAACCAGAGATAGCATTGGTGTGCTGTGGTTTACAGGGTCATGACAAGTGAGACATAACTGAGCAACAAGAACAAAAACTAAAGGAATAAAGGGTCCTAGATCAAAGACAGAGGTGGAAAGGATTTTAGAGTTCACTATTTTACAGAAGGGTAAACTGAGGCACCAGAAGGGAGAGTGACTCCTCTGCTAACATTCAGAGAACAATGGTGGTCCAGTAGAGCCATCACTGGTCCTAGAATCAGATGACTTGAGTTCAAATCCTACCTTGGATATTTATTACCTAGGTGGCCATCATCAAATTACTTAATTTCCAGTTTCTTCATTTGTAAAATGAGAGAAGAAAGGATTTCCAAGGTTTCTTCCAGCTCTAAATCAATGGTCCTCTGAATTCTCCAGGATTCAGTTTGCTCATCAGTAAAATGAGGAGGTTGAACTGGAAAGTCCCTTCAAGTTCTAGATGAATGCTCTGATAGGCTATGAACAGCTGTTGTGATTGTCCAATCACTTTCAGTCATGTCCTACGTTCTGTGATCCCATCTGGGATTTTCTTGGCAAAGATATTGGAGTGTTTGATCATTTCCTTCTCCAGCTCATTTTACAGAAGAGGAAGCTGAGGGAAACAGCTTAAGTGACTTGCCCAGGATCACTCAGTCAGTAAGTATCTGAAGCAAAAACTTGAACTCCGGAAGATGAGTCTTCCTGACTCCAGACCTGGTGCTCTATCCACTATGGTGCCACCTGGCTGCCCCTATAGATAGTTAGGGGAGGTGAAATTAAAACAATATCATTTCCACACTGCTTTCAAGTCTCTCCTTAAGTGACAGTAGCTAGACATATGAAAGAATCAAAAATGGAGGGAGAGGAGAGTGATGCTTGGAGTAATAGGCTCCATAAGCTTCCCCCAAAAAACTACCATGCTTAGTCAGGATGTGTAAGACAATGTTTTCTGAGCAATTTTTTTTTTTTGAGAATCTTATAAATGCAATAGGCTTCCTTAGCTGTAGGCCTTTATTTTGGGAAGCTAAATTTATTGCTTTTCCCTCTTCCCAGTTCCAAAACCCCCTGATGTGAATGGCACTCCCTGAATAGGGTCTCTGGGCACCCACATTTGATTTGTGTCCCTGGTAGGTCTCTCTCACAGGGCCTGAAAACCACCCTCTCCCAGAGAAGGATGCATTTTCATCATCTTATTTTTAGAAATGTGATTTGGAAAAGGAATAGTGTGTGTGTGTGTGTGTGTGTGTGTGTGTGTGTGTGTATGTGTGTGGTGAGAGCAATGTGTAATCTGATGTACTAATTTTAGCAGGTTTCTTCCGTATGAGCCTCTCTAGTATCTGGCAGCAAATGCGGTGATTTTCACATGTTTCACATCCTACTGGGCATCGGTTTCTCTTCATCTCTGGTGCAAATCATGAGGATCTCAGTCACAGAATATCCTTCCCACACATTCATTAGCAGAAATGGATTCCACAATCTAATCCTGCACTGTTACACTGTAAGGCTTCTGATTAGGAGTAGGAAGGCAGATTTTTTCAAACATGGGCTCTGTTTTGTTTTGTTTTTTTTCTTCCTGGGTTATAACAGATCATAGGCTCAGAGATTTGCAGTTGGACAGGACTTTAAAAGTCATCTAGTTCCTTTTCGCAGGTGAGAAAATTGAGACTGAGATAGGCCATAAGGTCATAGATTTAGAGCTGGAAATGACCTCAAATATAGTCTAGTCCAACCTTCCCACTTTATAGATGAAAAGAACTGAGATCCAGATAAGTCATGAAATCACAGATTTAGACCTGGAAAGGTCTTTAGAACTCATCAAAGTTGCCACCTATATCATTTTATCTGTGAAGAAACTAAAGACCCAAAAGATAAAGTTGCCCAAAATCACATAGGTAGTAAGTGTATATAAAGGCAGGATTTGAACCTGGGACCTCTGAACTCCAAATCTAGTCCTTCTTCTCCTAGGGGCAACTAGGTGGCTCAGTGGATAGAGCACTGAACTTGGAGTAAGGAATACTCCTCTTCCAGAATTCAAATATGGACTGAGACATTTACAAGCTGTGTGACCATGGGCAGGTCACGTAACCCTGTTTGCCTCTGTTCCCTCATCCGGAAAATGAGCCAGAGAAGGAAATGGCAAGCCATTACAGCATCACTGGCAAGAAAACTCCAAATGGGATCATAGAGGGTCAACCACAATTGATACAGGACGGAACAACAAGATAGAAAGAACCTTAGAGGACACTGAGTCCAAACCCTCATTTTACATTTGAGAAAACTAAGAGACTTTCCCAGTGTCACATGGGTAATAAGTAGCAGAGTTGGGATTTGAACCCAATTCCTCTTCATTCTGAACCAGTGGTCTTTACCCTAGACCACTCTGCCTTCCAGTATGATAAGCATGCCAAAGAGAATGTTATGGCTGCTGGGCATTCCCTCTTACATGTCCCACAGTCCCCTGAAACTCAACAGGGCCAAAACAGAACTCATATATCCCCTCAAACTCACCCTTCCTCTAACCCACACCATTTTGTGGATGGCACCACCATCCTTGCAGTTACTCAGGTTCTCAAATGAAGAGTCAACTTTGCTTCTTCTGTTCCTCTGGATCACTATAATCTAATCACTTGCTAAGTCTTTGCTCTTCTTCCACAGAAGCTTTTATATCTGCCCCCTTTAAACCAGTCATACAGTTATCACCTGAGTTCATCACCTCTTACCTGGACTACTGAAATGACTTCTCATCTGTTCTCTCTGCCACCAGTCTCTCCGTTCATCAAGCCAACCTTCACCCAGCTGCCAAAATGGCGCTCCAAAGCCATGGACCACCATGCCATGCACCCACTCCAAAATGTCCAATGCCTCTCTATCTCCTTTATGAAAATAAACTACAAGATGCTTATCATGATATTTAAAGCCCTCCTCAACATCACTCCAGCCTTCCAATCTCATTTCACGCTCTCTATTTAATTGGCTCACTTACTGTGCCCAATGGACAACATTCCATCTCCTTTGTACAAACCATTTCCTGCATCTAGAACGTCCTTCCTCCTCACCTCTGCCTCCCAGAAGCCCCAGCTTCCTCTAGAACACAGCTCTGGTGCCCAAGTGTATCAGTAAGCACCCCAACACACACAGAGAGACTTGCTACCACAGGTTCTTAGATCTGCATTCATAAAAGAAAAGCAGCTTTCAAGGAGTTAACAATCACTTTAATCAAGCACAGGTATCAAAGAAAATCAAAATCAAAATTTCAGAGAAAATACAGAGAAATCAAAAGTCAACAGACATACTTCCAGAATGTCTGACCATTACGTATATACACAGTTACCACAGAAGGAAATCATCAACTTCTGGGTTTTAGTCGAATTTGGGGGGGGGAGGGGTTGGGGGAAGTGCTCCTTAGGGCCTTCCCAGAGTCTCTCTGGCCAAAGAAATACTTCCAGTCAGTAAGCCCCAAAGTAAAACCTCATCTTCAGAGTTATTTATATACTTTATAGAGCCAGAGGGCATAACCCTCCAAATCCAGTGCCTGAATAGAAAAAAAAAACAAAAACAAAAACACAGAAAGGTACTTGGGAGCCTCCTACAAAACAACTCTCTTAATCAAGCTTCCCACAGTGGGCAGGCCATCAATGGGTGGGAAAGAGTCGCCTTAATCACATTATTCAAAATCAGAGGCACTTTTAGTAAAACAAAAAACAGCAAAAGATCCTGTTTCACTTGCCATTACACCAAGAAGCCCTGCCTGATCCTCCCCCTCCAGTTATTAGCTTTCTCTCCCTCTCAGACTATTGTTTGCCATTGAAGAAGGCTGGCACCTCACCTGGTGACTCCATTGGGGAACTAGGTGAACAAATTGGATGAATGCCTCTTCTGCCAGTATCTCCCACAGTGCAGGGGTTCGGTAAATGAGGGTCACACAGAAGAGTGACCACTGCTCCTAAAGTCTGAAGACCTGGGTTCAGATCCCACTTCTGCAACTCACTGTTGAGTGTGACCTTGAGTAAGTTATTTAACTTCTGTGGGCCTGTTTCCTTGTCTGTAAAATTAAGAGGTTGGATAAGATGGCCTCTAAAGTTCCTTCCATTACTACATAAATGACACTATAATAGTCATGATCACAGCAACAGGTTTGTTGTTTCTGATTAGTTGTTTCAGTAGTGTCCAACTCTTCATGATCCCATTTTGTGTTTTCTTGACAAAAAATTCAAAAGTGGTTTTCCACTTCCTTCTTCAGCTCATTTTGCAGCTATGTCATGGGTCTTCTTCAAAAACAGATGAGGAACCAAGGCCAGGAGGGTTAAGTGACTTGCCCAGGGTCACATAGCTAGTAAATGTCTGAGGCCAGATTTGAACAAGCCCAGCACTCTATCCACTGCAGTGCCACCTAGCTGCCATAAAAACGACAGCATTTATATGTTTTACATTTTACAAAACACTTTACATGTTAACTAATTTTTTCTTATAAATAAATGAACCCCCCAAGTAAAAGTATAATATACATAATTTAATATGATGTAATATATCATATCATATAATAATATAAATATTATATGACTATATAGTAATATAATATAAACAGGACCCAGAAGGAACATACAGAGAACGCAGACAGATTGTCTGAATGAGACTACGGTTCTCATTCTTCCCACTGTGGGCACAGAGAGAGAAGGAAACAGAAGCAGTAACAGAAGCAGGTGATCTATAGCCCCCCCAACCTTCTCTTCTGCAGGACCCCAGGACTCAGATACTTCCCCATCTCCCCACCCCAAGAACATTTTCCATCTGTCTTTCCTAAAGCGTGCCCACCAATGGAAGAGCTGCTGATCAGTGCTGAGACTCCCTTCCCTCTGTGGCTCCCCTTTGCAGCCCCAGTTTGAGGACTTGCTTCCACGCAAGAACAGCTTGCTATGTATCTCACTCCCACCTCCTGGCCCTAGCCATGCCTGAGAAGTGGCAGAGGCTCAGTGTCTTTCCCAGATCCAGAGGAAAAATGGGAATGAGAACATTTAATAAGGCTTCTTGTTCAGTAATGCAAGTTTGGACAAGTGAGCCGAGTTTCTGTTATATCACCAATGTACACTAATGGCCGAGCTGTATAAATGGGTCTTAAAGTAAATACATGCTTTCAGGATCTGTGGCTTTGAAAGATACAACAGTGTCTTTGTTATGTCCCCAGTAGGGTTACTTTATAGCTGGTGACTCACCCAGGTATTGCTTTATT
Source organism: Bettongia penicillata ogilbyi (assembly GCA_023548195.1). Taxonomy (NCBI): domain Eukaryota; kingdom Metazoa; phylum Chordata; class Mammalia; order Diprotodontia; family Potoroidae; genus Bettongia; species Bettongia penicillata. The sequence continues at coordinate 5,785,253 of JAJHZJ010000231.1, read as the reverse complement.
GCTGTTCTTTCCCTGTCACTTAAAAATAAATGGCTCGCCCAAGGAGAGAAAAAAACACAAATAAAGGAAGCCATAATTTCTATTGTTCACAGTCAAAATACTGGGACAGAAAATAGGATGAGTGCCCATGTTAGTTGTCTCCAGTTTGGGATTTGCTTTGCCAGGGTTCAAATCCAGACACAGGTCATCTGTTTCCTCTGACAATATATAGCCAGGCAAGTGAGGTCACTGAATGCCAGGCAGCGCTGGGTGTTATCAAGACAGCCACTTAAAAAGCTAGGGAGGATTAAGTAAATCCTTCAGAAAAGGAAGACAGCTGAGGGAACAAGTACAATTGAGGCATTAAGCATCCCTAGGATGGAAAATGGCAAAAGAGAACAAGAAAGGTGGATGAGAGGGAGGGAGAAAAAAAGACCGATTGCCCTCTCATTTTCCTGTGGTGGCCATTGTCACTGTCACCGGACCTCCCTCCCCTTGTCCGAAGGAGTCTCTCTGACAGCTTCCATGGGCCTATGTCTACACTGGCCAAATAAAATATTAAATCCTCCCCCCTCTCACCCACCTCCAAACCCAGAAAACAAGTCAAAGCAAGTTCCTACTTGAAGCCTTCAGAGTGAAGCTTTGCCATGCTTTTAGTATGCAGAAATTAGACCAGGGGATACCACAGTTCTTTGAATCTTATTTCCTGGGCAACCTTGGGCAAATCATAACCTCCCTGGGTCTCAGTTTCCTTATCTGTAAAATGGAGGTTGGACTGCATGACCTCTAAGTTCTCCTCCAGCTCTAGACCGATGATTTCATGACCCTGTATGCCTGTTGACCCTTCACCACAAAAAGATCATGGGATTTGATGCCAGAGGTTTAAAAATCAGATCTACTATTTGCCAGATTTGTGAATTGCGGGCAGAACCTGTCTGGCACTGAACTTCCCTGTTATAAAATGTGGGGCTTGGGCAAGAAGGTCTCTGTTGTCCTTTCTAGCTTTAAATCTTAGAATTCAGACTGACTCCAGCGCTCCCCTTCACAGCCAGCATACTGTCAGGGTGCAATATAACATTGCTAAAATAATGAGGACTGCCCCATCTGCCTGAAACAAAGTGTGAGAGGCGATATCTGTGGCACCTTTGGGGAGCAGGGGGATGGGTGGAGCAGTAAGGCGAAGAAGCCTTGAGAGTAAGACTGTGCAGGAGTGGGGTTGATTGGCACCCTAAAATGGGCAAGTCAGAGAAGGTCAATCCAGGAAGCTTAATGATGGCAGGAATGATACATACTAGGCATGTCAAGGGTCATAGGGAGGAGATCAGAAAGCAGAGATCCAGGACATAGGTTCAAATTCTTGCAAAGTTGGGGACAGGGCAAGAAACCAAGCAAGATTGGGGGCAGGGGGAGTGTGTAGGTAACAGAGCATCAGGAGCCCAGCTCAAAGAGTCAAAACACATGAGGCAATATTATAGAGGCCCACTCAAGCCATGACTTTGCTTCTGGGATGGAGAGATATAAACTCAACATGTCATGGTCAGTCAGATACTCAACAAGCATTTATCATATTTCAAACTGACATTATTACTCAGCTTTGGATTAATAGAAAGAAATGTGAATTTGGGAGCTAAGCAAAATGATTTTAAAGCCCAGGTCTGCAACTCTGTGATCTTGTGCAAATGACTTGACTTCTTTGTGCCTCAGTTTCCTCACCTGCAAAATGGACACAATAATAGTATCTGTAGCAGCCACTTCACAGGGTCATAGTTCAGTTAAATAAGATAGCGGATTTAAAGCACTTGGTAATCCATAGACATGCTCTATAAATATCTTTTATGATACTCTATTTGTGTATATCTTGTCTCTTCTTCTAAATTCCTTAACAACGAGAATAAGAATTAGTATTTACAGAGCCTCTAGTACCTTCCGGGCATTGTGCTAAGTGCTTTACAGATATTATCTCATTTGATTTTTACAAGAGTTCTGGGAGGTAGATGCTGTTATTATCCCCATTTTACCGTCAAGCAAACAAATGGTTAGTAACTTGCCCAGGATCACACAGCTACTAAGTGTCTGAGGTCAGATTTGAACTCAGGTCTTCCTAACTCCAGGCCTGGTGCTCTATCCATTATGCTACCTAGCTGCCCTTTGAGAGTAGATGACAATAACTCTTTATTCAACATATGCAAATTAAAGGCATACTATTCAATTTAACTTAACATGTGCATGCTGCCATGAGATACAGCTTTATAGTTTACATTAGTCTACCAGTTGTAAGCCCTCTCTTCCTGAAAATTGTCTTTTAAAATCATTCTGTACTTACTTATATGCATATATATGTAGTAAACATAAGCTTCCTGAAAGGAGAGAGCACTTAGCTTTTGTCTTTCTATCCCCAGAATCAAGCACAGGATAGAACAGGGATGGGGACCTTCACCTCTGCCACCACCACTACTGTCCTCACCTCCAATTTCATTGGCAAAGGGAACTCCCAGATAAGGAAAATGCCTCTCTCAATGTAGGTCAGTGCCCGCCCTGACAATAAAAGTCTTATTGCATTGACAGAGCACTAAGAGATTCAGCAGCTCAGTCACACAGCCAATGTGTGTCAGAAACAGGACTTGAACCCAGGTCTTCTGGCTTTCTGCCCACTCTCTATCCATGACACCACTGCTGTTTCATATGGTACACAGTAGACATTCAGTAAATGTTCATTCATTTGAATTGCATGATATGTGTTGAATTTATGTATTGAAAGAACAGACTTAAGGTGTCAACTGAAACAGTGATGCCAGATCAATTCCATTTAATTCAACTGCATTAATTAGGCACTGGCTTCTGGCCAAGTACAGTGGGTGGTGCTGGCAATCCAGAGACAAAAATAGTCTTCAAGGAGATCCCCCATAATGCTAGTGCCTTCCCTTGTTGATTATTACATCTATCCTGTCTACAGCTTGGTTATACATAGTTGCTTGCTTCTTGTCTTCCCGCCCCTCCCCACCATTAGACTGTGAGATCATTGTGAAGAGGGACTGTCTTTTGCCTTTCTTTGTAGCTCTATAGTGTGCTGAGCACAGTACCTGGCACATAGTAGGTGTTTAATAAGTACTTATTGACTGACTGACTTGGAGATATGCAACGGAGACAGAGATAAGCCTTTCATGAGAAAGAGAACCTCAACAATTTGACTTAGTGGGGAGGGAAAGGGGGAAAAGGGAAAATCCAGAAAGATTTTACCAGTATCTTTCCTTATAATTTCCTTGCTCAGGGCCAAAACTGGCATCAAACTCATAGCAACAAATATTTACATAGAACTTTGCAACTTTACATAGAAATTTGCAATATATCCAACCTATATTATCTTATTTGACCCACACAAGCACTGTAGGAGGTAACCTTTATTTATAGTATCATGGCTTATTTTTTTTTATCTTTCTATTTTTCATTTAGTATTTTGTTTTTTCCCCAGTTACATGTAAAAACAATTCTTAATACTCATTTTTAAAACTCTCCCTTCCTCCCTCCCTACTGTCCCTCATTGAGAAGACTAGCAATTCAACATAGCTTAGACATGTGTAGTCATGCAAAATTATCCCCATTTTGAAAATAAGGAAACTAAGCTGGAGTGTTTAAAAGACTTGCCTAGGCCACAGCTAACAAGTTTCAATTTTGCGGTTCAGTCATTGCCAGTCAGGTCTTTCTATTCATGATCCCATTTGGGGTTTTCTTGGCAAAAATACTGGAGTGGGTTTGCCATTTCCTTCTTGACCTCATTTTACAGATGAGGAAACTGAGGCAAATAGGAATAAATGACTTGCCCAGCATCACACAGCTAGGATATATCTGATGTAATATTTAAATTCAGGAAGATGAGTCTTCCTGATTCCAAGTCAAGTGCAGTTAGTCACTGAAATACCTGGCTGCCTCCAAATAAGTGCTAGAGGCAAGATTCAAACTTAGTTAGGTCTTCCTGGTTCCAGACTCAGGAGCTCCTTCATTGTCCTGGTGCTGAAGCTGAAGGCAGAGTTGTGGTGTCATTTGTCCTTTGTTCTTGAAGAGGACCTTGACATCAGGGAGATGATGCCATGGCTTGCAATTGACTTTGATTTACCGCAGGGAGGGCTGTGAAAGGTCAGCAGCCTCACTTTCTCCTCCAGAGTCACCTGGGTACAGTGGTCAAATATCAATCAGGATGACTGGAGATGGCCCAAGATGCAGTGGGAGACCTTGGCTCTTCAAAGCTAAGGTCTTTTCAGGTTCTCACTTTGAGTGAAGGCAGAGACAAGTAGGGGAGAGAAAAGGTAGGGGCTGAGGAGACAATGAGTCAGAGTTCCCAACAGGACCAGAATCTGAGTACGTAATTTCAACCTAGACCTAAGCACTCTCACATCAGTTTTTATCAGAGGCTTGATTTAATCTGGAGGAAGCACTTAATGCTTCATCATATGTTAGTTTTGTTTTGTTTTGTTTCTTTCCTCTCTGGGAAATAGAGAAAGAGCTAAGTAGATTTTTAAAATCTTTGTATCCCTAAACATAACTGCCAAGCATGGCTAGCCCACACTTTGCAAGTTCTTCCTAATTCTATTAACATCTTAACTATGGCAGAATGAGAAAGCAAAAAATAGCAAGCTTTGCTCTCATTGGAAGTGAGTTGCCATATTCTGTTCCCTGCTAAGAAACTGCTGGAAGGAGACAGCCCAGGGACCATATTTTTTAAGCAAAGGTACACTTTGGTGTCAATATTTCAGTTGACTACAAGGTGACCAGAGGAAGGGAGAAAGGTGACATCTTTCTGCCTCCCTCCAATCCTTCTGTCCTCAGAAAGTCCAATAAAAAGCTAGACACAATGCACTGGAGAAAAAGCTAACCAAGGAGGCAGGCAATTAAGTTCTGCCAAAAACAATAAATGTGTCTACAACCAGAAAGAAAGATGTGTTGAAATATTTGGCATTTGTTTTCCTGGACTGAGGACTTGGCTTTTCATAAAGAAGTATTTTCTATAGAAAGAACGAGACAATCACCAAGACATCTCAACAAAAGAATTGTGCAGCTGCTAAACACCAACTCGGGACAGAGACACATGGGACAAATCACATAATTAGAGGAGAGGCAGAACTGTGGGGGCACAATGACGGTGCCTTCCTGGTAACCCATTTCATTTATCCACGTTTCAACCTTTCTATGTTACACCACCATGAGACATGAGCCTTCGACCTCTTGGAATGCCCAGCTCCCTTCAAGAGTCAGCCCAACTGTCTCCTCTGACTGTTTCTCTCTAACATCTGAAGGTCGCTTTGTATAAGATTTTGTACTTAATATCAGAAGTATGCGGTGCTTTACTGGATAGAATATAAGCTCTGTCTCACTTTTGTAGCCGGTGTCTAATTTTTGAGACTTCAAATCCAGCCTCAGACATTGACTTAACTGTGTGACCCTTGGCAAGTCATCTAGCCCTGTTTGCCCCAGTTTCTTCATCTATAAAATGAATTGGAGAAGTAAATGGCAAACCACTGTAGTATCTCTGCCAAGAAAACTCCAAATAGGGTCACAAAGAATTGGATCTGATAAAAAGAAATGTCTGAACACCAATAAATATTTGCTGAATTAAATAAAATGCTTTTTGGTGAAGTTATCAGTTTACTGTGTTTAGCAATACAAAGATACTGGAATCTCCTTAGTTCTGCAGTCATAAACCCTCATTTTACAGGTGAGGACAAGTTATTTGCTTTGCCCAAGATCACAAAGACAGTAGAAGAGATTTGAATCCTGGTCTTCTAACTTTAATTTGCTCAGTCTGGAGTGGGATGGGGCACAGAGATACAGAAATGCCTATTCTGCTAAAAATCTTTCTGAACGCCCTACATCCTGCGGAGGGCTACTTTATCCCAGGATAATGAGAGAACTGGCCAGGATAAGACTGCTTTGCATTTTTTCTTAGCAGCATCAGAGAGGAGGTATGATGGACTCAGTCTAAAAGAAAAAAAAATGAACTCCCTTCCTGAATTTGAAAACAGATGTAGCAATAGGTCATTATGAAATGTATCAGCCAACCTGAGACTCCATAAGCTAAATGGAGACAATTGTAATATCTGGGCAAAGATTCCAAGGGCTGAAATAACAAAGGGGTGAAGGGAAGACCAGGACGTGAGAAGCTTAGAAAAATGAGTTGAGTCAGAGATTGATAGAGAATGGTATTCTCTGTACTGCAAGGCATTGTCTCCTATCTATGGCAGCCTGACCACATGGGATCACCACAACCAGTCCATAACAATTTCTTGGAGGTCAGAGGATTACATGGCATTTAAATATTGGGAGAGAGATGGCTCAGAGAGCTGAAGAGAACTTTGTCCTCAGGCTATGATGCAATGGACTGTTGTCTTTGAAATCAAAAGACCTGGGATTAAATCCAGGATGTGACAGATACTTGTTAGCTGTGAGACCTTGGGCAAGTCACTGATCTTCTTAGCCTCAGTGATGCCATTCTGGCCATCTACTCCAACATCAATCCAAACCATATTACCTCTGTGGTCTCTTCTAGCTTAAAAGCTGTAATCCTATGATCTGGTCCAAAAGAGCTAATGTCTAATCAAAAGATTACTATATAGTTCTAAGGTACAATCCTCCTCCAATTATCTCCAGTAGAATATACAGTTATCCCTACAACATCATAGGGGTTAGGGAGATGGGGCTCCCACAATCTGGAAAATCCATACAAAATATTTTGGCCCCTCCCTCATACCAGAGAAGTCTGATTTTTTCTTTTTCTTTTATGGTGTGTTTATAGTACTATACATATATTTTACGCATTTCTGAGTTTCTTAATTTTTCTGTTATCTGCTGGCCTTTGCACGTTCTCTGCAGCTTATACAAAACTCCCCCAAAATTCCCATTTAATTTCTTATGCCTACCCATGATATATCAAAACTGCAGTGGAGAAAGTCACATTGTGAAATGGATAATTGGAAGCTCCTTAAGGTCAGGCACTTTTTTGTTTCTGTTTTTATCTACATGCCCTTAGTGCCAACTTCAGAGTCTAGCTAGGTAACAAATTAATGCTTGCTACCTGATCATTTGTTCTAAAGATAAAAGTCATCAAGTCACAGTCCATGTGGATATTTATAAAGTGTTTGTGATTATAGTGAATGTTGACTGTAAGACAGAGGTCCAAATGACCTCAGAGAAGGTCTCCAAGGCAAAGTAAGATGGATACATTGAGAGTTCTCATTCACAGTACCAAAAATGGCATCAGCTATGACATTTACTGGATTTGACAGTGATGAGACCCTTAGGAATCTTAGTACAGATGATCCCTATATAATTAAGGGGGCAAAACTGGATCAAAGATCGACTTGGTTCCCGGAGTGGGTGAATATATGGTCCACTTTAACATCTCGGAGTCAAAAAGAAGATAGAGAGGGCAGATTTACAGTAAATTTCATTTTGATAACTAAAGTAAGAGGTGGAGAGGATGGAGAATCTTTTCTCCATAAATGTCTTTCTTTTTCATAGTTCTGGTCTATGCATTCCCAGATTCCCTGCTTACCAAGAGAAAGTTTTCTCAATGTTTTTTGGCGGAAGCAGAAAGACACAGAAATGCCCATTCTGCTAAAAAAAAAATCTCTTTTTGAGCTCTCCACATCCTGCCTGTGGCTACTTTATCCGAAGGTAATGAGAAGACGGGCCTGGATAAGGCTGCTTTGTGGTTTTCTCAGCAGCTGCAGACAGGAGGTATGATTGAGTAAGCCCAAAAGAAAGAAGGGAGCTCCCTTCCCGAGTCTGGAAAGGCACATAACAATAGGCAGTTATTAAATGCATCAGCCGACTCAGGCCTCCATAAGAACTTGTTGCTAGCAACGACATTAGCTCACCAAGGGAACAGAAGGGAGGTCAGGTCAGATGCTCAGAGTGGCATTATCGAAACTCCCAAACTGCAGCAAATCCTATCAGCCCAAACTCAGGGGGGCTTAGGCACTGGCAAGTTGAGAATTCTTTCTCTTTCAGCTTTCTTTCTTTGTCACCTCCGTAAACTCAAATTACGACCTTGGGGAAGGTATTTAACCTCTGTAAGCCTCATTTCTTCATCTATAAAAGTAGAGGCAAAGCCAGATTGCTGCTTTCCCCACAGAGAGCAAGGCGATTGTTGCCACCTTCATTCCCACTTCAAAAGGGCTGAGAAGGGGTAAAATTTGCTCCTATAAGGGATATTTAGCAGACAAACTGGGGCTTCTCCTTTCAAGCCTCTGTAGAAGTAAATGGCATTTCTTACATCATAAAGTCACCAATAGAGAGTTAGAAAGAACCTTACAGACCACTGAGTCCAATCCTTCATTGTAAATATGAGGAAACTGAGGCATAGGTATTTGCCCAGAGTCACAGAGAATGATCTGTGGTTCAAACCCGTTCTCTACACTACCTATATAACCTTAGACAACCTATTTAACTCCTCTTAACCTCAGTTTCCTCATCTATAAAATGAGAGGTCTGGAGTAGATGAGGTAGGATTTGAACCCAGGTCTGAGTAATTCCTGTTTTAGTGACCTCTTACATAAGTGCTAAAAGGAGCTGATCTGTTATATTAGTCATGCAGGCAAATGGGGCAGTCTCCATTAAGCCTCAATTTCTTCCTTTGTAAAATGATGGAGATGTCTAAAATCTCTTTCAAAGCTAATCTATCATCCACCTACCTCACAGGACTGCTGAGACGATCAAAAGATATAACCTATACAAAACAACCTATAAATCTTAAAGCAGGACTCCTTAAATCCCAGCATATGAACTTGAAAAAACATGTATTTTTCATAACTGTATTTCAACAGAATTATGGTTTCCTTCGTAATCCTCTACATTTTCTTTTACGTGCATAAAAAAATGAATGTGAGAAGGGGTTCATAGGTTTCACCACACACTGCCAAAGGGATCCAGGGCCACACACAAAAAAGATGAGGAATTCCTGTTTTAACCAACCAATAAACATGTGTTAGGTGCCTACTATGTGCCAAGCAGTTGGTATTGTATAGACTCAATTAATTGAAGAAACAACTGTTATCATCTACTGTGCTATAGAGAGCGCAACTTGATGGGTTTACCATGTTTTTCAAATGCAAAATGCATGCTTGCCAAAAAGACAATTTTATGGAGAATTCTCATGGGGCAGGCGATCACATGGTGGTCAGAAGAAATGATACAAGGACACCCTCAAGGTCTCTCTCAAGAACTCTGGATTTGATTGTGGGACATGGGAGATACTGACACAGGACCACTCAGCATGGCATGCCCACGTAAGAAAGGGTGCTGAGCTCTTTGAACAAAGCAGAATTGAGACAGCACAAAGAAAATGTAGGATGCACAAATTTGGAGTAACCACATCAAATGTTCACAAGGATTATCTGTGCTTAACCTGTAGTAGAGCATTCTGAGCTCATATTGGTCTGATCAGCCACAGTCGGACATATTGAAATTTCACTTTATTAAGGTGATGTCATTTTGGTCCTCTTCAGGAACGAAGGACAGCAACCAGCCATTATCATCTACTATGTGCCAGGCATGATGCAAGGAAGAAACAGAGACAAAAATAAAGCAATTCCTGACCTCAAGGATCTTATATTCTACTTGGGAAAAACAATGTAACATACAAATAAATAAATGCAGACTCTCTCTCTTCTCTCTCTCTCTCTCTCTCTCTCTCTCTCTCTCTCTCTCTCTCTCTCTCTCTCTCTCTCTCCCTCTCTCTCTCTCTCTCTCTTTCTCCTTTCTCAATATATATATAAAATATATATACACACACATGTGTGTAACTATGTTCTATCATCTGTATATATGTCTGTATGTAAGTATATATGTGGAAAGAGAGTCTGTACACACACACAGCAAGACAGAGTGAGAAAAAGATGGAGAGACAAAGAGAGAGAGAAATAAATGGCAAACTATTCCAGTCTCTTTACCAAGAAAACCCCAACAACAAAAAATAACTCTGTGTGTGTGTGTGTCTGTCTGTATGTGTGTGTAAGGCACTACTAACTGGAAAGAACCAAGCTAGGATTCCTGCAGTGGGTCATACATTAGGTCAACTCAAAAGAACTTCAAGATTCTATGGGACAGATTAAGTGAGGCAAGAACACTTTCCAAACATGACAGAGAAGAGAGAATGGTAGCAGTAGCAGTGAGCTCTTTTCGTTAGAACAGAGCTCGAGAAGAGGAGTAGTATGTCATAAGCCTGCTAGAGTAAGTTGGGGACCAGTTTTTAAGACCTTTAACTGCAAGAGGAGTTATGTGGGATCATGGAGACAATGGGGAAACTCCTTGAGCAGGAGAAGGACATAAAGTTATGTGGATGTCAAATGAATATAGGTGTTAGCTTTTGGTAAAACAGGGGACTTGCCCATATCAAAAGGTTGACAGATCATGATGGGTTCCTTTATGCTAGGGATCATGCCTTCTTCATCAATGCATGCCCCTGCAGGCTAGCCCAGTATTTTATAAACAAGAGACATTCAATGAATGCTTTTTGAAAGCTGAATGATAAGGCTCAGATTCCTAGATCTAGAGTTGGAAAGGATATCAGAGACCATCTAATTCAAGCCTCTCATTTTACAGATAAGGAAACTGAGGCTAAGAAATTTGATGACCCGAGTCATAAACTTAGAGACAGAAGGGATCTCATAGTCCATCTAATCCAACTCTCTCATTTTACAGATGATGAAACTAAGGCAGAGAGGAATTAAATAGCTTGACTAAGGTTATATAGATAGTTACAGAGAGAAGATTTGAACCACAGGCCTTTGATTCTAAAACCTTGTGCATTCCACTGAATCATGATGGAGGAGGAAAATGACACTTCCCCAGTTCCCAATTCAATCTTAAAAAGCCTGTAAGGATAAAGTTTCTCCCAAACAGAAGTATACTAATACAGAAAAAGTAATATGTCTCTAAGTAGAAGCAGTTAATACAATGCATTCATGATTGGACTGGTTGACCCCGTTAGAGCTTCTATCTCAATTTCCTTCTATAATTCCAGGTCATTGACCTCACTAGGCATCAAAGGCCCAAGAAAATATTTCTAGGGAAAAAATGAAAGGCACTCAGAAACGTATATAGCCAATATTTAATTGTTCCTACTGAGTTGGGGCAGGCAAAGCACAGATAACCAAAACCCTCAGATAATCCCCAAACTCTATTTGGGTTCACCTTCCTCCTCAAAGCCTTAAACTAGAGCTGTTAACAAATCATCATCTTTTCCTCTCTCATTTTTTGATTCAGGGTCTACTGAGCAGGAAAACTGCCAAAAGGCAGGAAAACCAGGGAAAAGAAGAGAATAGAAAGAGGCAAGTAGACCTAAACACTGCACTTCAAGCCAAAAAGAGTTCTGGAATTGAGGTCAGAGGACCTGGGTTTTGATCCTGATTCAGCTACTTGCTACCTCTTACAAACCACTCAACCTCAGTGAGCCTCAGTTTACTCATCTCTAAAATGAGGTTGGGCTAAGGATCTTCTAGCACTAAATTTAAGTGCCTGTCTTAGCCTCAGTTCCCTCATCCATAAAATGGGGATATTATTATATCACTGTTAAAGTAATACAGTGGAGATAATATTAAATTGAGTACTAAGAGACCTGACTTTAAATTATGTGTTTTACTTATTTGTATGATTTTTGAGCAAGTGCCTTTGGCTCTCCAACTTACCTTATCTGAAAAATGAGAGGGTTGGAGTTGACAGCATCTAAGGTCCCTTCTAGCCTTAGATCATAGTCCTAGGAAATGTATGACCCCTACAGTTAGGGTCTTCTTCACTGGGCTTCTGTGAGGATTAGATGATATAATCTACATAAAGAGCTTTGCAAACTTTAAAGTACTACATAAATATCTGGTTTTATTAAGTAATCAAGCAATACACATTAAACTGCCTACCATGTGCTGAGCAATTGGTATCAATGTTTGTATTCAAGATTAGGGACTATATCATGCTTTCGTCGGCATAAGGAACTCCAGTTTTTTGGATATTCTTAGTATCCCTAGTGCTTAGCATAGTAGTTGACACACAGTAGGTGTTTAATAAATGCTTATTGGCTTTATTTAAGGAAACTCCCTGTGTCTACTTGGGCCAGTGTCTTCTCTTCAAAGGATGTCTCAAAATGTTGCTTAGGGCACTGGGAGTGGGGGTTGACTTGTCCAAGGTCACTGTACCAGCAACTACAATGGGATCTTTGGTTGTTTTTGTTTTAGTATAATCAAGAAGTATAATGCCTCCACTTAAATGTGACTGAGGAGGATCTTTCCCACCCATTGCTGGACCTAGGAAGATTTGTAAGAAGACTCATGCCTTTTGTTAATGAGGCACTGGTATTCAAGGGAGGTGATGCCCTCTGGTTCTAAAAAGTGTATAAAGATTCTGAGGTGTGGGTTTTATTTTGGGGCTTACTGACTAAAAGTGTTTGTTTGGCCAGATGAGGACTCTGGGAAGATGCTAAGCCCCTCAGTTTTGAGAACCCAGATGTTGTGCTTCCCTCTCTGGTAACTATGTTCAGACAATTGGAACTGTCTGTTAAATTCAGGCAGAGGAAAACATGTCTGTTGACTTTTAATTTGTCTGTATTTTCTTTGAAGTTCAGGGCGCTAACTCCCCTGAACTAGGTGAATGATATATGTGCTTGGTTAAAGGATTGATACATGTGCTTGATTAAAGTGATTGTTAACCCCTTAAGTTGTCTTTCCTTTTATGAAAGCAGATCTAAGAACCTGTGATAGCAGGGCCCTCCCCCATGTATGTTTGGGTGCATACCGTTACAGTCACATAGCCAGGATATGTCAAAGGTCAGATATGAGCCCAAATCACCTTGGCTTGGAGAATGGCTCTCTATCCACTATGTCATCATTGCTATAGATCATGACCAAAGACCTCCAAAGTCTCCATCAAAGCCAGGAGATTGTCAATGTCAGTCCTACTTGGAGATCACAGAAGGAATCTCTATGAAGACAAGGCCTGGTGTGGCATGGAAAACTGACTCATTATTTAGGTAGCTGATTAGCAAGAGTCAGGTGCCAGGATCCTTTCCCTGAGTCTCAACATTCTGGGTTAATAAAGTGGATCTAGGCAATCCGTGTCCTTGGAGAAGATGCTTTCAAAACATGAAGTTTTAACCTTCCCTTCAGGCATCTCTGCATTTAATGGCAAAAACCAAAACAGTGGAGGTGGAGGGGTGGGGAATGAGAGCATGCCACTGCATCTGAGATGTCATCTGAAATCAAAGAGAAACCAGGAAAGGCCAAAAACTCTGCGTCCCTCACAAAAGTAGGTGAGGGTGCAGGAGGCGTATCCCAGGACTGTGGCCTCACCATTCATTCATTCACGCATTCTTTACTGGAGAGCTCCTCCACCTCTCCCCTCCATTGCGAAGACCCCAAAGTTACAGAACCAAAGAACAAAAGGTTGTTTAGCAACTCTTTTTTCAGTATTATTTAAACACTGCCTTTGCTTCCAGGAACAGTTATTTGACAAAGTCAAATGCCATTTTCAGGGTAATGAAAAAATAAAAACAATATTAGAAAATCCCCCAAACTAAATTATATGGCCCACTGTCTACCTTCCACAAACATCTTTCTTCCTGCTGTGTTGTCTTTTATTAAAATCTCATACTAATGTGGGGTTAATGTGACAGCTGTGAGTACACAGATGAAGTTATGAAGGAAATAAGGTTTTATTACTTTTCCAAAGACACAGCAATAACTTAGAATAACAGAATGGTCTGAAACTTTTCACCAATTCTGAATTTTTTTTCAGATGGAAAAATAATTTCCCTTTTTCTCCCTTTAGCTCACCAAAGTAAATCTCCATATCTGTGACACTCAAATTCTGCATTAGAGTGATGAGATCTAAAGCTGGAAGATACCTGAGACATAGGAGCTAGATGGCTCAACTTACAGAAGGTTGGGCCTGGATACTTGCTAGCTGTGTGAGCCTGGCCAAGTCACTTAACATCCATCTGCCTTGGAGGCAGCAAGGTAGCTCAATGAATAGAGCGCTGGGCCAGGAGCCAGGAAGACCTAACTTCAAATCAGGCCTCAGACATTTCCTAGTTGTGTGACCCTTGGCATGTCACTTAATTTATATTTGTCTTAATCCATCCCAATATCTTTGTTGGGAAAACCCCATGGACAGTATTGGTGTGCTATGGTTCATTGGATCATGAAGAGTGAAGACACAATTGAACACTCACCCTAAATACCAGCTGATTAACTACCTCAGTTTATAAGGGAGAAAACAGACCCAGAGAGGTAATTTATCTAAGGAAACAAGTGACCACGAACTGGTGGGTTGATCTCTCTGGGGTTCACTTTCTTTATCTATAAAATAAGGGGGTAAGGGGCTACCATCTCCAGTCATCCTAATGAATATCTGACCACTGGACCCAGATGGCTCCAGAGGAGAAAGTGAGGCTGGTGACCTTGCACAGCCCTGCCTCGCTTAAATCCAATTCACTTGCAAGTCACAGCACCATTTCTCTAACGTCATGGTCCCCTACAAGAATGAAGGCAACAACCAGGTAGTTGAACTCGAAGACCTTTAAATCCTGCCTTAGATACTTACCAGTAAGTCACTTAGATTCTCTCAGACTCAGTTTTTTCATCTGTAAAATGGGGATAACAACAACACCTGCTTCCCAGGGTTGTTGTAAAGATAAAATGAGATCATATTTGTAAAGTGCTTAGCAATCCTTACAGTTTTATAAAATGCTAATTATAATCATTGTTATTATTGATACAAGTTCATGTTTCTAAACTATGTCAGTTTCTCGAAATTGATGGTCTTTCTACTGAATTCCCCAGCCTCCCAAACTTCATTCCATTTCATGTTTGTAAAACTAAGTTGGTTAACCAGCTCTGCCATGTAAACCCGATCTGAACCAACTGGAGCCTCAGCTCTGTTGGCACTATTTTTAGGGTCAGAAAAAAGCAGAAAATAAAGCAAGGGTGAAAAATGGAGGGGGGAGATGAATTGGGAAGACAACAGCGCAGAGAGGGGAACCCCAAGGGAAGGAACTAGGGGTCCAATGGGAGCTGAGAGTAGAGCTTAATTTGAAAGAAGCAGGGCTGGGGCAGATGCCCAGGGGCAAACTAGTCTGGGGAACTCCAGACTATCTGGATTTTAATGCAACTAAAACCTTCCTTTCCTGAGCAGTCTAGACAGAGGAAGTTCCCCGGTGACTGATCTCAAAGAGATTTGGATGTTTGCTCTCCTTTCTGTTCCTTTAAATCTGTCTTCCTTCATTCTACCCATTTGTCTCTGGTCCAGTTCATCATAGTCAGGATGACATTCTATTGGATTCTTATCTGTCACATAAACTTCCTTTCTCATCCCATCACCTGTTCATCTTTCTAGTATCTCCACCTGAGACTGCACTAAATTCCAATATTCGATCACAGTACGAATATCACCAATCCTTCGTGCTGCCCAATCTTAGGATCTCTTATATGGCATTCTGAATGATCAGCTTTGTAAAGCTATAATCGAAAGAGGCAGGCTGTGTTGGTACACATCAGTGGAAAGATCAGACTTGTTGATTAGATTAAGGACATAAAAGACCGTAGGGGATTTATCCTCACCCCCTTCCCCAATGATTATTCCCATTAGACAGCCATGAGAGCATTATGACTCAGAACGTCACAGTCACCAAATTCCACCAGGAATGTAGCTTCTTAAAAAGACATCAGATAGCAAAGCCTGAGTCATTCCGTATTAAGCAGCTATGGCCAAAGAAAAAGTTTGAAAGCCACCGGTAAAGTTAAATATTGGACTTTCCCCTAAACCTTTAAGCCTGAAGAATTAGGAATTCCAGTTGTCATACCAACATGTGTGTGTGTTCTTTGCAGGCTCGGAGACCTGACTGCTGCACCCCTCCTGTTGCTATGGTGACCCAAATAAATTCTCTCTGGAGATTCGCTTCATTCTAGCGCAGACGATGCTAGGTCAGGCAGGCTAGTGAATGACGGACAGGCTCTGGGAATTTTCACTGATTTGTGTGGGCCTCCTCCTCTGCCCACCAGTCGCAGCAGCCAGCATTTTCAAACTGTCACTTCATTAGGGTTCGCTAAGAAGATTATCCTGAAACTTCGACATTTATTTGTCTAACTTTAAAAAATATAAATGGACCCTGACTAACAATATTAATTTTAACATTTATCTAGTATTTTAAGGCTTACAAAGCCCTTTCTGGATATTATCTCATTTCAGCCTCACAAAAAACCTGTGAGGTAGATGCTGTTATTATTTCTATTTTATAGGTGGGGAAACTGAGACTCAGAGAAGTTAACTGATTTCTCTCACCCGACCCCCAGGGTTCGAGGTGGATGAGAAACATGAGTCTCTCAAGTCTCTGTTCTCTATGAGGAACTAAGCCATAGAAAGGTCTGCATAAAAAAACCTTCTCTACCAGTACGCCCATCAGTTCTTTTGGACACTGAATGGCAGTACTCCGTGGAACAAGAACAAAATCTGATATAGCCTCCATGTATCAGTACTAAATAATGGCTGTTTGTATTCAGAAGGGAACAAGGAAAATGATAATAGCTAAGAACCGGTATTCATATAACACTTCAAGATTTGCAAAGTGTTTTACAAATATTATCTTCACAACAACCCTAGAAAGCAAGCGTTTTTATTGTCCTCATTTTACAGATAAGGAAACTGAGGCAAACAGGGTTAAGTGACTTACCTAAGGTCACACAACTAATAAGTGTTTGAGGCCAAATTTGAACTTGGGACTTCCTGACTCCATGCCTAGTGCTCTAGGTACTACAACTCCACTTAACTGCCAGTCTTAGTATAAAATGAAAAGAGTGTTGGTGTTAAAAGCATCTTGGTCAAGTTCAACTTCAGACATACTATGTTTGCACGAGCCTGGGAATGTCTCTAACATCTCACTTCCCTGGGCAATTCTAAAAAATGTATATTCTAAGAATTTCTTCCTATCTGCACTCAGTTGTAACCTTCTTGGAGGAGAGGTGAGAGGAAAGAGAAAAAAAAAAAAGAACTAAGTAAAAAGGACACAGCAGAGAACAAGAGAAAATTTACAAGGAAGCAAAGAGAAGATGGGACAGCTCCAACCACTCGTAGGATTTATTATATTGGCTTTCTGGAAATGGAAATTTATTGCTGTATGTTTTGAATCCTCTCACGTTCCGCTGTGCACATGACGATGCTGGTTTTTCTTTTCCTATTTTGTATTTAAATTTCAATATTTCAGTTTGTAATGTTTCTTTTTCTTTTCTTATTGTGTCTTTAAGCTTTACTATTTAGGCTTAAAATAAAATAAGTAAAAAAAATAATTTCTTCACTGAGAGTTTCATATACCAATAAAATCACCAGTCCTTTCTCACTCCTTGGCTCAAAAACCTATCAAATAAAGAACAAACTGATGCTGGAATCCAAGGTCTTCCACAATCTGATTCTAAACTTCCTTTCTTATCTTATCATATTGGAAAGAGTGTGTTAATCTATTTCCCTGTGGCTTCACTCACCATCCCAGTAACTTTCCCAACCAAAATACTCCTCTCTGTCATCTTCCTGCCCATAAGTTCCATGAGGGCAGGAACCACCTTGAATTTTGTCTTTATAATCCTAGCACTTCAGAAATGCTTGGCCTGGAGTCAATGCTCATAAAGACTTTTTCATTTATTCTTTTCATTCCTAATGGCCTTCCCACAGTCTAGGTTCCCAATATCTGTTGCTTTTTGCCATCCTGACATCTCCTGTATTGATGGTGTTTGGTTTACACCATTCTCACAAATTATAGCTATCTTTGTATCTTTAATACTGGACTCCATTGTGTCTAGCACATCACTAAGTACTTAATAAGAATGGGTGGCTAGGAACTGAATTATCTGGGGCTAGGGTAGAGCCCTTAGACTCAAAAACTCAAGGGCAGCTAGGTGCTGCAGGAGATGGAGCACTGGCCATGGAGACAGGAAAACCTGAGTTCAAATCTGGCTTCAGACATTTACTAGCTGATTGACCCTGAGCAAGTTACTTATCCTCCAAGTGCCTCAGGAAAAAAAAAAGATCCAGAGGAAGAAGTCTGAGTCTGAGGAAGTGAGAGTGTATATGTTTGTGCATTTTGGGGCAAGGTAGGAAGCAAGGTGGTTAGACAACATAGTAAAAAGAGCACAGGCATTAGAGTCAGAGACTCTGGTTTCAAATCTTCCCTCTGTCATCTTGGGGAGCCTCAGTTCCTTCATCTATAAAAAAGAAAGGGCTAAATCAATGCTCCGAGCTTCTAGCTTTAAATCTATAAGCATGGGGGATTGTAAATGCTTTATGAAGGGCAGGAATTATGTAAATATGAGTTGTCAGATAATAATAATAACATCCCAACTATAAAGAGTTATTTTATCCACCTGCACAATATTCCATAGAAATTAAATATAAAAGAGTAATGATAGGACAGCAGCATGTCCTAAGATAGAATCTCTCTGAATTCCATCAAAAGAGATGAGAAAGATGGGAGGATAATAACATTCATCAATCTGCACTGACAATGACCTCAGTTTCCTCCAGATGCTACAGACTTCACCAACATGTCCAGTGGATTGATTGATTGATTGCTAGCCCTAGGTACAAAAACGTCCTAATGACAGCTGTGGAGAGTTATGACTCTCTGCTTAATGAATGAAAGGAAATGCATGTATTAATCACTTACTCTGAAGCAGTCACTGTGCTAGGAATCTGAGTACACTAGACATGGCAATGTAAATATAATGTGATCTCCTTAAGGACTGGAAATGGTGTTTATTTTGATTTCATATACCCGGCACCTAGTTCTACATTCCTGTTGCTCAGTCATTTCAGTTATGCCTGAACCATTGTGACCCCATTTGGGGTCTGCTTGGCAGAGACACTGGAGTGGTTCTCCATTTTCTTCTCCAGCTCATTTTACAGATGAGGAAACTGAGGCAAACAGGGTTAAGTGACTTGCCCAGAGTCACACAGCTAGTAAGTGTCTGAGATCAGATTTGAAATCAAGAAGATGAGTCTTCCTGACTTCAAGACCAGTGCTCTGTGCACTACAGCCCCACCTAGCTATCCTACTTACACATATTAGACCTTAACAAAGGTGTATCAAATTGATTTGAGAAACACTGTAGGTGAAATTAAAGTGTTATGTAAGCTCAGTCACTGGCTATGGATGCAGTATTTGGGAAGGAAATAAGTATACATAAATTAAGCACGAATGGTGCAGTCTTCAAATCTCTAGTGATTTTCTTTGTCTTTTGCATTTCCTAGCATTTATATTCTAATTTGTAGTAGAGTCAATCCTGTTTCACCCTCTTTACTAGACTGGAAGCTTAAGGACAAGAATCTTGGTGTCAGAATTTCTGAACCCCAGCACCTGGCATACAGCAAGAGCTTATTAAAGACTTATTTACTGAAGAATCCAAAAGAGATTCAGGGTATAGGGCAAGACCACACACACCCAGTGAGCCTCAGAGATGTGGTATGAACCTGGGTCTTCAGAATCCAGCTTCTGTCCTCTTTCCTCTATAGCATGTTGCCTTCCTAAAGCCAACTACAATCAAATACCATAAAATGGAAGATACCCAACCATTGGTAACTTGACCTAAAATAGAGACTGATAGAGCATAGATTAAGAACTGGATGTAGCCTTATAAGCAGCTCTAAGGAGTCAGGAAGACCACAGTTCAAATCCTGTCTTAGACACTTACTAGCTGTGTGAACCTGAGCAAGTCCCTTAACCCTGTTTGCCTTGGTTTCCTTATTTGTAAAATGAGCTGGAGAAGGAAATGGCAAACCACTCAGGTAACTCTGCCAGGACAATCCCAAATGGGGTTATGAAGAGTTGGACATGACTGAAAATAACCAAACAGCAATAAAGTAAGTTCCTACTATTCACTAGGAATTATTTTTTACCTTTCTTTGTATCCTTACCATGTAGCACAATGACAGCTATACCTGCTAGACAAACTGGATAGAAAGCCAGAAGATCTGAGTTCAAATCCTGCTTTTGACCCATCCTGGCTGTGTGACTTTGTACAAGTCATTGATCCTCTCAGTGCCCAGGCCAGTCTCTAGTAATGGTTCATGATCAGAACTGGTAAAGAGGTTTCTCTCACCAGGAACTCCTCCATAGTACAATGAAATTGCAGGTATAATTCTCTCTCTCCCAAAAAAGAATGTAAAGATACACAGAAAAAATTGGAACCATCCTTGCTTTCAAGGAGTTTACCTTCTACTGGAAAGATGCAATATATAGGAAAATAAATAAATTTGTTGTTATTCAGTAGTTTCCAGTCATGAATGACTCTTCATGACCCCATTTGAGATTTCCTTCACAAATATACTGGAGTGGTATGTCATTTCCTTCTCCAGCACATTTTACGGAAAAATAAATACAGAGAAATAAAAGATAGCATCAAGAGAAAGATCTCTGTATATAACTTAGAGTTGAAGAAATTATGGTTCAGTGAGGTCACATAGATGATAAGTCGCAGAGATCTGATCCCAGGTCCTCCCAACAAAGTGCTGTTCCCACTGTGCCACACTCAACTATCACTTGACATCAGTACTTCATGCTGGGCCAGACCTAAAAGCAGTTTCCTGTGTGATTCTGCTCAAGTCTTCCCATAATGTGTCTCCTTTCTCTCACTTCACCCGTCTCAAAGGGGTTAAAGATCGAGCATGCCAATTCTATAAGAATTCTGAGCCATGTGGGTTATGTGTTCACTGATCACAAATAGCTGTTTTTCCTTTAAACAAGTACTCCAGTAGGGTTCTTAAATTCTTAAAGATAATCTTATCTTTGAGGGACCCAATGTTTTTGCATGCTAGAACAGATGCTTGATTTAAAAAAAAAATCAAAGCCAAAAGGAAAATAGGATTGATATGTAAAAATTGCCTTTAAAGGCAACCAGTGGGGTACTCATGCCCTCCACATATCAAAGGGCAGTCATGTTCCCCATCAAAGGGGTGCCACACATTTATATTACTTTCAGAGGCAAAGTTGGAAATCATATAAAGTCAAGGGCCCTAGCATGGCTCACTAGCTGATGTCTGCAGCCTCAGGCACAAAACGTCTCATCCACAAGTATCTGGTTTGTCTAAAGGTTCTTTGAGCCAATCTGATTCTTAAGAAACAAAGTGTTTCATTTTTGTCTTTCATGTATCTTTCTCCATTTCAATAATTTAATTTCTAGAGAATTAAATGCATTTTTTAAAAGAAAAGTTTCTGCTAAATTGAATGAAGAGAAAATTTTTAAAAAGTCTACACTGAAAATGGGATAATTTTATTAGGAATATGATAAATGAGATGAGTTGTAATAGCCTAACAATCCTATTATATGCAATTAAGTGGCTACATTAATATGATTTTAGACTGGCTCACATTTGAGTCAAGCATACACAGTATTTACAGATAATTGCCAAGGAAGGATGGAAATGCAAGCTGTGATTCTGCTGTGCACATGACTAACACTGTCAAATTAAGAGCTGAGTCCATTCCCCCTGAGCTATGAGTTTTCAAAATCCAAACTTTCCTTTACATTTTCTAAACTGGAAAACTTGCAGTCAACTTATCTGTCTCACATTCATCTCCTGCCTCCATGTTTTTGTCCTAGCTGTTCTCCATACCTAGAGTGCCCTCCTTCCTCACCTCATCCACCTATTAGGATCTTTATATTACTTCAATACTCAATTCAGTTGCTACCTGACATAAGAAGTCTTTCCTGACCTCCCTAATTTTTAGTTCTTTCTCTCTCCTCCTCAAATTAAATAATAGTAAATAATTTAAATGATTAAAAACTATATCATATTACATATGATACAATTATAATACAGATTATATCTAATAATACATAATTATATACTATAGCTAATATATTATGCATATATCGTTCAAATAATATATTCTGTATTACGTTTTATTTTATGTATTAAATTATTTAATTGAATAGCTCATAGCATATATAATACAATACATATTACATATTATTTAATTTAATTAAACAAATTAAATAAATGCATGTCTCTTTGTATACTCTATCCTCCATGGTACAGGGACCTGGGAAAGACCTTAGCTTAAAATGACCAGAGTCTCTCACTGTCTCAGGGGCCATGGCCAGTTGTTCTGATTCAGGTCTTGCCACTAGAGTCTGATGACCCTGGAGATAACAGTGAGGCTGGTGACTTTGCACAGCCCTGCCTCACTTAAATCCAGTTCACTTGCAAGTCAAAACATCACCCTCCTAATGTCATTGGTCTTCTTCAAGAATAAAGGATGAAAAACAATGCTATATATTAAATTGAATATATTATATATCATGTATTATGTGTAACATATATTTTATTATTTTATTTAATTTAACAAATGCTTGTCTGTTTTCATGCTCTGTCCCCCTCCACTCTCTATAGATTGAAAAGTTTCTGAGGACAGGTACTGCTTTTCATTTTGTTTTTGTATCTCATGCCCCTATTAGGAGATGCTTGTTGAATGAGATTGTGTAGTCTCTGTAAGAGCAATGCTTCTTGTTTCTTCCTTAAATGATTATTAAATGAGGTTAAAGAAAAGTGGATCCAAAAATAAGCATCAAGCCCCCATCCCCTTCCTCCATGCTAAGTGTCTAGATAGAGGCCATCGAAAGGATAGAAATCTTAAATGACATCTGGTCAGAACTAGGCAATAACGCATCATCATTCATCCAGTTCATGGAGAACTCATTCATTTTCACTAACATCAAGTTTAACTTTGCAGGAAGGGAGCTGTGTTATGAAACTGCAAAGAAAAAAATGTCCTAAAATGTTGATATGATTGTCTATCGAGTGGAAGGGAGACAATTTGCAGCAAAATAATTGGTACATTTTCCCACTGCATTATGTTTCTCAAAACATGCTACTGTGGGAGGAGATTAGCTTCTCCTTTGTTCAGGAAGAAAATGACTTGTCTCCTATAGTGAATGGAACTGTCATTCCAGGGGCTGACAAATGCTAACAACCTCTAGAGGTGCCCAGTTCGAGCATCTCAAAAATAAATAAAATAAAATGAAAAAGCCAGTGACCAAAGAAAGAAAGGTCACTAAGGGAGGAGGGGGGACTGGGGTAAATTATAAACAAGAAAGGACCGGGTGGATATTGACTTCATGCCAGTCCTAACAAAAAGGGACACATGTCAGTAGAAAATGGCACAGGAAAACATTTTAAAATTTAAAATCACCTTAATTAGCATGTTTAAAAATTAATTGGGCTCTATGGTCCCAGCACAGTGTAGTGCCTACAAAATGAAATAGATTCTAATATCCTTCATTAGAAACATTGTATTGTTGTAAGAATCAAACAAGATAGAGTGTAAAAAATTTGTAAAACTTCAAGTGTTATATAGATTGGGTTTTTACTGTTGTACTTTTATCATCGAGATCAAATGAGGTGATGTGTGTTTACTGGGGCAGGATAGGCAGGTAGGAAGACCTGAGTTCAATCCAGCCTCAGATACTTCCTAGCTACATGACCTTGGATAAGCCACTTCGCCCTGTTTGCCTCAGTTTCCTCATCTGTAAAATGAGCTGGTGGAGGAAATGGCAAACCACTCCAGAAAACCCAAAATGGGATCACAAAGTACGGGGCACAACTGAAACAACTCAACAACAGCCAATGTTATTAGAAGAAGCAGCTATGATAATACAGTGGATAGAATGGTGGATATGAAGCTCTTAAAACAAATATCTGTTGATATTTATTGCTTTGATGCAGTATATAGAACAGTGAACCTGGAGTCAGGAAGACCTGAGTTCAAATTCAGCCTCAGACACTTATTAGTTATGTGACCCTGGGAAAATCACTTAACCACTGCCTGCCTCAGTTTCCTCATCTCTAAAATTGGGATAATAATAGCACCTACCCTCCAAAGTTGTTGTAAGGATCAAATGACATAATATTTGTAAAGGGTTTTGTAAATCATAAAGCACTCTGTAAATGTTTATCGCTATCATCATTATTTATAGTCAGGAAGACCTAGGCTCAGTTTTCACCTCTGACAGAAACTGTGACCCTGGGTAAGTTACAACCTCTCTGGGCCTCAGTTTCCACATGTGTAAAATGAAGAAGGTAGGCTCAGTCACCTCTAAGTCCCCTTCTAACTCCAAATCTATGATCCCATGACCTGTGGAAGGCACTGTTCAATACTTAATCATCACCACAGGTCTACAACATTATCATCATCGTCATCTTCTCATTCTCAACGTTTTTAATGGTATTCAGATAGAAGCATTCCTGAACAAGTGACTTTTTTGCCACTATTCTTTTAGATTTTATATGGTCTGGACCACTGCACGGGTAAACAAAGCAGGTAGTTGTGTAGTTGAGTTTTCATCACCATCCTCATTATAATTCTCAGCCCAATAGAACAAGCAGATAATACTAACAATCCACATTTACATAACACTTAAACTTTGCAAGACATTTTATAATCCTCCGGGATCATAGATTTAAAGCTAGAAGGGACCTGAGGTCATCTAGTGGAATCCTCCCATTTTACTAATGACAACACGGAGGCCCAGGGAAGTCAAGGGATTTGTTACAGGTCATAAAGGGCAGAGCTAGGATTGGAGAACAATTCATTTGACTCCTAATCCAGGGCTCTATCCATTTTATCCTGCTGGGTCCTGAGATCTTAGGTGGAAATCCAGAGAATAGGTTAGAAAAGATGCTTTTTTTCAGTTCAAGATTCTCCCAGTGGGTCTAAAATCTTATCAACATGGCTATTTCAACCCACCCCCAAGAATAAAAACTCAACTATATCTACCTATCTTTAGATTCTTAGGTCCATGCCTGCCTGTGAGTTCACCAAAGGAAGTCCATATAACATCCTAGGGTCTTCCATGATTTCTCTAGCGGCATCGGGTGGCAAAGTAGATAGAGTGCTGGACTTCAAATCAGGTTGACTTGAATTCAAATCCCACCATAGACACTTACTAATGATGTGTCTCTGGGCAATTCACTTAATCTCTCAGACTCAATATGCCTATCTAAAAATAAGGATAATGATAGCATTTGACTTACTGAGTTATTGTGAGGCTCCATTGAGATAATACAAGCTTTACAAATCTTAAAGCCCCAAATTGATTAAATGAAATGTTTAAATTAGAGCCCCAAACTGATGTTGTACTGAAGATAGCAGTGGAACACACAGGCTGTCCATAGGTCACCTCTGACACTCATTATGGGACACAATCATCTTTTTTTTTTCCCCAGTCATACATTTATTTAGGGACATGCATTATCCTGCTTCTCCAGCATAATTCCTAATTTATCACCTCTTATAGCCTGCTTATACCCACTTCATTGCCCTTTGAGCGATTCCAAACTTCAGTTCTTCATAATTTGTGATATTCTATAAACTGGAACCATGAAGCATTGGAAGAAAAATATCTTTGCTAAAAATGGGTCTTTGTTCCTGAAAGAAGTTTAAAGTCATTAAAATAACACTGTAGTTTTCCAAAGGCAAACTGGGCTTCTCCCCTCCTCCTCCATTCTGCATGCAGCCCATTCTCCACTGGCAGGGTCTATCCAATCGATGTTCACTGCTATGTGGGTCCTATGGTTTGCCCATCCAATTGCATATGATGGTCTGAACAACTGACATTCTCCACCCAACTGATTTTTTTTCCTATGTCGAGAGTCAAGCAAACTCTTTTAAGTAGTTATGGATCTAATTTAGGAGACTCTACCATATTCTGACCTAGATGCAACCAAAGCAGTGTCATCCATGAGCAGGACATCATCCACAGAGAACCCTTCTTTAGTAATAAGTCAGTCAGTCAACAGTCATGGTTGACTTTTTGTGACTCCATTTGGGGTTTTCTTGGCAGACACACTGGAGTAGTCTGCCCTTTCCTTCTTCAGCTCCTTTTACACATGAGAAAACTGAGACAACCAGGGTAAAGTGACTTGCCCAGGGTCACACAGTTAGTAAGTGTCAGAGGTTGAATTTGCACTCAGATCTTCTTGACTCCAGGTCCAGCACTAGATAGATAGATAGATAGATACATACATACATACATACATACATACATATGTAACATCACCTAACTGCCTCAAGAAACTATAAATAGCTAAAATACAAAGCAGAAAGTGGATACTGAATATAAATTCCTATGAGAAATAAAGGTAGGGAGAGACCATATTGATTAATAACTCCTAGACCATAACCACTAATCAATCATTAAATCATCTAGTATCTATTAAGAGTCAATTCTGTACCAGGCTAAGTAATACAGTCTAGTAAATGACCTAGAGAGTCTGCCTTGAGCCAAGTAGATCTGGGTTCCAATCTTATCTCTGAAATTTGGCTATTTGATCCTGGAAAATTTACTTCACATCTCCGTTCCTGGATACCTTTCCATGTGACAGGCAAGTGTTAGGCAATGGACATACAGAAACAAACAGGAAATAGTCCTTGTTCTTGAGGAGTTTATGCTCTATTAGGGGAGATAACGTGCATATAAATAAATCTAAACAAAAGTTATAAAAATCCAATTTGAAGTAAACTAGAGAAGAGGGCATAAAACATTAGGGTTGGAAAGGACTTCAGCCATCAAAGGATCATAGATTTAAGAGTCAGAATCGAGTTCCAAGTTCACCTGGTTCAATTTCTCTCTTTGCAGTCAACTATCCCAAGCCACGAGGCAAATCCATGGCAAGAGGAAGTGAATGACGACCACAGATCATGAATCATAGATTCAGAACTGGATATTTACTTTTTACAGACAAGGAAACTGAGACTGAGAAAAGCTATGTGAATCACCTGCTGTCATATATCTAGGGGCATAATGATATTCTTTGGTGTCATGGAGACCTGGTTCTAAGGCTTTGATGAATTTCTGCCCCCCACCCACCCACCACCCCCAACAAATTCCCATCACTAACAAAATGAGAGGGTCAGATGAGATCACTAGGCTCCAGTCCTTTCTGGCTCAAAAACTCTATGATTTTATTTTCTTGTCACTGTGGATTGTACATTCAGACATGAAAATCATGCCTCAAGTATTAGGCTGTCAGACAGGGAAATGATGGGTGAGAGAGGAATCTGGTTAGCACAAACATATTCTGAGCATTTGTCTTGTTAACAATAAGAAACGAAATTTGGGAATCCAATTGGAGCTTCACCATTGCCCACTAAGAGGAGGCTGTCTGTGTCGCTCCCCCATGCTCCAGATACTGGCAAATGTTAAACTCAAGACTGCCGATTTCACAGAAACTTAGATTCTGAGGCTAGAGTGGAGCACAAAATAGCATTATTATCATGATTAGTGATGTAATATTATTAATAACAAGATTAGCAACAATGATGGACATAAGGACTAGAACTGAGATTTCACTGCTGTAAGACACTCCCGGATGAAGAAATTCCCTCTCCCAATGCAGGTCATTACCTGCTCTACAAATGGGAGTCTTATAGGGCTGTGTAGGGAACCAGGAAGTTTCATGATTTCTCCAGGGTGGCACAGAAAGTATGTCTTATAGGTGGGACCTAAATGTAGTTCTTCCTGGCATTCAAGTTAGATCTCGACACACTATGCTATGCTAAGAAGGAGAATGGGGGCAGAAGGAGAAGAAATAGAAGGAAGAAGAGAGAATGAAAAAAGAGAGAAAAAAGGAAAAGGCTGAAGAGAAAAAGAACAGAGGGAGGAGAAGGAGGCAAGGAAAGAAAAAGGAGGAGGGAGATTGGATTTAACACTCAGGAAGGAAGGAAGGAAGGGAGGGAGGGAGGAAGGAAGGAAGGAAGGAAGGAAGGAAGGAAGGAAGGAAGGAAGGAAGGAAGGAAGGAAGGAAGGAAGGAAGGAAGGAAGGAAGGAAGGAAGAGAACATAAGGGGAAGGAGAAGACAAAGGACAGGGACCAAACAAGATTGCATTGGTGTAGGGGACTCTCATATGAGTGATGTCAAAAAAGAAAAGAGGAAGAGAAAGAAAGGTTCATCAATAAAACATTTTTAAAATACACAGAATAAAGACAAAAGGACGTCCACCAACCACACAAGTAAATGGGACAGCTGGGAATTATGTGGCTTTGTACACGGTCTTCTTTATCTTTTCTTCCTTGTGCATAGGAATGACTGTTCTTGCTACTTGTCAAGCTCATAATAATACAAATGAACAGTTTCAAAAAGGAAAGAGTATATTCACAAAGTACAAAACAAAATGCTACTTGATGTCTGAGTGGAACGATTATTACCAAGGGCCACCAGGGGAAGTTTCAGGAAGGAGGTGCCATTTAAACTGGCTTTGCAGGATGCATAGACATGAAAGGGAGGGTGACCAGCACAGCATATACATGAAAGCCATAAACCACTCGGTATATTTGGGGAAAAGGTAAAAATTGTGATTTGGGACTATTTCATTCTTTATACTTGTATCCACAAGGGACACCTAAGTGCATAGTGGCTAGAGGACTGGGTCTGGAGTCAAGAAATCTTGAGTTCAAATTTGGCTTCAGACACTTACTAGCCATGTGACCCTAGGTGAGTCATTTAACCCTGTTTGGTTCAGTTTCTTCATCTGTAAAATGAACTGCAGAAGAAAATAGCACATCAGTCTAGTATCTTACCCAAGAAAACCCCAAATGGGGTCATGGAGAGTTAGACACAACTCAAACAACCGATCGACCAAAACCTACATCCACAGCACCTAGCGCAGGATCTGCTTGTTGATGGATGGATTAATGTTTATCCCCAGTGTCCACCTCAGTGCCTAGCACAGAGTACATGCTTAACAAATGCTTATTGATGGATTAAGTAATTAAATAGAAAGATGCATGATGGAAGTAAGCAGGCTGTGTTCTATCAATGATAACCTACAAACAAGGAGCAGTCACCCAGCAGGAACAAAACAGAGGAACAGCATGAGAGTCATTCAAGACCATAGCTAGCCCAGTCTAGGAAGGTAGATGTTATTTCCAGTTCTGAATTATTCCCGAGTTTTGTTCCCACTTTAAATCCCTAGAATCATTCCTCTCTGTGCCTGCACAATTCAGATTTTATAGTTCCTAATTCCCCTGGCGAGACTGGCCAAGCCTAAATGTTTGTCTCCAGTTAGTCACCTTACAGTACTGAATGCCTATTGAACCATTCCTTGTTTCTAGGCACCAAGTGGCACAAGACTTCTGCCGATTCCTGCTGCCTACTGTACACTAAGTGCACTCTTACAATGACCCTGTTGGTTTTTGCAGCCAAAGCCATCAGTACCGAATAGGACCTGACCACCTCCCAGGCAGTGAATACCCCAGTGGCATCTGCATCACTACATACCTTTGAGTTTCAGAGCACAGGCATCTCAGAGAAACCCAAGTCTAATGAAGCCCATCAGACAGCTGGCATACCTCTCCCAGAAACCATCTAGATTTAGCCCATTAGTGGTCAATGTGGCTGTCTCATCCTTGTCTCAGGGCCGATATCTGAGAGGCATTTTATGCCAGCTGATACAAATAAAACCCAAGAATCTTCAGGGGTCTTAACCTGGGGTTCATTAATTTATTTTTTAAAAATATTTTGATAACTGTATTTCAATATAATTGGCTTCCTTTGTAATCCAATGTATTTTTATTTTATGCATTTAAATCATTATTGACTGGTCTGCCCGAGGGGTCTATATCATTTTTTTTTAAAGGTTAAGAATCTCTGACTTGATATTAAAATAATGGGAAGAAAGCCTCTAGTTTTTTTAGGTTGCATATTCTTCAGCAGAATTATTAAAATACATAGTCAGTATGAAGTCATGAAAGAGTTACAATCAGCTTAGCATTTAAGGTAATTTCATGGTGTATCATTTTGGAAAAGTGAATTGTCATCCCAATCCCACAGAATTAATCAATTTGTTCTCATTCATTGTTTCTCGTTGCATTTAATGTATATTTAACATTCACAAGTAACCAAAGGGTTAATAAGTTCTTTTCTCCAGCTCAGAATCCTTCCTGATACTCTAATTTTCACTACTTCTTAGTCTAAATTTTGAATTCTTAAAATACAGAATTCTCACCAGTTCTGTTTTCTATCTGGAACTTTTCCCTTTAATTCCTTATTTTTTTCTATTGTCATAATTTAATTCACACACACCACAGTAACAAATTCTGCTGTGTTTATATCCTTTGGATATTAGTTGATCACTATCTCTAACACAGACAGCCCTACTCCCTTAGTTACCATGTCAATGAACAATACATATTTAATTATTTTAATTTTTACAACCTACATAAATCAAACCCTCTGGCCTGGAAACCCTTTCTGTCACTCTTCACAGACCTCTCTGTAGTTCAGACACATCTTTCTAATGCACAGATGCAATAATTCAGTTAAAGTCTCCCCTAGAATTACAACTGTGAGGGGAAACTCTAACCCCCTTCCTTTAGATTTACTACTCATTGTTGCTGCCCCGATCACAACAAAATTTGCAGATGCCTCATCACAGAGGCTGAACCCATGTTCAGCAATTACTGCAATGAGGAAAGTGAAAGTGCCCAGAAAACCAATTTATCTCTCTGCCAAGTGGAGACCACATGGCAAATCAACAGCAGCCCCAGCACAGAATAGAAGCTAATTTGTAAAATACCACAGAGGAAAGTAATAGAATATTATGAGCAAAATCTCATTACAAAACAGAGAACAGTGGAGGGCAAAATGAGACTCCAGAAACAATGGTGCTAGTTCCAATTAAGCCAGAGAACATTTACAGGTGAGAAAGAAAGAAAGAAAACAAATAGACCAAAAATAGAACAGATCTGCCAGCATTTCTATTACAAATTTTTTTTAAATGGAACTGCTGAATTTGAACTCCTAATGTTTCAATCCTGGCCAAGTACGATCATATGCTTATGGAAGCATAGTGGTCTTGACTAGCTAGTTTAGGGTCCTGCTCAATTCTACACTGGTCAGGCAGTGCCTGAAATAGGCTATTCTGTTTACAATGTTTTACAGTGGTTATTGATACGGGAGTATTCAGGCCTCAAGAGTTTACAAAATGAGTATTGGTTGAATGAAATGAGATGTTGAGTTGAGTGAGCATTCCATCCAAAAATCAAATGAGCTGGTTAGATGGAGTGAGTTTCTCCTCACTGGAAGAATCTAAAGAGACTTTATAACAACTGAGGGACAAGGAAGGTGAAGGAATATTGTTGTAGAGGGAAATACTAAGTTCAAATTAAGTCAGGAAATCCTCAAAGTTTCCATACTTTAAATTTTGAGATTTTGTAATTTTGTGACTCATAGCTCAGCACCATATCTAAAGGATCCACACGGTAAGGGTTCAAAGGGCATCAGAGAAATGTATAATGGATATGTCACAGCTGCCTCATGATGACAAGCTCAGAGGAAGAAATATAAATTATATTATCATGGACATGTAGGATCAGAAATGGAGGTAGATCAATCCTTTAGCAAGAGCTAGTCATCCCAAATGTTTCACCCAAATTTTAGACTGATGTCCACAGAATATTAAAAAGACCTAGAAAAAAAGTAATAGCAATAGTCTTGGAAGTAGAGAGGCAGCGATTTGTATTGGTAAAGAAAGTCTCCACTAACAAGGACATCACAAGTCCTTGAAGAATTGAAAATGGGAATGGGGGAATCTATTTGTGAGAGAATTCTGAGTATTCGGTTAAAACATTTTTAAACACCAACAACTATGTGAGGGTCTATGAGTGAAAGACAAGAGATATTTCTTTAATTGAATTTTGAGTTGAAATAAAATGTTTCCTGCCCTCATGAAGCTTATTGTCATGAAGCATATTGTCACATGGTAGATACTTAAAACTTGCTTCCTGGTAGATAGGGAAGGGGATTCTAAATTCTAAATTTTTTAATGTATTTTAAGTATCATTTTCAAATCAACATTAAGATATAAAGGCATACTCAACACGTATTCCTAGAATATCCCTAAGAGTTATAAACACTTTTACTCAATTTATTACCATTTTTATTAGAAGCCTTCCAAATATCTCTCAAACAACAAGACAGCCCAATTTCAATTAATTCTGATTATAAAACTTCATGTGTCACTATCAAAAACTTTGATAAAACGGAACTGGATT
The DNA here is from genome assembly GCA_023548195.1 of Bettongia penicillata ogilbyi. Taxonomy (NCBI): domain Eukaryota; kingdom Metazoa; phylum Chordata; class Mammalia; order Diprotodontia; family Potoroidae; genus Bettongia; species Bettongia penicillata. The sequence goes on along the minus strand of JAJHZJ010000231.1, from coordinate 5,753,202 downwards.
GCATCAACAAAACTGAATTACCTTTATCAACTGATCTTGTAATTCTATCAAAAAACCCATCGTGTTTGTTGAACATGATCTCTCTTTTTTTTAATCTTAGTCTCATATTGCCCATCATCATTATCCTTTGGCTAGCTCAGTGTTTATGGATTTTCTATTAACGTGCACTCCACTCCTTGCCTATGGATTTCAGTTTGTCTTTGTGGAGAGTGAGTGTTACTATTTGTGTCTCTAAGATCGGAAGTCAAACATGAGTTGCTGGGTTGCATTGAAGGAAGGAGTTTCTGCACAAGAATTCCATATGGATGAGGATAAATCATAACAATGAGGAAGAAGAGGAGCAGGAGAAAAAGGAGAAAGAAGAAGAAGTGGACAGGAAGAGCAGAAGGAGAAGGAGGAAGTGGAGGAGGAGGAGAAGAAACAGTTAGCATTTATATAGCACTTGGTGGCTTGCAAAGTGCTTTACAAATATTAAACAATTTTATCCTCACAACAGTCCTAGGAGGTAGCTGTCATTATAATCCCCATTTTACAGATGACTAACTAGAAAATGAATGACTTGCCCAGGGTCTCACAGCCAGTAAATATCTAAAGTTGGATTTAAATTCAGATCTTCCCAACTCAAGGTCCAGCATTCTATACACAGCACCACCTAGTTGGCAACTGACACCATGTATACGGACCCAAGACAATAAGAATCACTACTATTACCCAGCAGTGATCTATTGAGTCCGGGTTTAAAAAAAAGACATTTCAAGTCTTTACCTAATATTTATGTCTAAGACTACTTAAATCTATGTGTTGATGTATACCACTAAAAAATACCACTAAATAGGAATACCACTAAAAAGGAATAGGAAACTGAAGGTCAGCTCTCAGGAGCATACAATTCTGTTTGCTAAAACAAGATGTGTATGTATATGAAATTGAGAACAATGAGAGGGAGTTGTCTATAGTTTGACATTTCAAGGGATCGACAATGTCACTGGTGCAGACATGGTTTCCACAGGTGTGGACTGTGACCCATCCATCTCACAAGTTGTCAATGAAAATGTGTCATAACCTGCTGACACCAAGGCAGGTCACAATTACTGAGAGGCAAAATGACTTAAGGGACAAGATGTTGGATTTAGGCTTAAAGTGTACCTCAGACAACTTGATCAAGGCAAGTCAATTAATCTCACCATGCCTCAGTTTCTTCATCTGTAAATTGTCCAATAGTCTCTAAGATCCACTGCAGTTCTAAACCAATGAACTTAGGTCCAAAAACATTTGGTAAAAAATAATGAGTATAGCAATGCAAAAGCAAAGGAGAGAGATATCCCTTTGGGCCAAACTCGTTGGGCAAGGTTTCATCAGGAAATAGACCTAAAGAGAAGAATATATGTTAATTGTTCATTAATAGAAGGATGGGAAGCACATTTCCAACCCTCAAGCGCCATGTTGAATGTCAATTACTGAGTTGTTATTAATAAAGTATGATCTCAGAATGACATCGTTAAGGATATAAAAGAAAGGTGGGTTGGTCATATAGCAACTATGATGTCCTGCTCCCTATGAAATGTCTCAGTACCTAGAAGAAGGCACCCAGAGACCTAGATAGATCACCTTGAACATGATCAAGAATTGGTCAGGAGAAGAATAAAATTATCAAAATGAAAGCTTATCAATCAATAAACATTTAACAAGCACCTACTATGTGCCAGGCATAGTAGGATACAAAAAGGAATAAAAGATACTCCTTACCCTCAAGGAGCTTACAATCTAATGTGGGGGAGGAGGGAAGAAGTGAAACATTATATACAAAAACAATATACAGGATAAAAAGGACATAATTAACAGAGAGAAGGCATTAGAATTAAGAAGTGTTTATTAGGAAAGATTTTCTGCAGAAGGTGGGATTTTAGTTGGGACTTAAAATAAGCCAGGCTGATCAGTGGCTGGATCAGGGAAGGGAGAGTGCCCCAGGCATGGGGGATAGCCAGAGGAAATTTCCAGTTGAAAGTTGGAGAGTCTTGCTCATGGGCCAGCCAAGAGATCTCTATCACTGGATCAAAGAGCACATGTTGGGAAGCAAGAAATAAAAAAACTGGAATATTAGGAGGAGGCTGGGTTCTGAAAGCCTTTGAACGTGAAACAAAGCATTTTGTTTTTGCTCCTGGAGGCAATAAAAAACCACTGGATTCTGTTAATTTGGGGGAATGGGTGACACAGTCAGATCTGCATTTTAGGAAAATCTCTTTTTGTGGCTTAATGTAGAATGGACTGCAGTGGGGAGATATGTGAGGCAGGCAGACCAGATAGCAGGCTATTGCAGTAACAGACATGAAGTGATGAGGACCTGTACCATGGGACCAGCAGTGTCAGAGGTGACCATCAGGCACATTTGAGAGGTAGTACAAGGGTGATAGATATTGACAGGTCTTGGCAACAGCTTGGATATGGGGGAGGTGGGGAGACAGTGAAGAATTCAAGATGTCAAAGAGGTGGTGAGCCTTAGGGATTGGAAGGATGATGTTACCCTCTACATTAGTAAGGAAAGTAAGAGGAAGAGAGAGTTTAGGAGGAAAGATAATAATGTGTTCTATTTTGGATTTACTGAGTTTAAGATGTCTACTAGACATCTAGCTTGAGATTTCTGAAAATCATTAAGAGGTCAATGAATCCAACCTCCTCATTTTACAAAAATCAGGAAACTGAGGCCCAGGGAAGTTAATCAGCTTGCCCTATGGTCACACACCAAGAAAGTGTCTTTTGAGAAAGGATTGGAACCTGAATCTTTCTAAATCCAAGTCTACTGTTCCAGCTACACTACAATTTCTCTGAAAATGCGGATGGGTTGCTAACTATACCAGTAGAAGGACTACCCATGTCAGTGAGATCTAGTATCCAAATGACTTTAAGGATATGTTAAAAGACTGTCATGAAACAGAATGAAGTCATAAAAGCAAACCAAGAAATTCTACTACAAAAAGGGAAAGATCTATTCAATGATGACACAACAATCATCATAAAACTTACTAATAATAGAACAGTTCCACATGGTAGAAACATTTATTAAATATAGAGAGAAAAATGGAGGGGAGGGGGAATCCAGCATTGTTAGGAAAGTGGATGTCAAAGTGGAAAATGTGGGCTTCAGAGGAAAGTCAGTAATCGGGGTTATTTCATGTATCTTCATGGTACATCTCAGAGAACTGGGGGGATCCACTGGGTTTTAGCATTAATTCACAAAGCTATCTCTAGAAATTCTAACAGTTCCACCAGGAGTTTCTTCTCCCCATTTCAGCTAATACCCATTACCAAGGCTCATATCATTAAAGGAGATTACACCAGATTCATCTGCATGACAATAATAAAGCAAAAAAATATGCCTGAACTTTTCCTAGACGCCTCTGTTTTCTCGAGGGAGCTCTACTAAGCTCCATATAATGGCATTTCCCTCATCCTCTTGCTATCCCCGTAAAGACAGCAAAAGAGAATTAGATTATTCTGATTACAGAGAGAAACTGAGGTTCCAATTTGTCCAAGGAAAATACAGTTGGCAGTTAGTGGGATTTGAATCTCAGATTCTAGACTCTCTTTCCAGGTACTCCTCCTGATTCACCAGTACACATTATGAAAGAGTATCTATCTCTCTTTTATTTCTCTTTGATCTTTGTTTCAACCAAGCTGATTGGTTGGAAAAAAAAAATGTACTTTCAAAATATGTCTTCTTAGCCTTCTGATATCACTTACATATTTATTACAAGCTATTTTTATGTAACTGCTTCTACCCCATCTTTTTTTTTTCAAAGTTAAATTTCTAAAGAACAATTTGGTAGCTAAACAAGCTGAGAAACGACTTCATTCAACGACTTCCTGCATTCATTAATCGAATTCCTTTGAATCTAGTATCTCTTACTTCCTCTCCTGAAGGTCATATATTAGTCTCCTTAGCCCATTTAGGTAGCAGCAAGGATTCACTCCTAAATGAGAGGCTGTATTTTTGCCCTATTGAGGTGAAGAAGGGGGAACTATGCTGTACTACTATTTAAAATATTCATAGAGTATTTTATAGTTAAAGTACTTTATGATCATATGTGCCAGATAGATTCAGGGAAAGAAATCATACAAGAAGGATAAAGCAGGAGAATAAAATACCAAAATCTGATGCATGCAGTAGCTGGAAATTATTTAACAAGTCCCCTGAGTACATCATTTCCTCTTGCCACTCTGGCAAGGACAAAACCATGATAAACAAGCTCACAGATTCATGGCCCTTTGGAGTTGGAAGGGAACACAGAAGCCATCCAGTCCAGCCCCAAATGTTTTGTCGGGGTACCTGTTCTGTTCCGTTTAGAACTATGTTCTTTCTGTTCCCTGGAGGTGTCACATTCAGCTGGGTTTCTGTGCCTTTGTTTATACCATGCTTTGTTCTTAGAAGGCATTCATGATGGACAGAGCACTAAATCTGGAGTCAGGAAGGACTGAGTTTGAATCTGGCCTTAGATATTCAAAAGCTGCATCACCCTGAGCAAGTCATTTAACTGTTGTCTGCCTGGGTAAGTGACTGGATGGATGCTTAGAGTTTTTCTAGTCTGTCTGAATCATCAAATAGGAGACCTGGTAATGTCCAAGCACTGTGATTTTATTGATGTAAGTCATTATCAGCATAGAGACTCCTTCCGCCAATGTAAACAGGCAACTCATGCATAGTTCATCATCTTCTAGAACAGTTTAGGGGTTCTGGGAAGTTAAATGAGTAGCCCACAGTCACCCAGGTTGTATGGAGAAGTCACACTTAACTCTCAGATCAGACCTTTATCTACTATGCCTTACTACGTTATCCAGTGGTTTCCATAGACATATATAGAGTCCTTTTGGAGAAGGGCAAATGGTAATACTTGCTCCAGGACTTGCGAGCACAGCTGGTCCATAATCTCCACATGTCCAGAGAGGTCATTATGTAATGGTATGAGACAGGCTGTGTGTTACATAGACTTGGAGTCCAGAAGCTCAGCCCCTCCCTCTGATGAATAAAAGCAAGAGCCAATGATGATGTTCTCCCTACAACCAGCCCTAAGTCTGTACCTGCCTCAGACACCTCCACAGACATGTCTCCTCTGTGAACTGGCAAACTCACTGTGGGCAGGCTGGCTGGTCTTGGACTGTCAAGTACATGGTGAAGTAGAATATACTTAAACAGGCAGACTTTGAAAGTTAGTTTTGTGTTTCTTAAAGTCATCATATAATGCAAAAGTGAATCAGAATTAGTCATTTAAAACAAGAAAACTAGTGCCAAGGAGAAGCAGTAACCTAGAAGGAAGAAGGGAATTCATCAGAGGCAGCCCTGGATTCCTTCAAGAGACTTCTCTTTGGTCTTTTTAAAAGCATCCATTTTAGGGAGTCTCTGAGGCATTTCTAAGAGAAATAAAGCTTTTAACTTCACTGATTAAATTCCTTTTGTTTTATCCAGCAATTTACAAATGTACATGTATATACACATATGTAAATATGTTTCTGAAATGTAAGCATGCACACATGCAAACATGTGCATGAGTAGGTATGCATGCAAGCAAGCATGTGTATGTATGCATGCAAGCAAGTATATCATATGATATATGTATACATGTGTATATGGTGTGCATATACACACATACATGCACATATACACACACATGTAAGTATGTGTTATGTGATGTGAGTGTATATGCTGTATATATGTGTGTACCAGTATACATGCATGTAAATATGTGTATTGTGATATGTGCATGTATACATGGGTATATATGCACATGCATGTGCACATGTGTGTGAATATGTGTATGTGGTGTGAATATATATACCTTGTGTATATAATGTGTGTAGACATATACATGTAAATATGTGTATATATACGTACAGGTGTAGGTGCATTGCATATATTGTGCATGCATATACACATTCATGTAAATATATTTATATAAGGTGTATACATATAGGTGTGTATATGTTTGCACATGTATATACATGTATATATGTGCATATATAATGATAGTATAAATACAAACCCATATATTGTGTATGTAAGTGGAGATGTTTTTAATATGTGTATACGCACACACGCACTCACACACACACACACACACACATTCTACCGTATTTTACCTCTCACATCTTGAAAAATAACTCCAAGGAATTTCATCTCCTAGTCACTCTTCATTATCTGTTCTCGTGGCCTGTCTTAATTCAGTTTCATCGGGAGGATCAAATCTAAAGCCCATCTGCAGCTGTGATTAGGTGTTCACTAAATGTGATTTTAAAACTCCAGTCTCGTGATATCATCACTCTTGTGGGGACTGTGAAGGTCAGCAAGGATTACACCTCTCTCGATTAAAGACACTGTCCCCCCCGTCAAAAGTGCTTGCAACACACACACACATACACACACACACATACACACACACTCACACACACATACATACACACACATACACACACATACACACACACATACACACACCACCATCTTGACTTGAGCATGAGACAAAAATAGCTTCTGACCCGGCTTCATCACTTATGCTTTTCTATACCCATATGTCCTCAACTTCTAAAAAAAAAAAATCAATTTCTCCCTGTTTCAGCTTCTTCTTGGTAGTTGCCTCTCAGTTTAATCTTCAGGGTCATCTCAATCCCTATAAATCTAAACATAGCAATCAAATGTCTTGTCTCCTTAAAATGCCTTGCCACAGGTGATACTCACCCCCCCACCCCTTGATTGATTGGGCAATTTAAAAGAAACATTGGGAACAGAGAAAATTATATCTCCCAAGAAGGGCCATTTTTATTGGAAATATTGGGGGTGGGAGGGGAGCTTTTGTTTTTGTTAGTGGCAGGATTCATATTTTAATCTCTGCTCTCTGGATGCTTTTTTTTTCTCTTGAAAGGATCTTGAGTAAGTAAAGACTGAGGGGCTAGGAGCCCACTGGGGATGTTTTGGAGACTTAAGCCAGAAAAATGCCCATTGAGGTAGAAGTGTCTTTATGGTCTCGTCTACACTGCGGCAGCTGAGTGATCAAATGAAGTGCCATGCGTCTGGAATTCTTAGAATATGTCCAGAGGACATGAAAAAGCTGGCTGAAGGGCAGAACTGTGATAACCTTACAGTTGGAAGATCCCTGAGAGACCGTGTGTCCAACCCTCTCATTTTTCACAAATGAAGAAATTTAGGCCTAGAGAAATAAGTCAACTTACCCAAGGTCACCAAGGTAGCAAATGCTGTTGCTGTTTATTCATTTCCATCATGTCCAATTCCTCATGACCCCTTTTCAGATATACTTGGCCAAGATTCTGGAATAGTTTGCCATTTCCTTCTCCAGCTCATTTGGCATATGAGGGAACTAAGGCAAACAGGGTTACGTGACTTGCTCAGGGCCATATAGCTAGTAAATGTCTGAGGATGGATTTGAACTCAGGACTTCCTGATTCCAGGCCCAACATTCTATCCACCATACTATATGATGTATATGTATACTCAGTATACGATGTATGCTCAGCACATGATACTGGGGTGAGCCAGGGTTTAAACTCAAGTCCTCAGACCCTAGACATAATGCCTAATTACACACTACTATACTGCCTCCCAATTTCTTTATTTCTATATTCATTCATTTATTCAGGACACAGAGCTAATTATTTTTTTATTAAATATAATTGTATTTATTTAACTTTTTAAATTGATTTTCACAAAATTTTGGGTTCCAAATTTTCTCCCCTTTTATCCCCTCCCCCCACCCCAATACACCGAGCAATCTAATTTTCCATATCACCAATCTGCCCTCTTTTCTATCATCCCTCCCTTCTCTTGTCCCCATCTTCTCTTTTGTCCTGTAGGGCCAGATGACTTTCTATTCCCCATTACCTGTATTTCTTATTTCCTAGTAGCAACAACAATACTCAAAAGGTGTTCCTAAAACTTTGCATCCCTCCCTCCCCACCCATTCCCTTTGGGAAGGCAGGCAATTCAATATAGGCCACCTCTGTGTAGTTTTGCAAATGACTTCAATAATAGTCGTGTTGTGTAAGACTAACTGTATTTCCCTCCATCCTATCCTGCCCCCCATTGTTTCTATTCTGCCTTTTGATCCTGTCCCTCCCCAAGAGTGTTGACTTCAAATTGCTCCCTCCTCCCATTGCCCTCCCTTTCATCATCCCCCCCACCCTGCTTATCTCCTTCTCCCCCACTTTCCTGTATTATAAGATATGGTTTCATACCAAAATGAGTGAGTCAAATGTGATGAGGGCAAACTTCATGTTTTTTTCTCAGCTCTCCTCTTTTTCCCTCCACTAAAAAGTCTCCTGCTTGCCTCTTAATGAGATATAATTTACCCCATTCCATTTCACCCTCTTTCCTCCCACTACATTTCTCTCTCACCGTTTCCCTTAATTACTTTTAAGATATGGTCCCATCCTATTCAATTCACTCTGTGCTCTGTGTCTCTGTGTGCGCATGCATGTGTGTATGTGTGTGTGTGCACATGTGTATGTGTGTGTGTGCGTGTGTGTGTGTATGTGTGTGTGAGGTCCCACCAACTACCCAGATACTGAAAAGTTTTAAGAGTTACAAATATGGTCTTTCCATGTAGGAATGTAAACAGTTCACCTTTGCTAAGTACCTTATGACTTCTCTTTGCTGTTTACTTTTTCATGCTTCTTCTCATTCTTGTGTTTGAAAGTCAAATTTTCTTTTCAGCTCTGGTCTTTTCATCAAGAATGCTTGAAAGTCCTCTATTTCATTGAAAGATCATATTTTCCCCTGAAGTATTATACTCAGTTTTGCTGGGTAGGTGATTCTTGGTTTGAGTCCTAGTTCTGTTGACTTCTGGAATATCCTATTCCATGCCCTTCGATCCCTTAATGTAGAAGCTGCTAGATCTTGAGTTATCCTGATTGTATTTCCACAATACTGGAACTGTTTCTTTCTAGCTGCTTGCAAGATTTTCTCCTTGACCTGGGAATTCTGGAATTTGGCCACAATGTTCCTAGGAGTTTCTCTTTTTGGATCTCTTTCAGGTGGTGATCGATGGATTCCTTCAATACTTATTTTGCCCTCTGGTTATAGGATCTCAGGGCAGTGTTCCTTGATAATTTCAGGAAAGATGATGTCTAGGCTCTTTTTTTGATCATGGCTTTCAGGTGGTCCCATAATTTTTAAATTGTCTCTCCTGGATCTATTTTCCAGGTCAGTTGTTTTTCCCATGAGATATTTCACATTCTCTTCCATTTTTTCATTCTTTTGGTTTTGTTTGGTGATTTCTTGATTTCTCAGAAAGTCATTAGCCTCCATCTGTTCCATTCTAATCTTGAGAGAACTATTATCTTCAGTGAGATTTTGAATCTCTTTTTCCATTTGGCTAATTCTGCTTTTGAAAGGATTCTTCTCCTCATTGGCTTTTTGAACCTCTTTTGCCAATTGAGTTAGCCTATTTTTCAAGGTGTTATTTTCTTCAGCATTTTTTTGGGTCTCCTTTAGCAAGGTATTGACCCGTTTTTCATGCTTTTCTTGCATCTCTCTCATTTCTCTTCCCAGTTTTTCCTCCACCTGTCTAACTTGATTTTCAAAATCCTTTTTGAGCTCTTCCATGGCCTGAGCCCACTGGACATCCCCCTGGGATGTCTGGAATACAGAGGCCCTGACCTCCACATCTTTCCCTGATGATAAGCATTGTTCCTCCTCATCATAAATGAAAGTCGGGAACATCTGTCTCCGAAGAAAGTAGCTTTCTATGGTCTTATTTTTCTTCCCTTTTCTGGGCATTTTCCCAGCCAGTTACTTGACTTCTGAGATTCCTCTCCACCCCTACCTTGATATGTCCAGCTAGTGCTTGGTGTCTGAGATTCAAATGCTGCTCTCCAGCCTCAGGGCTTTCAGGGGTGGGCGCAGCTGCTATTCAATGTGAGCTTAAGTTCTGGTGCTCAGGTGGGGGCAGGGCCATCTCCCAGTCTCAGTTCCCTCAGGGGGTTTATGAGGAGACCTTCAACAATGGAGCTCCTGCCTGCTTCGGGAGTCTCGGGCTGCCACTGCCTCTGCCGCTGCCTCCCGAGGGGGCCCAAGTCACGGAGACACCCTGCTCCCCTCTCGGCCAGCCCGAAAGTCTCTGTCACTGACCTGTAGCACCTCTGGGTGTTGGAACCTTCGTGGCTGCCAGAGGTTCTGTCCCTGAAGCCTATTTGGATCTACTTTTCTGGGACCACGCGGCCAGGTAGTGCAGGGGTGGGCTCCACATCCAGTGCACGACGGACCCCTGGGGACGGCTTCTCTTCCACTGTGTTTCTGCATGGCTTGTACTGCTCCAGAATTTGTGGGGAGTTCTTTTTACAGAAAATTTATGGGCTGCAGTTTCCGAGCTAGCATACATGAGTCTTTCTACTCCTCCATGTTGGCTCCTCCCCACACACAGAGCTAATTATGTGGAACATGTTGTTCTTGGTGACACAGAGGATATAGGCATATACAAGAAACCATCCCCATCCTCCAGCTTAATAAAGAAGATCTACTAGGTACAATTTGTTACACTTTGTGAAGAGGCAAATATAGGCATGTATAGGACACCATCCCTACCCTCGATGCACTTCTAATTAAGAAAAGAAGACCTACTATGTGTAATGTGTTATGCTTGGTAATATGGCGAACACAGAAATGTAAAGAGCACCATCCTTGCCCTCAATGAAATTCTAGTTCAGTTAAGAAGACAACATAAAGCCATATACCATGGAGAAGATCACAGATTTAGAGCTAAAAGGAACCCCAGAGTTCAAGTGTTCTTATCCTGGATCCATGGATCTCCAAGTCATACATGAATAGACTTTAGGAATAATGTGAATAATGATGAGGGAAAAAAATTACATCTTTCTTTTCACTAACGTCTAACTGAATTTTAGTATTTCTTTCAATTCTACAAAAACATCATTTTGAAAAGGAGTCTATAGGGGGGCGGAGTCAAGATGGCGGAGTAGAAAGACGCACGTTTACAAGTTCCAAACCCACAGCCCATAGAATTAATGTAAAAAGAGATCCCCATAACTTCTGGGTCAATACAAGGTGTGCAGAAACGGAGTGGAAGAGATTTCCGTGCCAGAGAGCCCTGAAGAGCCGTTCCCCTGGGTCCGTCGCGCTCGGAAAGCGGACCCCACCCCAACGCTGCCCTGGCCACGGCCCCAGAGAAGCTGACCCAAGCAGGCTTCAGGGAGGAAGCTCCAGCAGCCGGGAAAGTCCCTCCACCCACAGAAGCTACAGGTCAGTGAGAAAGAAGGCTGGGCTAGAGGAGGGGAGCGGAGAGTCTCCGTGACTCGGGCCCACTCAGGAGGAAGCAGCGGCGGCAGAGACGGGGGCAGGAAGCAGCGGAGGCAGAGGGGTGGGCGGCAGCTGAGGCGGCAGCGGCCCGGGACTCAGGAATCCCCAGCAGCAGGCAGGATCTTCATTACGGAAGGTATCTGCATGAATGGCCTGAGGGGGCTGAACCTGGGAGACGGCCCTGCCCCCACCCCGCTCTCTTACTGAAGGCCTCTGCATAAAGCCCCTGAGGGAACTGAGCCTGGGAGGCGGCCCTGCCCCCAACCCCAGCGCCAGAACTAAAGCTTGCCACGGAAAGCCCATTTGAATCTCAGAGGCCAAGCACTAGCTGGGCGGATCCAGGCGGAGGTGGAAAGGAATCTCAGAAGTCAAGTAACTGGCTGGGAAAATGCCTAGAAAAGGGAAGAAAAATAAGACTATAGAGAGTTTTTTCCAACAAATGCAAATGATCCCGACATTCGGATCTGATGTCGAGGACGTATTCTTGCCATCAGGGAAAGACGTGGAGGGCGGGGCCTCAGTACCCCAGACAGGCCAGGGGGGTGGCGGGTGGGCTCAGGCCTTGGAAGAGTTCAAAAACGATTTTGAAAAGCAAGTTAGACAGGTGGAGGAAAAACTGGGAAGAGAAATGACAGAGATGCAAGAAAAGTATGAAAAACGGGTCACTACCTTGGTAAAGGAGACCCAAAAAAATGCTGAGGAAATTAACACCATGAAAAATAGGCTCACTCAATTGGCAAAAGAGGTTCAAAAAGCCAATGAGGAGAAGAATGCTTTCAAAAGCAGAATTAGCCAAATGGAAAAAGAGGCTCAAAAGCTTACTGAATTAAATAGTTCTCTCAAAATTAGAATGGAGCAGATGGAGTCTAATGACTTTACAAGAAACCAAGAAATCACTAAACAAAACCAAAAGAATGAAAAAATGGAAGAGAATGTGAAATATCTCATTGGAAAAACAACTGACCTGGAAAATAGATCCAGGAGAGACAATTTAAAAATTATGGGACTACCTGAAACTCATGATCAAAAAAAGAGCCTAGACATCATCTTCCATGAAATTATCAAGGAAAACTGCGCTGACATTCTAGAACCAGAGGGCAAAATAAGTATTGAAAGAATCCATCGATCAGCACCTGAAAGAGATCCAAAAAGAGAAACTCCTAGGAACATTGTGGCCAAATTCCAGAATTCCCAGGTTAAGGAGAAAATATTGCAAGCAGCTAGAAAGAAACAGTTCCAGTATTGTGGAAATACAATCAGGATAACTCAAGATCTAGCAGCTTCTACATTAAGGGATCGAAGGGCATGGAATAGGATATTCCAGAAGTCAACGGAACTAGGACTCAAACCAAGAATCACCTACCCAGCAAACTGAGTATAATACTTCAGGGGAAAATATGGTCTTTCAATGAAACAGAGGACTTTCAAGCATTCTTAATGAAAAGACTGGAGCTGAAAAGAAAATTTGACTTTCAAACACAAGAATGAGAAGAAGCATGAAAAAGTAAACAGCAAAGAGAAGTCATAAGGGACTTACCAAAAGTAAACTGTTCACATTCCCACATGGAAAGACAATATTTGTAACTTTTAAAATTTTTCAGTATCTGGGTAGTTGGTGGGATTATACACACACAGATACACACACACAGGTACACGCATGCACACACACATACACACATGCATGTACACACAGAGACAGAGAGCACAGAGTGAATTTAATAGGGTGGGACCATATCTTAAAAGAAATTAAGGTAAATGGTGAGAGAGAAATGTAGTGGGAGGAAAGATGGTGAAATGGAATGGGGTAAATTATATCTCATTCAAGAGGCAAGCAGGAGACTTTTTAGTGGAGGGAAAAAGGAGAGCTGAGAAAAAAAAAAAACAAGAAGTTTGCCCTCATCACATTCAACTAAAGGAAGGAATAAAATGCACACTCATTTTGGTATGAAAATCTATCTTACAGGAAAGTGGGGGAGAAGGAGATAAGCAAAGGGGGCAGGGATGATGGTAGGGAGGGCAATGGGAGGAGGGAGCAATTTGAAGTCAACACTCTTGGGGAGGGACAGGATCAAAAGACAGAATAGAAACAATGGGGGGCAGGATAGGATGGAGGGAAATACAGTTAGTCTTACACAACACAACTATTATCGAAGTCATTTGCAAAACTACACAGATAAGGCCTATATTGAATTGCCTGCCTTCCCAAAGAGAATGGGTGGGGAGGGAGGGATGGGAAGAATTTGGAATTCAAAGTTTTAAGAAGAACTGTTTAGTATTGTTCTTGCTACTAGGAAATAAGAAATATAGGTAATGGGGAATAGAAAGTCATCTGGCCCTACAGGACAAAAGAGAAGATGGGGACAAGAGAAGGGAGGGATGATAGAAGAGAGGGCAGATTGGTGATATGGAAAATTAGATTGCTCGGTATATTGGGGTGGGGGGGAGGGGATAAAAGGGGAGAAAATTTGGAACCCAAAATTTTGTGAAAATGAATGTAAAAAGTTAAATAAAAAATAAAAAAAAGAAATGAACATTCATTAAGTGCCTACTGTATACCAGTCATTGTGCTAAGTATTTTACAAATATCAACTCCTTTGATCATCAAAACAGTCCTGGAAAGTAGATGCTATTATTAATCACATTTTACTATTGAGGAAATTGAGGCAGAAAGAGATTAAGTTATGGCCAGAGTCGCAAAGGTAGCAAATATCAAGCTTAGATCTTCCAGATTCCAGGCACTCTCTCCACTGACATTTATACAGTCATTCCAAATTTACCTTCATTATATCCTTTCCCAAAAAAATTTGCAATCAGACTTTGGAACCAGAAGGAACATTGGCTATCATTTGCCCTAACCCTATCATTATACATGCAAGAAAGCTCAAGTCCAAAGACATGTGACCTGCCATCAAACATGCACATAAGAAGGGGCAGAGACAAAATTTGAATCCTGGACTTATGTCTACAAATCCATGACTTTTTTCATCACTCTACGCTGCAGCTGCTCGGTGGTACAGTGGATAGAGCCTGGAGGCAGGATACTCAATCTCAGATACTTACTAGCTGGGTGACCCTAAGCCAGTCACTTTAACTTCTGTCTGCCTTAGTTTCCCCATAGGTAAAATTAGGATAATTAATAGCACCTACCTCCCAAGAGTATTATGAGGACAAAATGAGATTATATTGGTAATGCTACCTGTTATACAATAGTCATTATATAAGTGTTGACTGTAATTATTATCATTACTATCATTAATTATTATCCCAGAAGAATTCATAATGTAGTCATGAAGACATTACCATTAACAAGAAATCAACAAGTATCAATCAATAACCTGCTGTGTGTGAGGCAATGGACCAGGTGCTAAGCATGAGAGCTTCCTGGAGGAGATGGCAGATGCTTGAATCCTGAAAGGAAAGAGAAGAATTTCAACAGGCAGAAATGAAGAGAGTGCCCAGTCTGGATGTGGCAGACAGCTACATGAAACTGACTACAGAGGCATAAAGAGAGAAGACAGGAGGATAAAATCAGAGGGCATATTTGTCAACAGAAGCAGAGTATGAAGGGGAGTCACATAAGGGCAGGATGAAAAGGTGAGGGCTGGAGAAGGCAGACCGGAGAGGGTGTTTCATGCCAGGGTAAGAAGGAGTTAAAAGGTAACTGCCTGGTAACTTGGCTGATCTGGAGTTTCTTCTACCTGGATAACCTCTCCCATGCCTTCCTGTCATGTGTGAATTTTACTCCTTGTTCCCCCATCAACATTCCCCAAAGGATCCAATGTCCCCTGAAGACATTTCTTTTGATCCTTTAATATCTCAAGGGGACCTCTACCAAAGTCCTACTTTTAGGATGACAGAGTGAGAGACTCTATGGCTGGGAGGGACTTCAGAGGCCAGTCAGTCCAATGCCTTCATTTTACAGATGAGGAAACCAAGGCCAGAGAGGGGAAATTTCTTGCCCAAGGTCACAAAAGTAGAAATTTGTCAGAACCAGGATTGGGAACCCAAGTGTTCTGGCAACAGGGACAATGCTCTTTCAACTTCAGAGATGACCATGAGAGGAATTTAACTCATGCAAAATAGTAAGGAGGTCAAAAAAATTCAGAAACCATGCCAGCTAGCTAATCCTCCACACTCTGGTCTAGACCAGTGGTGTCAAACCTACAGCATATTGATGTAGAAAACTACAAATTAACATTATCTATATAGTACTATATTTTTATTTATTTTATTAAATATTTTCCCAATTACATTTTAATCTGGTTCAGGCTACACTTCAGAGTGTTGCAGTTGCCAATAGTTTGACACCTCTAACAATCAGGGACACATGGCAGGCAAGGGTAACAGCATGGAATATAAGTTCATTTGCAAAATATTAACAGATGAGGTACACCAATGCATGGTTGGTGGAACTGTGAACTAGTCAAACCTTTCTGTAAGGCAATTTGGGCATATGCCCCAAAATCTATTAAACTGTGGATATCTTTTGATCCAATGAAAGAGAACAAAAAGACAAACATATCTATAGTAGCTCTTTTTATGGTAACAAAGAATAGGAAACTGAAAGTTCACCCATCAACTGAAGAATGGCTGAACAAGTTATGATATATGAATACGATGGGATGCTACTGTGATGTAAGAAATTATGAAGAGAAAGCTTCAGGAAAACCTGGGAAGATTTTTATGAACTGATGCAAAGTGAAGTAAGCAGAACCAAGAAAACAATTTACATGGTAACAGCAATGTTACAACAATAATCAACAGTGAAAGACAGTCATTTTGATCAACACAATGACCCACCAAAATTCCAAAGGACTCATGACAAAAAATGTTTTCCACCTCCAGATAGAGAACTGATGGACCCAGAGGGCAGAGTAAAGCATATCTGTTTTCTTTTCTCTTTCTTTTCCTTTTGTTCCCCTCTGGAACATAGATATGTGGGAACTTCTTTTACATGATTTCACATTTGTAATGGATTTTGTATTTCTTGCCATCTCAATGGATGGGGCAGGGAGAAAATCTGGAAATAAAATAAAACAAAACAAAACAAAATGGCAAAAAGCAGTTGAGAAGAAAACAAGCCAAAAGAGAGCTTATGAGGTCAAGTCATTCTAAGAACATTTGAAGATGCAAACTGGAAGGACAATACATAGAAATAAAATGGAACAGATCTACAGATACTCTTATTATCACTTAGTTTCACTGGTGATGATAGTAGAAGTACAATCTTTGACCTCTACCATGATACCTGTTCTACAAGTAATTGTCTTAATGAGTTGTTTGGGGATTCTGAAAGGTTACCAGGTTGCCTTAGATGATTTTGAGGTATTTTAGAAAGGAAAATTGCAAAGAGAAACTGATTACCACCAAGTCTGCCCAAGTAACGGGAGGGTTTTCACTGATGAAATATCAATATAACACAAGGAATTGCAACCCTTTATCTCATACTGAGTTCATCATCAATCATACATTTAACACCATTTTTCATCATCGACAACATATTCACAATGCATCTTTCTGCTGATGATCTGGCTAAGGATCACTTTAATATTTCTGAAATCATGGCACTCCATGAACTGCACCATAGAACATTGCCAAGGGGATATTGGCATTAAAGAAACAGGGTTATGTGGCATAGAGTACTTTAGCATTGCTGGGAGCACTGTACAATTTCCTAAATGTGATCCAAAATGGACTACTAGCCATAAATAATAAATCCATGCTATCATACCTCTCTTACCCATTCTATATTTTAGGAAACAAATTAAAGTTGATTGATTAGTTAACTGAAAACCAGAAGTTGAAGCAAGTAATTATCATGTACCATTATGCCTGGAGATGTTCTCTAGCTTCTGATTTCACCATTGGTCATACATTTCAACCTCAGCTATCTAAATGAATCAAATTGTGTTGATATAATAATCTGAAATCATTATTCCAAGTGTCTCTAATTAATTCAAAATGCCTTCTAGGAGACAGGTAGCTGAAATGCAAAACAGGCATTTAAAAAAAAAAAACAAATGAACAATGAATTGGTAAATGTATGTGAATAATAAAAAAACTGGTAAGTTGTCCATAAACAGACTGTTGATCATAATGCACTGCAGTTCAATGGAGATGATGAAAAAAGACCAAGAATTTAAGAAGATATGGCAACTGAGATAATTAAAAGATTACGGTAGACTTACTGTAGACTTAAACCCAGTAGGCTTCTTAGAGCCCATCTGATTCAACCCTCTAGTTTTCCAGAGAAAGAAACTAAGACCAAGAGAAACTCAGTGACAGCCAAAATTACACAAGTGACAAATGACAGAGTTGATATCACAGAATGTTCCAAACTTAGCATTCTTTCTACTGTGCCCTAATATATAGGGTTTGAGTTCAGAGAAATGTTTCAAAGGGGGCATGTGTGAGGTTGAATTGGTCTTCCTCTTAGAAAAATCCAGCACTCTGTCTGCTACAGTACGTCGCTTCTATTTGTTCAAATCTATGTAAGATTCATAGAATAAGGGCTGGATCTGGGAACTCCCAGATGAGAAAACTACCTGTACCAACTGCTTTGCAAATTAGCCTTAGAACATTGCATGGGGCACCAGACAATAGAATATTACTCTTATAGTATTGCTTGGGGCACTGAGCAATTGAATGAGTACTGCCAGGGTAAGTGTCTTGCCCAGGATTATATACTGAGTATAAGTCACAGGTCTTGCTAGCTTTGAGGTCAGCTCCCTATCCACTAAGGCATACTGCCCCAAAATCTCAAATCCCCAACTAAATCACAAATATCTCAAGCAGGGATCATGGCTATTATTTCCCATGTTCCCTGGTGCTTTGCAGGTAATACAAAGGCTTAAATAAGGAGGCTAAAATATATATCGCCAATAATGACCCACAGGTAAGACCAGACTAGAATTCCTAGAATGCATGCCCCAGCTCTTTCTCTTAGAAGCTCTATTCTCCTTCAAAACCTAATTCAGATGCTAACTTCTATCTGAAGCCCTTTCCTGCATCACTCAGTCACTGGTGTCTCTCCTCTCATCCCCCAAATTATCTCACATCTATTTTTTTTACCTACATCTAATAAGGATTCATAGGACAAGAAGGGGGGTTGTATTGGTCGTGTGGGAAAAACAGACAGACAGTCATTAAAGTGGTACCATCAAAATATTAAGAGAACCAGAAGAAAGCCTGCATCACAATGGAATGAGACATGGAGAATTTATGGGAAAGAATGGACCAGTATTTCATGGATGGCTTGTGAATGGTGCAGGTGAAAGAAGGTAGGAGCCATTTCAGAATTAGCTAACCAGGTCATTGGTTAGAGCAAAAGTTAAAACCAATATTAAATCAGGAGAAAGGACAAAAAAAGAAAAGAAAATGCATGCATTCAGCAGCTCCAATACCACCATGTCAATGAGATCCATAATTGTATCAAAGTACAGTGCTTAGCCTGTATGAGGCACACAGTCCAGGCTTAATAAATACTCATCTCTCTGCTGCTAACTTCTATTTCCCATTTCCATTCCCTGTTAGCTGTTAGGAAATATTATTCACTGACAAGAGAGGGGCACTCATGCTTGTGATGGATTCTTTTTTCCCCTTTTCATGTTGAGTTATGTAAATCAAACCTGCACATTTTATCTTTCCGGCAGGAATGGAGTGATATTAATTCGATCTAAACTGAGGTAGGAGGGGGAACACAGAAGTCTGTAGAAGTTAAAACTTTCTGGTATGAAAGAAACAGCAGGCTACCTTATGTTTTCAACATTAGCATTTAAGTTCACTGTAGCTGAACTCAATCCCTATCAGTGGAGATTTATATCAACCAGTGGGAAGGCATGTCATAGCCTACTGCTGTCCTGAAGAATTATCATCAGACATGTAGACAATTTTAGCAACAAATAAATGGTCGTTAGGGAGGTAATTTGTGAGATCAAATCTTGTAATGGTCATTCCTTGCTTTAGAAATCTTTTCACTTCCCATTCGCTTGATTTCCAAAGAAAAGAGAAAAATAACAATCTCCTACAGGAATCTTGCAAAATATAGTATCAAAATACAGAAAGATAAAGAACATTCTGTGGGTGATTTTATTGTTTGAGATGTAGAGAAAAACAACTTTGAGAGTCTTTAAATGATTACAATCAAATAGGACAAAATTGTATACAGGATGTTTCACTATCATTACTATTACTGACATCTCTAGAACCTAGATGATAACCAACACCATCATCATCTTGATGGAATTCACCATAAGCTACCCTTAAAGACTGCTGAGATACCAATCGCTAAGCATCTATTTTTAGTGGCATAAGAGAAAAATGGTTTTGAGGAAAAAATAGCCTTTGTGAGTTATGAATATATGAAAAATATTTATCAACCAGACTAATTCTAAATATTGGGATTTGTTAGGCAATGCATGCACTTTGATGGTATCTATCTCTATTAGCCTCCCTACTAGTCAAGCACCCATGACATTCTACCTACCATCTCGATACCTTTCCAAAGACCGGACCACCATGTCTAGAATGCATGCTTTACCACTTTCTCTTAGAAGCCCTGCCCTCCTTCAAAATTTAATTCAAATGCCAACTTGCATTTGAAGGTATTTCCTGCACCCTTCAGCCACTGGTGCCTCTCCTCCCTTTCCCCCAAATTATCTAACATCTATTTTTATCCCTTTATATGTGTATAGAAGGGGCAGCTAGGTGGCAGAACAGATAGAGTGCTAGGCCTAGTTCAAGGAGACTCTTCATCCTGAGTGCAAATAGGTCTTCAGGTAATTATTAGCCGTGTGACCTGGGCAAGTCACTGAACTCTGCCTGTTTCCTCATCTGTAAAATGAGCTGGAGAAGGAAATGTCAAACCACTCCAGTATCTTTGCCAAGAAAATTCTCAAACAGGGTCAAGAGGCAGACATGATTGACAACAACTGAACAACAACCTATGTATATATGTCATTTCCCCCAAAGCTCCTCACTTTTTGTCTTTGTCTTTCCAGAGCCCAGCACAATCTTTCGCACACAGCAGATACTTAATAAATGCTTATGAACTGACTGTTAGGTAGACCGACTGACTAAAGTCCAACTCCAATAGCTCATCAAAACACGGAGATTATTTGAGTTCTCAAAAGCTGGGCTAGTGAAACAAAAGCTGAAAAGGTTTTCATTATGGTCCCAGTACCATACTCCATGTCTCTTGTCAGAGCACAAGTCTACCATCATAAGGAGAGGCCACCAGTCGCAAGTATTGCTTTGGTTTTGGCCACAGCAACTCCCCAAACCATTTACAATGGCATGGTATTGGGAGGCTGGGGGCAAGCCAGATAGGTCTGCATCAGAAGAAGGAGTATGTAAAGTCACAGACCACTGTAGTACTGAAAGAGATACAAAATTCATGTACAAGGATGATAAAGGTCTAAGGTATCCATTCTCACAACCTTTGCTGCTTTAATACAGCAGTAATCTCACTGATACCAAATCTCCCACCAACTAACAACCTATTCAATACCCTTTGGTCTTCTGATATTCTTGAACAAGTCTTTACAGAAATCATCCATAAAACATCCACCAAATGTGCCAGAGTCCCTCCTTCAAACTTTCCTTGATATCCTGTGGGTACCAGTACAGTACATCTATCTTTCATTCCCCAATCTCACTACAAGACTGTCCCATCTCCTTCCTGATTATACATTTTCCTGATACTATATCTTTTGTATGACTTGTTAATATGTGAATCCTGTTTAGTAAAACACTGAAGCCCACTTTCAGTCAGTACTACCCTCTGGGATACTAACCATGTTGATTCTCTGCAAATTGTAATGTTCCATGTTTTAACATCTTACTACATCACAAAAGGAATAATGGGTCTGGTTCATTTGGAGTTTTTTGTTTGTTTTCTTGTGAGGTTTTATATCAGTTTAGAGTTGTTGAAAGCGCAGTGTGTTTCACATATAATAGCTCCAAACTTGCACATTCAAACAAGTTATTGATGCTAAAAAAAATGGGAAGTAGATAAAGGAAAAGATATCCACAGGGACTCACATCATGTCCTACAAATCACTATAAAGCAATTGCCATAAGAATGAGGTCAAAAGAATCCTGAAACCGCCTCAGCTAATAAACAACTCTTTGGGAGCTGTTTAATGCTAAATCACTCATTTCTGTGACAGGAAACAGTATCAATAAACATAATGAAATCTCCTCGGCTAGTAAACAATTCTTTGAGAGCTGTTTAATGTTAAGTCACTCACTTCAGTGATAGGAAATGATATCAATAAATATAATGGGTTTCAGAGGCTGGTTACTTTTTGTGGATTTGGCTGAGTTTCTCCTGTTTCTCTCACTGCTGACAAAATTTGACCATTTCATGGCTTTGAATGTCTCTACCAAAGAACAGGGCAAGAAGAGGAGTGAAGATTCAACTCGGGAATCTGCTTACTTTATAGAAACTGCCTCCAGTCATCTACCTCATCATGGCATAACGGTGACTCTCAAATAGGATAACCAATGACACACAAGATCTGGCAAGTTCAACAGTGCAGTCATAGATTGTATGCTTGCTGTCTAAGGATGAGCCTGACTGAGTACGGAGTAATTCATCACCGGAAAGGGACCACTAGGTGATAAGATTTTTGGTCATGGTAATACATAACAGCTCTGACATACAATGAGAATAGTTAATATTGTCTTATATTTCTAAAGAATTTTTAAAAGTCCTTTCATATAGTAGAGGTCCTCATAATCCAAAACCAATTGGTATCTGGGAAAAAAAACTATTTAGAATGAATTCACTTAAATTTCACTTAAATAAATTTGACTGGAACTTTCTTTTGAAAAATGAAACAAAATCATAAAAATAGGTTTATTTGATCTGATACTTAACAAAATTTGTTATAATCACAACTAATCATCTTTCACAGTATGATTATTGTTGCAAAAATATTGTAGACTATCATCAATTTTCCTAAGGTTGGCTCCTAATTATCTAGTATTCAAATTATTCTCTTCTGAAATGCCTACCAACTACCAGGGAAATGCTGTGAGAAAAATTTTGATTCTATGGATAAACATGGGTGGGATATATGCTTTTCTAAAGCATAGAGGGATGTTTGAGTGAGGAGTAATTTATAAGGAGTCATTTTTCAGCAGTAGTAATAACAGTGGCAGGTGGTTGTGACAGCAGTAGTAACTGAAGCAGTTGCAAATGATAATGATGGTGACAGGTGGTGGTGCTAGTGGTAGTTGTCATAGGAGCCTTAATAACTGTAGTAATAGGAATGGCAACAGGTAGTAGTGATGGGGGGGGTGAGGCAACCTAGATTAATGGATAAAAGATTGTCCTCAGAGTCACCTATATGATGCAGTGGAAAAAGCACTAGATCAGGAGGCAGAATGACCTGAGTTCAAATCCGACTTCAGACACTTAGAAACTGTGCAACCCCGAGCAAGTCATTTAGCCTCTGTTTGCCTGAATCCACTAGAGAAGGAAAAAGCAAATCACCCCAATAACTTTGCCAAGAAAACCCCATGAAAGTAGTGGTCTGCTATGATCCATGCCACAGAATCAAAAACTACTAAATAACTAAATTATATAATCAAGAGCTATATATGGCTGTGTAATCCTGGACAAGCTACTTAACCTCTCTGTGCTCTAGATGACTCTCTAAGACTCTACATAACATGGCAGCTGTCCATCTCACTCGACAGAGGAAATTTCAATCACTCATACCTCCAGACTGAACCAAAATTTAAGCTTGTTGAAGAGCAAGCACTTAGAAAATGAAAATGTGGATATAATCAGAGGGATTTCTTGTATATCATCTGATTTGATTCTTACAATAACCCTTTGAAGTAACCAGGAAAGCTGTTATAATCATCCCCATTTTACAGATAAAGGTAGAAAAGTGCCTTAAGGTAGGTTACTTGTGAATTTCATTTAGCTTAATTAATGCATTTGAAATTTTCATTAATCTTTAGGAGTTAATGTTAATTCACGTGTTCCTCATTAAAAATCTTACGATAATTCAATCCAGGTTGAACTGAAATTTACCTTGACTCTATGAAATATCCTAAGTAAATAATGTAAATATCATTAAAGGTGGCATGTTTGCCCTACTTATGAGAAAAAATTGTAATCTAAGCTTTTAGCCCACTACATGCTAATGGATGATAATTTTAATCGTAAATGAGTCACACGTGTCAGGCCAAGATCAGAACTTGCAAACACTTTACTAGAATCTAATTCAAATGATTTCATTTATCTGACAGTAGAAAAACTATTTCTCATGATACTGAGACAACATTGAAACTTTTCACTAATTAACAGGATTCGGGAGACATGGATTCAGATCCCTGCTCTAGCATTTACTCATTATCATGCACTTAATTTCTCTAAGCCTTAGCTGCTCCATCTATAAATGGGTATAATAATGTTTGCATTATCTTATAGTATCTACCTAGTGGAATTGTTGTAAGGAAAGTGCTTTCTACATCTGTAAGTACTATAGAAACATAGGCAATTATTTCCCCAATTAGGGCAAATTAACAAAAGCTAATTATATATACGAAATAACTCCCCCTCAAAAAATTATTAGGTTTTACTATTTTCCTTTAGATTTCTGGTAAGTCCTATCAACACTTAATAAACTTACTTGATAAATAATTATTCTTTTTTGTGGAGTTGGGGTTATTTTGCCCATTTAGGAAGAATGTTTTAACACAGGATGTAAGACCTGGGTTTCTGGTGTCATTTCTACCTCCATCTTTGTGACTTTGAGAAAGCCATAAATCTTCTAGGCCTTAGTTTACTCTTCTTTCTTATTTGGGGTTTGGTCTAGACTCTACAGGAGTCCTTGAATTCTAGTGTGCTATAATTGAAAGAGTATGATATCTGGTCTTAAGAAGTCATCTATTTCATTATTTGGGACCCAACCAAAATACAGCAATCTGGGGACTTCCTAGAGTAGAAACTCCTTAAGCCAAGGCAAAGCAGACAATTCATCTTAAAGCCTTGGAAAGCTGTCTGGGATGCTGGGAGGGGAGGTGACTTACTCACAAACACATAGGTAGTACATATCAAAGATGAGGCTTGAACCTGAGTTCTTGACCAACACTGTGGAAAGGACCATATTAACTCTCACCCATCAGTTCTGATATAGGATTTGGTAAAAAGCCAGAGAAATAATGCCAAATCTCACGACAGAACAAAAATACTCACACAGAATCACAGTGTCAGAACTCAGAGGCACCTCAATGGTCATGTATACTAGCCTGTACTTGGCAAAAGAATTCTTCTTACACCTTTTCTAAAATGTGGGCTATATGCCTTTGCTTGAAGACTTCCAATAAGGAGGAAATCCCTGCCTCCTTCAGCAGCCTATTCTAATTTGAGATAGCTCTAATTGCTCAAAAGTTTTTCCTTGTAATAAGCTTATATTTGGATTTTTTTGTGATTTTTCATTTTTTAGTAGTGTCAGACTCTTCGTGACCCCTTCCTTCCATTTGAGGTTTTCTTGGCAAACATACTGGAATGGTTTGTCATTTCCTTCTCCTGCTCATTTTACAGATGAGAAAACCAAGGCAAACAGAGTGAGATGACTTACCAAAGGTCACACAATTAGTAAATGTCTGAGGCTGAATTTGAACTCAGCAAAATGAGTCTTTCTGACTCCAGGCTCAGCACACTATCCACAGAGTCATCTAGCTACCCCTGAATTCTTTTCATCTTCCACCAATTTCTCAGTAGCCTAGCTCTTATTAAATGCCTACTATGTGCCAAGTACTGTGTTAAGTACTGGAGGTATTAAAAAAGGCAACAAAAAAGATCCCTGCTCTCAAGGGGCTCAGTTTATTGGAGGAGACAGAATACAAACGACCACACACAAACTAGAAGTATACAGGATAAAGAAGACATAATTAACAGAGGGAAACCACTAAAGTGAAAGGACAGAGAAAGGTTCCTCCTGGAAGATGGTACCTTAGTGGAAAGGAATACAAGGAAGCTAGGAGATAAAGAGGAGAAGTGACAGTGTTCCAGGTAGGAGGGATTGCCAGTGAGAAATAGAATGTTGTCTTTGATCAGTAGAAAGAAAGCCAGCACCACTGGATTGCAGAATAAGCTGCAAGAAGACCAGAAAGGTAGGAAAGGACCTGGTTATGAAGGGTCTTGGAAGGCAAAGAGAAGATTTTATATTTGATCTTGGAGGTAATCAAGAGTCACTGAGGTTTTTTGAATATGAGGGGGAGTGTCATGATCAGTTCTGAACCTCTGGAAGATCAATTTTATAGAAGGATGGCTTGGACTGAGAAGAGACTTGTGGCAAGGAGATCAACCAGCAGAAAGTTGCAAATCCTGCAGTCCAAGAGAGAGTGATAAGGGCCTGAATCAGGATGGGAGTAGTATCAGGGGAGAGAAGACAATATATGCAAGACATGTTAAGAGGGTATAAACAGTAACTGCCAGCTTCTTTGTGTGTGTTCATCCTTTGTTGCTGAAGAAGACCATGCCATCACAGAAATGGTGACATGACTTGCACTTGACTTTGTTTTGAGTGAGGGAGGGCTGTGTAGGTCACCAGCCTCACTTCTCCTCCAGAGCCATCTGAGTCCAGTGACCAGATATCCATTAGGATGACTAGAGATGACCCAGATGAGGCAAGAGAGATGGTAGCTTCTAGTTCCACCCTCTGAGGCCAAACAGACACAGGATCGTCCTTCAAATATTTAAACAGATTAACATGTACCAGATCTTCCACCCAAATCTATACTAGACATTCCCAGTCTCCTCAGCAGAGCATCCTATGACTAAAACTCAAGACTTTTCATGTTCTTGATTCATGACTTGCCTCATCCAGATGTTTTGCAGTTTATCATAGTCGTCCCTAAACTGCAATGCTGAGAAATGAACATAGTATTCTAGATATGGTTTGACCAGTGCCTCCTAGAGCAAGATTCCCTGGTCCTGGAGACTATGTCTTTCTTAATACGAATCAGGACTACCCTAGCTTCCTTGATGGCCATGCCATACTATTGATTCATGCTGAGCTTACAACCCACTCAACTCCCTGGGTGTTGAACAGAGCCAACTGCTTTTCTGCCACACTCGCTCATATTGTGCTTATGAAGTCAATTTTTGAACCCTATTTTCATCAATGCTTTAAATCAATTGGGGGGAAACCAGATGGCACAATGGATAGAGCACTGGGCCTGGAGTCAGTTCAAATCTGGCCCCAGACACTCACTTGCTGTATAACCCTGGGCAAATCACTTACCCTATTTGCCACAGTTTCCTTATATCTAAAATTAGCTGGAGAAAGAAATGGCAAACCACAAGCTGTGTGAACCTGAGCATGTCACTTAACTCTGCCTCATTTTCCTCATTTCTAAAATGAGCTGGTGAAGAAAATAGCAAATCACTCCAGTAACTTTGCCACAAAACCCCAAAGGGGAGCATGAAGGGTTGGGCATAATTGAAAAACAACTAAAATAAATTAAATCATAGGTAGAGTGCTAATGAAAGTCCAGGGTGTAATAAATATAACTCAAAGTGCCACCTGAATGTAAGCTATTTATAACATCACTTAAAGATGATATATGATATTCTCAATAATAATAATGACATTTTGTAGTTTTTTTAAGTTTGCAAAGCACTTATCATGCATTATCTGTCTCCTTATATTAATGTTTACAACATTACATAGTGATTTCCTCAATAGATGTAAGCCCTTAATGGTAGAAACAGTTTGGAATTTTGTTTTTTTGACCCTAGCACCTTGCACAGTATCAGGTATTTAGTAGGTGCCTAATAAAAAACCTGTTGAATAAATTAGTGAATCTCATTTGAGCCTCATGGTAACCCTGTGAAACAGTTACTGTAGGTCACCTTTACATATGAGCAAATTGAGGTATAGGGAGCTTAAACAGCTTGCCCAAGCTACCAAGAGCAGTGTCAGAGGCAGGATTCCCAGGTTTTTCTAACATCAAATCCATTGGACCACACTGCCTCCCATAGGAACACACAGATGAAAAAACTGCATTTCAAAAAATGCAACATAGAAAATTTACATTTTTCAAACTGATAAAGAGTGCGATTATTTGCATTTCCAAAGGATTCTTTGTCATAGCAAAGCTTCTCTCATGCTTTTAAATACGAAGCCATTTTTTAAAAAATTTGATTTACCCACAACACGTCTGTTGCATAAAATGAGATGCACCTGCACTTGGGGGTGAATGAAGAACACTAGATTGACACTGTTTGGGGCCATTTCTTTCTCTTCTCGTGCAGAAGGTCCCTAGAGCAGAAAAAAAGCCCATGAATCAGGCTGTGTTCACTTCTGTGACGGTAAAGCTGTGCATTCAGCTATCCTGCTCATCCCAGCAACCGACGTGAAAAATGCCATTCGCTGACAGCTCACATTAAGCACCACACAGGAAAAAAAATGCATAATTAGTGTTTCTGTGCTAATTAAAAATGATGCTGGGTTCCTTCCAATATCATGCTTTTAAAGGATGGTTGTCCCAAGACAGCAAATTTTAACCCTCTCCTCCAAAAAAGACGTTTTCAATGGAAACAAATCTCCCAGCCCCTCTGCCACCCGGTGGAACAGTTCTTAAATGATTAGGAATTGTGTTAACTGGTGTTGCTAGTTCATTATAGTGGTGGTCTACAAGATACCTTTTTCCCTTAATCTATTTACTATTTATGTGTTTTTCCTGATTTCCAAGTGGCAAAGATTTCCAGGTGTTGTTTTGCCCTCTTTAAAAATCTCAGACCTGTTTGAAAGTGAAATTAATCAGAGATGTTCTAAAAGGTGCCAATCCAGGAGATCAAATTTGGGACTTTGCCTGTGGACAGTCTAAAGTTACAAGAAACGTATCGTTGCACGGAGTTCATCCCTACATGTAGTGAAAATAAGGGAGGCCAGTATGCCCCTTGATCCTCTGCTTTTTCAAATAAATGGATGCACACTATTGATCAACCACTTTTTTCAAGATAGTCCAATTATTTCAAGTCAAAGAAGTCCTCTGGGGTGTTCAATCTGGCTTCCCTCACCACCCAACATTTATGAAGCCCACCCAGAGGTGGGGAAATGAGTAATCCCCTGTTAAGTCACATCCCTGGCCCATTAAATCAACTAGAGGGATACTATAAATTAAGCTTGCACTGCAGGTCAGTGAATTTCTATTAAGCCACTTATTATGGAGGAAAAAGAAAAGGAACACAGACTGGCACTGACCCCATCAGCAGAGGCCAGCTGTCACTCTGTTTAACTTTTACAATAAACGCTCCCAGACTCTTCACTGCTGGAGAAGCAAGAACACATTTGGCATTTCAACTTTCCTTGCCAGTACGAAACTGAGCAAAGAACCAGCCTGAAACTGATGACTTCTCTTGATTTAAAAGGTCAGGAGACACTGAATCTTGCTAATATATGAATGTGTGTATGTGTGTATACATGGGTACATGGGGGGATAGGGGATGCTGCAAATGCATACAGATTTACAATCCAAACATTTAGAAATTTCATTTCCTAACCTAGGCAAGAGGCAAGGTACCAGATTAAAAGTGAAGGCTGAGGCTTAAAGCCAATCTTTTGTTTCCCATTCCCAGTACCAGTGAAAGTGTATGGACTCAGACACATAGAATTATTTTTAACAGAGCCATCTAGTGGTTATTAAGTCCAGAAGACGAACCGGTCAGGGTGAGTCGATCTAAGGAGCTGAGGTGAGGAATAGCAGTCATCTTTATAAACATCTTGCATTATAGCAGGGTCATTCAAATATCAGTTTCTTGTTCTTATCAGCATACTCTCAGGTAGCTGGAGGATAAGGCGATGTTGGGCTTAGCTGCTTCCTCCTCAACATTCAATTCATTTCAAAAAGGTTCTTAGTGGATCCCAGACTCTGAGATCTAGAACTGAAAAGTACCATCTAGTTCAATCTTCTCATTTTATCTATGAGGAAATCAAGACCCAGGGTGGTAAAGTGACTTGTCCAAGGTCACACAGCTATGTCAGGATCATAACTCTTGAGCTAGAAGGGAATGAGAGGTCATTTAGTCCAGCTCACTCATTTTATAAATAAGGAACTAAAGCCCAGAGGAGTGATGTATGTCATCCAAGATCATATGTGGAGTAGATGCAGATTCAAACCCAGGTCCTCATTCCAAACCCTACATAAAGAGTGGTGAGGGGAGAGCAGGGAGGCATAGAATCACAGATTGAGAGTTAGAAGATATCTCATGTCTTTGAGAATAATCTCATCACTTTACAGAAAACCAAAAGACTAGGAAGATTGAGTGACTTGCCCAAGATCCCACAACCAGTAAGAACTGAGTCAGGATTCAAACTCAGAGCCTCTGACTCCAGAACCAATCCTTTGTCACTGCATCATAATCTATATTTTCATTATTCTACATATTCATTATTCTCTATGTGGAAAATTCTAGTACAATGGGAAATTTTAATAATTGTCATTACTATCATCATCATTTTTTTCTTCTCTTACCAACCACCCTAACTTAAGGAAGATGAAATCCAAGTCAAGTTCTTTAAATAGAGGAGAAGCCTGTTTAAAAAGTTCATTGGTATTAGATAATAATATTGGTATGATTATAATAATGATATATCTGGAGAAACCTGTTAAGTTCATTGATTAGATAATAATGTCGATATAATAATAATAATAATAATATATCTGCTGAAACAAAGATAACGGAAAAAGAAAGAGACAAAGGAGGAAAGGAGGGAGAATGACAGATACAGGGACAGAGGAAAAAGAAAGAAAGGAGAAAGGGAGGAAAGGAGAAGAGAGACACAGAGAGAGAGTATGAAAATAAATCTTGGTCAAGTGCTCCAAGTGGACGCTGAGAAAGGCTCAGAATGCACTAAATTGGGAAATGATCAGCCTAGATCTCACATAGGAAATGGTGCAAGATTATTAAAGGTCTCCCACAGTTCACCACTACAAAGACCCATAGAGATATCAGATGACTCCAATCATGGAACACCATAATTGCAGTAGAACTTAAAAAAAAAAACAAACAGGTCACTGAACATTCAATAATGGCAGGTGTTATGAGGCTGTTTCCTGGTGCCAAAAATGACATCATGAGAAGGGACATAATTAAGTCAGTGAGAAAATTTAAATATTTTTTAAAATTTTACTTAAAGCCTTTATTAAGCACCAACTACTCTGTGCCAGGCAGTGTGCTAAGCAGAAGAAAACCATACTGGGAATGTGTGTGATCAGAGAAGATGCTGGGCCAGCCAGAAAGCAAGTTGTTTGACATTGGTTGGATTATCTAACCTTCAAGTAGTGTTAAATTCAAATGGGAATGGGGTCGCTCAGCCATACATAAGGATCTCTGTGGCTGCATATTGACTTCCAAAAAAACACATTAACACTATCTATGTTTGAGTGTATTTTTCTTCATTTTGTTCAATATTTCCCAATTACATTTTAATCTGGTTTAGGTGGTACTAACTGCCCATACCTTGGGCCCTTCTGCTCTGGGTACTTCTCTAAGACTCCCCAAAGCAGAGAAGTTGCCCACCTCTATTGTAGACAGGATTCCTCATTAGAAATTCCCTACTCAAACAAAACTACAAACAGTTTTTTAAAATTTCAGAGAAGCATTGGTAACAGAAATACTAGAAACACTATGTCTATGTGCAGAAGAGAGAGAAGAAGGGGTTATACAAGATCAGGGAAGAAATGAATGAGTTCTTGAAATGCTGACCTGGGGATTATTATTTGGAAAATATCATTACATCCCACTCAACAAATATATATATATATATATATATATATATATATCATAGTGATGCACATAATAACCCATATCTAGAATTTTTAAGTTTACTAATAACTATCTTCATAATAGTTGTATAAAGGTCATATGATTCTCATTTTGCAAAAAAGGAAACTGAGGCTCAGACTTGCCTGAGTGACTTGCCATAATCAGCCATCATTCAAATCTAGGCTTTCTGACTTTCCACCTATGTTTCCTCTCTTATGGACCAGTAAGATGGTGTATTTTAGGGAGAGAGATAGAGAATGTCAAAGCATCTGCAGAGGACTACAGTGATAACTCCCTCTACAGATGCAAGTCAGCAACTTGTCTACAACCTGGAATCTTAAAGAGTTTTATGAGGTATTGAGAGGATAAGCCACATAGACAGTATGTTTCAGGTAGGACTTAAACTGAGTTCTTTTTTTATTCTAAGACTAGCCCTCTAGACATGGCACTAGGATGACACTCTTCTAAAGACCTTGGGCTCATAAAGTAAAAGAGAGGCTACATTACTAAAGCATCATGTTGTTTATTGTTTGTCAGTATTTTTTCAGTCATGTCTGACTTTTCATGACTCCATCTGGGGTTTTCTTGGCAAAGGTCTTAGAGTAGCTTGCCATTTCCTTCTAAAGCTCATTTGGCAGAGGAGGAAACTGAGGCAAAAAGGGTAAAGTGACTTGCCCAGGGTCACCCAGCTACTAAATATCTGAGGTCAGATTTGAACTTAGTAAGGTGACTTCCTGACTGTAAGGCAGCACTCTATCCACTGTGCCACCTAGTTGCCCTAGCAATAAATACACTTAATTAGTGCACTAATTAAGCAGTTATTTTATGCCAGACACTGTGCTAAGAGCTAGGGTAGAAAGAAAACTTTTGCCCTCAGAGAAGTTACAATTTAATTGGGGAGAGGCAAAATGTAAATAACTAGGAACATAAGAAATAAATTCAGTGTAGACAGACTGTCGCTAGGGGAATCCTCTCTGTCTCTAAGATTATTCACTGTTTCTACCAGGAATCTCTACCAGGAAGAGTCTCCCACTTTTCAACAGCACAGTTAGGTTACCTATGTTTCAGTGTCTTTTCTCCCTTAGACAAGGATGGGAAGGGAAAGGAATGGTAGAAAGGGAAAGAGGAGAGCAGAAAGGGAAGAGGGGAGATAGCTACTTGAGGCAGCAATATTTACTTGTCCAGTAGCTGATAAATTAAGGTTTGCCACAGAAGCTGGCACTTAGTATAACCCAGAATATACTGGACAGGGCACTGAACTAGAGTGAGAGAGAAGACTGGATTTTCAGTCCCAACCCCAGATACTTGATAGCTGTGTGACTCTGGTCAACTCACTTAATCTCTCCATGCCTCAGTTTTCTCCTCTGTAAAGTCAGGAGGTTGGATCCAGTGGTGTCTCAAGGACCTTCTAGCAGTAAATCTATAATCTATGACTGCTTGTTTACTCTCTAAATCCCAGAGAATCTCTCTGAGGTAAATGATTAGGACTGTTCAAATCCTTCTAAGTCATTATCAGCCAACCTGGGTAGAAATAGGGGAAGAAGAAGTATAGGTGGGGTAGAAGTGGGAAATAAGGACCCAGGATACTGGCTGCAAATGGAGTATTCAGAATAAATAAATAAACTTTTAACTCATCTTAGGGAGTGCAGAGGTAAGAAATATCTATCAGAGTTTTTCACCTTGGGATTGCGAATTTTTTTAAAAACAGATTTTGATAACCGTATTTTAGCATTCTTGATTTCCTTTTCAAAGCTATGAATTTCATTTTAGACATTTAAACACATTATTCTAAAATGGAATACAAAATCTTCACAAGATTCTACCCAAAGTGTTAAGGACAAAAAAGAGTCTATTCTAAGGACCAGATCCAGCCATTCGTTTCATTGTAATTACAGATGTTACTCTAATTTCAGTTCTTGTAACCCAAGGAGTGGGAGAAGGTCTTTGTAGGGATAGCAGCATCTAGAAGGAAGCCTCTGAAATTTTACAGGAATGAATTAAAGAGCTAGGAACAAGAGGTCATTCCTTCCTAGTTTCCACACTCTTATTTTTAGATCCCACAATTATATCATCCCCATTGGACACAACCATCCCTCATCTAAACTCAATTTGCCTGGGGAGGTTAAGGGAGAGGAATGTTGTGGAACAATAAAATAAATGAATAAATGCTAGTTTTTAATTTAATGATAAGAAAGTCGTCAATTTGTGGGGAAGATGGAAAACTTTTGCATTAAATATCTCTGATAATCATGATGTACAGGGAACACAAATATGTAAGACCAAGAGCCAAAAGGTAAATCATCAAGGGACATGAATAGTTCTCAAATAATTGCAAGCTATTCACAATCATGTGAAAGAATGCTTCAAATCACTAATAATAAGAGAAATGTAAAAACAAAATAACTCTAAGGTTTCACTCAGAAAATTGTCAATACTGATAAAAGATGGAAACAGTCAAAAAAACAGCCACACTACTACACTGTTGATGGAATAGACTGGTCTACCCACTCTGCAAAGTAATTTAGAATTATGCTAAGAAAATAAGTAAGGGGGGTAGGGCAGGGCAGAGCCAAGATGACAGAGTGAGAGCAAGTACTCACCTAAGCTCTACAACAAACTCCTTCAGATACCCCTAAAAAGAGGAACAAATTTAGAGTGGTAGAATCCAATAGGAGACAGAATGTGGCAGATTTCCAATCTAGGATAGCCTGAAAGGTCAACAGGAAGGATCTATTGCACAGGGCTAGAGGAGTGCGCAGCACAGAGGCTGTACCAGTGCAAACCCCACCATAGCAAAGCCAAGCAGGAAGCCCCAGGAGGTCTGAAGCAGTGTGGACTCTCAAACATATCAGCCCAGGAAGGGAGTCCAGTAGAGCTGAATGAGAAAGAAGCTCAGAACTCCAGATAACTACAGCAACACTCCTGAGACTATCAGCCCACAGATTAAATGCCTGTAGGTCACCTACTTGAACTTCCAGGAGCCAAGATGATGGAGTGATCAGTAAATGCTATCCTCTTCCCCTTGTTGACCTTGAAAAACATAGAGAATATTTTCCCAGGAAAAATCCTGGAGCAGTGAGATCAGCAGAAGGGGTAAACAGTCTCAGCCTGAGAGGCTAGGAAAATCACAAAGGGGGAATCTCTCCTGCTGTGGTTGAAGGGGATCAGGGCAGGACCAGACGTGTCCCAGACAGCCCCACCTCAGCAAACCAGGAGGAGATCCTGAGCCCCAGGGAGGTGAAGCCTGTAGTCACCAACACCAGGACCCCAGGCTTGCCTGAGCACAGGCAGGGGAATCAGAAAGACACTAGCACAGAAGGGGTTCACCAACCACTGAGCTTGCCTATGCTCTAGTTCAGGAGACTAGACTTCCTATGGCCAGCCCACTCCTCTCCCCACACCTGGCGCAGCATAGCAAACTCCAGCGTAACTCTGGGGGAACTCAGAGAGTTGGCCTCAGCTTTGGCACACCAGCCAGTTCAGTACCAGGTAAGCTACAGCATTCTAGCTTCTAGCTGAAAGAACCAGAGGCCACAATAAACAAAGCTTCAAGTCCTAAACACAAGAAACATGGGTCAGAGCTCCCTGTGCCTCAGAAACAGAGATCCACTTTAAAAGCCAGGAAAAGAGTGATCATCATGAACAAGAAGCAAACCAGAAAAGATAAGAACATAGAATCTTTCTGTGGGGACAAGGACCAAAACACGAATACCAAAAAGGTCAGCATTGAGATGGTACTCCTGTCTGAAACTTCAGAAGGGACTATGAACTGGTCTCAAGCCCAAAGAGCATTCTTGGAAGAGCTCAACAAGGATTTTTAAAAGCCAGATTAGAAATGTAGAAGAAAAACTGACCAATGGTTTTAAAAATATGAAAAAAGAAATCACAGAAGAATATAAAAGGGAAATTGGACAAATGGAAA
The DNA here is from genome assembly GCA_023548195.1 of Bettongia penicillata ogilbyi. Classification (NCBI taxonomy): domain Eukaryota; kingdom Metazoa; phylum Chordata; class Mammalia; order Diprotodontia; family Potoroidae; genus Bettongia; species Bettongia penicillata. Next base: position 5,718,168 of record JAJHZJ010000231.1, on the reverse strand, counting down.
AGAAAGTACAAAACCCGACTGGAGAAAATAACTCCCTAAAAGAAACAATTGGGCAAATGGAAAAGGAAATGCAAAAGTTAACTGAAGAAAACAATCTATCAAAAATTAGAATTGGGCAACTAGAAACTCATGACTCTATGAGAAATCAAGAATCAGTCAAACAGAATCTGAAGAATGAAAAAATAGAAGAAAATGTAAACTATTCCATTGGAAAAACAACTGACCTGGAAAATAGATCCAGGAGAGCAAGGAAATCCATGAAGAACAAAACAGCCTGGACAATATCTTCCAAGAAATTATCAAGGAAAACTGTCCAGAGGTCCTAGATCTAGAGGGCAAAATCATCATCAAAAGAATGCACTGATCACCTCCTGAAAGTGATCCCAAACTGAAAACACCAAGGAAGATTGCTGCCAAATTACAGAAGTACCAAGTACCAAGAGAAAATACTAAAAGCAGCCAAAAAGAAATAATTCAAATATCAAGGAACTACAGTCAAGATCACACAGGACCTTGCAGCTTCTACATTAAAAGATCAGAGGGATTGGAATATGATACTCCTTAAGGCAAAGGAGCTGGGACTATAACCAAGGATCAATTGCCTAGAAAGATTGAGCATAATATTTCAGGCAAGGAGATGGACTTTCAATGAAAGAAGGGATTTTCAGACCTTCCTGATTGAAAGGCCAGAGCTCAATATAAAATTGGATCTTCAAACACAAATCTCAAGAGAGGGATAAAAGGTAAACAGGGTGGGGGGGTGGGGAAAACGTGTTATTCAATATGGGCAAACTGTTTACATCCCAATAAGGGCAGATGATACTTGTTAATTTTGAAAATTATATATTTATAATGATATTTAAAAGGGATATATATAGAGGGAGTGGGTATAAATTAAACGATGTGATGATAAAAATGTAAGGATGTAAAGGGATTGTAATGGGAGATGTGAAAAGAAGGAGGTAGGAAAAGGTAAATTACATCACAAAAACATATTACAGTAGAGGGAAAGGGGGAGGGAGATGAACACTGTTTGAGATTTACTCCCATCTGATTTGGTTCGAGGAGGGAATAACAAACTCAAGTATATAAATCTAACTAGTTCCATAGGCAATAGGAGAGGAGAGGGGAAAGAAAGGGGAGGGAAGGCTAAAAAGGAGGGAAGAAGTAGTAAGAGAAAAGGGGAGTAAAAGGGAGAGAGGCTAAAAAAAGGGAGGAGGTGGTCAAAATTAAAACTATTGTGGAGGGCAAGCAAGAAGAGAGAACCAAAAGCATAAACAGAGGGAACGAGGATGGAGGGAAAGATAGAGAGAGTAATCATAGATGTGAATATGAATGGGATGAACTCTACCATATAACGGAGGTGGATACCAGAATGGATTACAAACCATAATCCAAAAATATGTTTACAAGAAACACATTTGAAACAGGGGGATACACGCAGGGTAAAGATAAAAGGTTGGAGCAGAATATATTATGCTTCAGCTGATATTAAAAAAAAAAGGGATAATGTAATAATCCTAATGTCAGACAAAGCAAAGCAGAAATAGATCTAATCAAAAGAGATAAAGAAGGAAACTATATCCTCCTAAAAGGCATCATAGACAACGAAGCGATATCACTACTAAACATATATACATAAACATATTAGCATCCAAAACCTTAGAGGGGAAGTTAAAGGAGTTATAGGGAGAAATAGACAACAAAACTATACTAGTGGGGTTACTTGCCCTCTCCCTGTCTGAACTTGATAAATCTCACCTCAAAATAAACAAGAAAGAAGTTAAGGAGGTGAATAAAACTCTGGATAAGGTAGATATGATAGATCTTTAGAGAAAACTGAATGGAGATAGAAAGGAATATACCTTTTTCTCAAAGGTACATGGCACATATACAAAAATTGGCCATGTATTAGGGCATAAAAATCTCACAACCCAGTGCAGAAAGGCAGAGATAGTTAATGCATCCTTCTCAGATCATAATACAATAAAAATTATATGTAATAAAAGGCCTTGGAAAGATAGACCAAAATTAATTGGAAACTAAATAATCTAATCCTAAAGAATGAGTGAGTTAAACAATAAATCATAGAAACAACCAATAACTTCATTTAAGAGAAAGACAATAATGAAACAACCTATCAAAATTAATGAGATACTGTAAAAGCAATTCTTAGGGGAAATTTTATATTGAATACCTACATGAAAAAAATAGGGAAAGAGGAAATCAATTGAATTGGGAATGCAGCTGAAAAAGCTAGAAAAGGCACAAATTGAAAATCTCTAAGTAAATATCAAATTATGAATACTGAAAACCAAAGGAAAGATTAGTAAAACTGAAATTAAGAAAACTATTGAACTAATAAATAAAAGAGTTGGTTTTATGAAAAAACCAATAAAATTGATAAACATTTGGACAATTTGATTAAAAAAAGAAAGAAGAAAACCAAATTACAAATATCAAAAATGAAAAGGGTGAACTCACTTCCAAAGAGGAAGAAATTAAAATATTAACTAGAAATTACTTTGCCCAAAAAGGCTTAATTTCTAATACATCTGGAGAATTGAGTCAAACATATCAGAATACAAGTCATTCCCCAATTGATAAATGGTCAAAGGATATGAATACACAGTTTTCAGAGGAAGAAATTAAATCTATCTATAGTTGTATGAAAAAAATGTTCTAAATCACTATTGATTAGAGAGATGCAAATCAAAACAACTCTAAAGTACCACATCACACCTATCGGACTGGCTAACATGACAGAACAGGAAGATGATAAATGTTGGAGAAGATGTGGGACAATTAGAACACTAATTCATTGTTGGTGGAGCTGTGAGCAATTTGGAGAGCAATTTGGAACTATACCCAGAAGGCTACAAAAATGTACATACCCTTTGACCCAGCAATATCACTTCTAGAACTGTATACCAAAGAGATCATAAAAACGAGAAAGGGTCCCACATATACAAAAATGTTTATAGCAGCTCTCTTTGTGGTGGCCAAGAACTGGAAGTTGATGGGATGTCCATCAATTGGGGAATGGCTAAATAAGTTGTGGTATATGAATATAATGGAATATTATTGTGTTATAAGAAATGATGAACAGGAAGATTTCAGAGAGACCTGGAATGACTTATATGAACTGATGCTGAGTGAAAGGAGCAGAACCAGGAGAACTTTGTACACAGCAACAACTACAGTGTGCAATGAATTTTTCTGGTAGATTTAGGCCTTCACAGCAATTCAAGAACCTAAAAAAATCTTGAGGCAAAATGCCTTCCACATCCAGAGAAAGAACTATGGAACTGGATTGGAGACTGAAGTAGATTATTTTCTCTTGTGTTATATTTTGTTTTGTTTTTGTTTTTGTCATGGTTTCTCCCATTTATTTTAATTCTTCTATGCAACATGACTAAAGTGAAAGTGTATTTGATATGAATGTATGTGTAGAACCTATATAAAATTGTATATTGTCTTGGGGAAGGAGAGAGGAAGAAGGGGGAAGGGAGGGAGAGAAAATCTAACATACATGGAAGTGATTATAGAAAACTGAAAACAAATAAATTAATTTTATAAAAAGAAAATAACTATGCCATACCCTTTGACTCAGAGATCTCTATAGCAAGAACAAACCCTGAAGGGGTTAATAACAAAAAAAGGCTGTCGTGACATCAAGATATGATGGTCTTGTTTTTATATTAGTAAGAGCATACCCATACAAAGGGGAATGACTAATTATGTTGTGGTACATGAATGCAATAGAATATTACTGGGTTATAAGAAACAGTGAATTTAAAGACTTCAGAGAAGTATGGGAAGAATCTTATAAACTGATAGCGAGCGAAGTAATAAACACCAGGAAGCAGAACACACAATGTTTGCAACATTGTAAATGGAAAGAACAGTGAAAAAAATGAAACTGAATGTTGAAAACAGAATAATTATAATGACCAAGCTTGACTCTAGAGAAAACACTAAAAAATTCATGTTCTTTCCTTCTTTGATTAGGTAGGAGACCATGGGGGTGGAACAGTACATCTTCTGCCAGCCTCCACTGGTGTGTGGATTAGTTTTGCTGAACTGATTTTTTTCCTTTTTTTTATTTTTTCTTACAAAGAATGCCTCCCTGGGGAGAGAATGGACGAGTAATATAATCAGATATGAAGGTAATACAAAAACAAAATATAATCACAATTTTTTAAAAAGTAAATGTCCCTTCTGAAGTTTCAAAATACATCTGTAAAACTCTAAACAATTCCTGACCATCTGCCCTTTCTTCTCTTCCTTTCCCATGGACAAAAATAAACCTTTATTTTATTTAACTATGCAAATAAGTTCTCAATAGAACACCATCAGGAATGGAATATCTGTTGGAAAACAGGCCTGCTCCATATGGGATTATCTACCTACTACTTCCAAATATGGATTCAGTATTCATTCTCTGGAAAGGGGATTCAAGATCTCAATTTTGGATGGATGGATGGATGGATGGATGGATGGATGGAAAGATGGATAGCCATTTCTCAGAGATGATGTTGCAGACTCACAGGTGAACAAATTCCTCTTGAGTTTCTCATTCCCAAATCCTGTTTGTTTTAGTATTTGTTTTATTTTGCCCTTTTTGTTGTAGATCCAGTGATCAGAGACATGAGTTCAATCTCCATGGAGTTCAAATGGCTGTGTTCATTTGAGCCCACTTCATAATAATCTTTTCATAAGTAGAACAGTGTATACTACTAGAGTTGGTGTCAGAGGCCTTGGGTTCAAATCCAAACTCTACTATTTACTCCTTAGCCTGGATGACATTAAATAATCCAATAAATCCTTCTAGGATTGCTTCTTCTCCTACATAATATTAGAGATATGGAAGAGGTGATGGTTAATGTCTCTTGCAACTCTAAAATCCAATGAGCTGACCATTCCAGTGCTTTCATTCCTCAGATTGGAGAATTGTGGACAGGAGACCACACAGGGGGTGACAGCAGGGATTAAGTGTGCTTTTGTTTGGCTCCTGAGAACAGCATTAAGAACAACAGGTAGATGTGGCCAAGTCTAACCATTATATAAGGAGATTTCTGTACAGGCACTGGTTGGTCTAGCTAACCTTTGAGGTCAATTCCAGCTCTGAATTGATATGATTCTGTATTTTTTTTACCTATTAATTTCCCCCAGGAAAGACACCCTCCATACTCAGATCATGCCCTTGATCTTTAGTGCTGACAAGGGCATCTCTGTTCTTTCCTATCACCCCCAGTCACCCTACAAGGCTATGGGTGGAGATACTGCTATGGTCCCTGGTCCCAAGGCTTCTGTTCTCCTCATTTTAAAGCCACCTCCTTCACCCATATGTCCCCTTCATACCTTGAAGATAGGGTTAACCTGACTCCTCTCCAATGACAGTTCTTCTTAGGGTCTGTTGTCATAAAGTGAACAGAGCCTTCAGCGGGAAGATGGCCACATCTGTGACAGAACCAAGCTCCTTACCTAGATTTGACTGCTAACCTTAGGCAACTAACTCATAATGCAGTGGCATATTCTGAGGGTATGATCACTTCCCTGTAGAAAGAACTGCCTCTGGAAAGCAGTGTGGTAGAGTACAATATGCACAGGCTATAGAATCAGAGGATCGGGATTCAAATCCTAACTCAATACTGACTGACAGTGTGACTTTGGGCATGTCACTTGAACTGTCTAGGTTTTATATGAAAAGTGAGAATGCTGGACTAAATGTCCTGGTCCTGGTCTTGACCAATGAACCTATAACCCTATATAATCCAGTAATGTTATAATGAGTCCTTCAGTGGTCACTACACTGAATTCCTTAGCTTTCTGCCCCCAACAAGATTGTTTCTTTAGCTGTAACCAGGAGAAATTCTATGTATATCATGCCAGGACAGCAAAAAGAATGAAAGACTTCATATGGAGGATAGTGCTTGAGTTGTGTAGACTTCTATGTGGTTGGGGTCTTAGAGATTATCTGATACAAGCCCCTCATTTTACTGAGAAAGCTCAGAGCACTAAGGTGAATTGTCTAAGATTTCCCAGACAATAATAAAATACAACCAGGTTTTGAACACAAATTTTCTGACCCAGAGGCATCAAACTCAGGACCCACAGGTCTTTGTGCTGCCCAAGAACATATCCCAGAGTGGTATGAACTAGATCAAAATATAATTGGGAAAAAGTTAACAAAACAAATAAAAATATAATAGAACACAGAAAATGTTAATATGTGGTTTTCTAAGTCTAACCTGTATGAATACTGACATATGGTTTAGTGGACCTTTTTCTTATGAAATTTGACCCTATTGTTCTATACTATGCAGTAGTTGCCTCATATCAAGTGAATCTGGAGCCTATAGGCACCAAGAAATGAATATGATCCACAAGGACAGGACCGTGCTGAACCCTCATCATCTTTGGTTCTTAATCCTCATTGTTTCTCCATCAGTCCCCTGGAATTGGAATTCTCTGAATACCATACACAGTGAGTCTGGGCTCCTGCAGATACAACAGCTTGTATTAATTTGTTGAAAGAAGTACAGCTGTAGCACAAGTTGTTCTTCTAAAGTCCTAATATGGTGGCAGTAGCTATGAGCATGACCAAATGGCAACCTCTGCCTACAATGGAAACCATTACTAGTAAGACCAAACTCCTATGATTGAGTGGGGAGAACCTCCCCTAAGATATTACCCAGTCACTCTGTTATGCACTTGTGTCAGTGATCAGACAGCTGGTTCACATCAGCAGAGCCTTGATGTGTGTCCAATTCTTTCCATCCATTGGAATCACTACTACCACGACCTCAAACTCATGGCCAATCACCAACACCCAATCTTCCAAGGCAGGGCCTCACACTGAGACATGAGTTGTCTGGAGTGGAGTAGCTGGAGTCATATTAAACTTTTCACAGCCAGTTGAATTACATCACTAACATAGCCCTCAGCCACTCTGAAAACACCTTTGATATTCATATACATTTGCAAATAGTAGGTGCTTAATAAATGCCTTTTCATTCATAGATTTAGAGTAGTAAAGGACCTTAAACAAGTATTCATTGAAAGTTTAGGCGTCACATGCTATACTAGGAATAGGGATACACAGGCATTTCCTGCCCTCGTGGGGCTTACCTTCTGCTCAGGATATGTGATGTGTTCACAGATTAAAACCTAAAAATAAATGCAAGATAATACATAGCAATTTTGGAGAAGGGCAAAAATCAGGAAAGGTCTCTTGGAGGAGGCAGCATTGGAGCTGATACTTAACAGGAGTTAAGTTTTCCAAGAGATAAGGATTAAGAGGGACAGCATTCCAGGCATAGGGAACAGCTTGTACAAAGGCATGGAAGCTGAATATGGAATATCTTATACAGGAAAATACAAGTAGATATGGCAGGTTTTGCTTTTTTCTTTGTAGGTGCTTAATAAATGTTTGGTGACTTTGACTTATAAAGGGGGACTAACAAGGAACTAGCCTGACTGGTTAGGACTGGAATTGGAGTGTAAAGGGATTTAGATGGCAAACAGAGGAGGGAGCATTTTGTACTGGGGGCAATGAGGAGCCATTAACTAACTGCTGCTGAGCATGAGGGTGGCATGGTTGGACTTATGCTTTGAGAATATTCATTTGTCAGCTGTATGGGGGACGGAGGAGACACAGAGGAAGACTAGATTCAAGGACATCAGTGAGAAAACTATGGTAAGTTAGTAAGACTCGGAAACTTACTGGATTTGTGAGTGATTGTGAGGGAAGAGCCAACAGCGCCTCTTTGGTTACAAAGCTAGGTGACTGGAAGTGGTGGTAACCTCAACTGAAACAGGGAAATTAGGAAGGATGAGTGCCACAGCCAAGATTATTCTGCACCTGAAAGGGATGTCCGACCACACACAATACAACCTCCTGATTTTACAGATGAGGAAACTGAGGCAAGGCAAGGTGAACAGACTTGCCTTAGTCACACAAATGGTAAGGGATCAGAGGCAGGAGCTGAACCTAGATCCTATGACAGGCTACAACTTGACAAGAGCAGAGACCCTGACCTTCTTTGGGGCCTAGAGACAAACCAGAAGTTCATTTAGCCACCGCCCCCCTCCCCGGAGGGTCCCCTATCTGGTTCATACCAAGAAGTGGATATTTATGCTGTTGTCACAACCACTGTGAACTAATTACCATAGCAATGCGTGATCACTATCCCCACCTATAATCCCTGGACATTGGTACAAATTGCTCTGTTTGGTAAGTAATTCTGTATATGCATGTGTGTTTGAGGGGAGGCATTAGAATCTAACAAGGATTTAGGAAGCATAGGAGGTTTAAAGACAGTCTTCCTAAATCAAGTGGGCTCATACAGACCCCAGGGCATCTTCTATTTGCTACATTATCAAACCACAATGACTCTCCCTTCTGTCCAGCTGGCCCTACTCTCACGCAGTACAAAACAGGACATCCTGTCTCAGTGAACCCATGAGCTAGAAGGTGAGATAACAGAGGGATACAAATCGTTGTAAGATCTGTCATAGAAATCGGTTACAAGTACTACATGCTGTAGAAAGCGTGTGTGTGTGTGTGTGTACGTGGAGCTTGGGATGGAGGGCTACATGGATGAAGTGGTTTTTGAGCTGGACTTTGAAGGATGGGTAGAATTTCAACAAGTTAAGGTGAATGTGAAAATGAACAGAGAGAAAGAGAGAGAGAGAGCAATGAGAAAATGCAACATGTCCTCAAGGGACAACATATGGATGAGAATTCTTCATGGCTGACTGGATTAGACGCAGCATGGTAGAGGAGCCAGGCAGGGTCAGCCTCAGAACCAGGAAGATCTGCCCACTTCTGACAAGTACTGACTGGAGGTCCCTAAGCAAGTCACTTACCCTCACTGTGCTCTGAGCACCTTTCTGAAAACACAAGCCGGAAAGAAAGCACTAACCTTCACGGGCAGAGTCGATTGTCCTTTTTTCAAGAGTTATTTAAGCAAATTAAATAATCATAATAATAGCAACAATTAAAATTTATAGTACTTCAAGGATGGTAAAATTATATACATATATTTTTATATATATACACACCTATATATGCATATACATACATGTGTATATATAGGTGTGTGTGTATATAAAAATGCAGCATATGTGTGTGTGGTTGCTGAATCACTTTCAGTCATGTATGACTCTTGGTGACCTCAGCTGGGGTTTGCTTGGCAAAGATACTAGAGTGTTTTGCTGTTTAGTTCTCCAGCTCATTTTATAGCTGAGGAAAACTGAGGTATATGGAGTTAAGGGATTTGCCCAGGTACACACAGCTAATAAGTGTCTGAGGCCAGATTTGGACTCAGGAAGATGAGTCTTAGACCTGGCATTCTATCTACTATACCCCATAGCTGATTTTATTTTCACATATATGTACGTATGTATCATATATATATACACATATACATATATGTGCATCTATGTATATGTAAAAATGTGTATATATGTGTGCATGTGTACATATACATATATACAGAAAGAGAGATAATCTAGCTATAGATCTCTATATAGAGGCAGGACAGAGAAAAGAGGGAGTTAAGTGAGGGAGACAGAGATATATTTACATATATATATATATATATATATATATATATATATATATATATATATATATATGTGACTTACCCACACAACCAGAAGAAATCTGAAGCAGGATTCAATTCCAAATCTCTATCCATCATGCTACCCATCTATAGGAAAACAGACCTAGAGCTGATAGGGTTCTAGATCCAGCTCTAAAGTTCACTGGGTCTAGTCCTTTCTTTCATTTTGCAAACAAGGTAACTGAGAAAAGCCAGATGTAGTAAAACTCAAACCTGAGATTTTGGAAGAGCTGTTGCCCATAGGTGCTGAGGAAGACTAAGAAGGATTGTGTGTGCTAAAATGCTTTAAGGACAGTCAACCCAAAAGGGAAGAGAAGTACTCAAAAATGAAAGTCTGAAAGGAAAAGAAAACCAATGATTCTGATGAACAAAAAAAGAGAAGGTCGTCTAAAATTTAAGTCTCTGCTTAAAATCTTACATTGAGAGAGAACTCACTGCCTTCTGAGGAAGTCCATTCCCCTTTGGAATGCTCTCCTTATCCCAAAGGTTTCCCTTACAAGCCTAATTCTCCTTGTCTGTAAATTACACTCTTGATCCTAGTTTTGCCTTACAGGGGTCAAAGTAGAACAAGTCTGATCTCATCTTTCTTCCACATGACAGGCTTCAAATATTCCAAGCTGTCTGTCATATTCCTCCAAGTCTCCTGTCAATAGCCCCATGTTCCTTCAACTAATCCTGACATGGCATGTTCCTGGAGTGGTCCTTCACCAATCCAGAGACCCTCCTCCAAACGGTCTTTCCATCAATAACCCTCTTTAAAAATGGCACTTATGACTAAACAAAATACTCCAAATGTCATCTGATCAAGGATTGCCAAAAAATTCAAAGGAACATAGACTTTGAAATAAAAGATACCTTAGAGGCTAACTAATCCACCCCCACTTTTTACAGATGAGGAAAGTGAGTTCCAGGAGAGTCTAAATGGCTGCCCAAGGTCACACAACTGAGTGAATCCCATTCTCCTGACACCATATCTAACACTCTTTGCACTGATGATCTATATCTCCCTCATCTTTTGCACTGATAAATTACACCTCCTTCAAGGAGATGAGGGCTACAAGGCCAATAGACATTATTGACTGAGGTCACTCTACTGGGTGTACTTCTTCAATTTTTTTTTCCTTGTTAAAATGGAGGGTTCAATTCAGAGATCGCATTGGGAAGTATTTCCAAAGTGACTCTGATATAAAAAATAAGATGAAAATAAAATGTATTTTGTATAATAAGATAAAATATATGGGAAAATATATAAGAACAAAGTTCATTCCCCAATAGATAAGAGATAATAAAATATACCTCCTTTCTCCTGGCAGAGAAATGAAGGACTATGAAATCAGGACTTTGTATACCTTGTCAGACAAGATCACTATTACAAGGAAAGATTTCAGTTCTAGGAGGGAGGGGAGAAGCAGCTATATCCAGAAATGATTATTATGTATAAAGAAATAACATCCCAAATTTTTTAAAATAAATTTCATTGTTAGAAAAAAATCTTTTGTGAATGACCTATGTATAGATGCAAGGGTTCTTAACCTGGGATTTAGGAAATTGAATTTTTTAAAACATTTTAATAACTATATTTTAATATAATTATATTTTTTAATCATTGATATTTTATGCATTATTCTGAGAAGGGGTCCATAAACTTCATCAGATTATCAAAGGGGTCTATGATACAAAAACAAAGAAGAAATTAAGGACCCCTGGACCAGAGTGTCCTCATAAATTAAAGCATAAGATGGGAATAGACAGGCTTTCTTGGAAAATTTTCTGCAGCATATCCCATCGGTAGCCAAATACCTGACTGAGAGATGCAGAGAATATAAGATCCCACTCTGCTGAGTGTTTTTTTTATTTTTTTAAGCATATAACTCATTAGAACAAAATGCAGGCTCAAAAACTCTTCTCACACAAGGTGTCTGCCATACAATAAAGCCATACCAGACTCTCTAGGAGATTCAAACCACAGAGAAAAATTGGTCCAGGGATCTCCTAAGTATTGGAAAGTCAGTATAACGTATAAAAGAAATACAAAATAAGAAAGCATGTTCACCAAAAGATGCATGTCAAGGAAGCTATACAAAGAAAACCCCAAGCAAAAGAAGGAATGTTTACCAATGGCAAGGATTTTTAAAATACTTCTCTTTGCCCTCCTCCATGGCAAAATCCATTGCAATACAAAAGATATGGGCCTATCCATATCATTAGAAAAACAAAGTGGATGAAAATAAAGGTTTTGCTCAATGTAGAAAAAAACTTTCTAATATCTGGAGGTATTTCAAAGTAAAATGGATTACCCTGAGAAGTAGTGAACTTCTCCAAATGGAGGTCTTTAAAATGCTTTATTCCCCCTCCCTTATTCTTTCTACCTTCTTTCTAGAAACTTTTACCCCTCTCATCCCACTTTCCTTCCAGTTCTGGAACCCTAATAAAATCAATACTGTCATTGGTACTAGAAAAGGTGTATCAATCTACTATCCTACTATAATTATTACTACAACTTTCCAAGTCAACATCCTCCTACATGACCACCACTTCCCCTTACATGTTATCTTCCTCCTACAGAATTTAAACATTTTGAGGATAAGGATCATTTTAACTTTTGTCTGTGAAGTCCTAGTGTTTGGTACAATACTTTGGAATACAGTAAGTGTTTAATAAATACTTTTTCATTCATTTATCTATTCATCTACCCATGGAGCAATTCATTCAGCTCTAGATCTATATTTCTGACTATGTGTTGGAGATTTCCTAGATATTCTACCCAGCACCAGAAGCTCAATATGTCTAAAATCAAACATTATCTTCCCTTCCTAAAGCTCGTCCTCCTAATATTCCCATGTTTGTTTCTGGTATTTCCATTTCCTTACTCAACCTGGCTCAAGGCCCCAGGGTCATTCCCAATTCCACTTTTCACCCAAAGTCAATCAATGCCAAGGCCTGATGATCTTTCACTTCCATTGGCAACCTCACAGACAGAAATTATACTGTCTTTTCCCATTAAAATATCAACTCATAGAAAACACATTCTTGTTTGCTTGTGTTTATCTCCCTAGTACTTAGCATGCAGTGCCTGGCACAGAGTAGGAATGTAATAAACATTTGCCAAAATCGCCTTATATATTGCAATAGTTTCATAAGAGATCTCTTAATATCCTTTTTCTCTCTTACCTAAGCTGATCTGCACACCACTTTTATATTAATGCTTTCACAACATCAGTTGGATTATATCATTCCCCAGCTCCAAAAACTTGAATAGTTCCTCACCAGTTACCAAAATTAGAAATCCCAACCCTTGACATTCAAGACCCTAAAAAATGGTCTATCTCTTCCTTTTCATCCCTGTTTTCCACTACTCCCTTATACCCAGTGTTTCACTGAAAGTAGACTGCTCCATTAGATTGTGAACTCCTTGAAGGAAGATGTTGTCTTTTGCCTATTTTTATACCTCCAGGGCTTAGCACAATGTCTGATACATAGTAGGCACTCAATAAATGTTTATTGACTAACTACTTATCAGTCTCAAAATATGAATTGTGATTTGCCACTTTTTAGTCATTCCTCTTGACATTCCCTATGTCTGGAATAACCCCCACCCCTAGCCCTTTCCAATCACCACCTGTTCAAATCCTACCCATTATTCTAGACCAGGGATGGAGAATCTCTGGCTTCAAGGTGATATATGGCCCTCTAGGTCCTCAAGTGCAGCCCTTTGACTAACTCCAAAATTCATAGAACAAATTCCCTTAATGAAGGACTTGTTCTGTAAAACTTGGACTCAATCAAAAAGCCATACTCAAAGACCTGGAAGGTCACATGTGACCTTCAGGCTGCAGGTTCCCCACCCCTGTTCTTTTATATTTTTAATTATTTTATTTGTTTTTAGTGTTCTACAATCACTTCCATATATCTTAGATTTCTTTCCCTTCCCTCCCTCTTCCTCCCCGCTCCTTCCCCACTCCCTCCTCAACATGTCATGCCATCTTATATAGATTCTACACATAGTTTCCTATTAAATACATTTTCAACTTAGTCGTGTGGAATAGAAGAATTAAAATGAATGACAGAAATCATTAAAAAAAATAGTACAAAAGTAAATGGTCTGCTTCATTCTGCAACCAATTTCATAGTTCTTTTTCTGGATATGGAAAGTATTTTGCCTCAAAAGTCCATTGGGAATTGTTTAGGTTCGTGCTTCGCTGTGAAGGAAAAATTCCTCACACACTGTTGTTGTTGCTGTGTACAAAGTTTTCCTGGTTCTGCTTCTTTCACCCAGCATCAGTTCATATAAATCCTTCCAGGTCTCTCTGAAGTCTTCTTGTTCATCATTTCTTATAGAACAATATTATTCCATTACATTTCACACACCACAATTTGTTCAGTCATTCCCCAGTTGATGGGCATCCCTCAGTTTCCAGTTCTTGGCCACCACAAAGAGTGCTGTTATAAATATTTTTGTACATGTGGGGCCCATTCCCATTTTTATACTCTCTTGAGGATACAGTCCTAGAAGTGATATTGCTGGGTCAAAGGGTATGTACATTTTTGTAACCCTTCGGGTATAGTTCCAAATTGCTCTCTAGATCAGCTCACATCTCCACCAACAATGAATTAGTGTTCCAACTCTCCCACATCTTCTCCAACACTTATTGTCTTCCTGTTTTCTCATGTTAGTCAATCTGATAGGTGGAATATGGTACATCAGAATTGTTCTGATTTGTATCTCTCTAATCAATAGTGATTTAGAGCATTTTTTCTTATGACTATAGATAACTTTAATTTCTTCCTCTGAAAACTGCTTGTTCATATCCTTTGACCATTTATCAGTTGGGGAATGACTTGTATTCTTCTACTCTCTATGTATTTTAGAAATGAGGCCTTTATCACAGATCCTAGCTGCAAAAATTCTTTCCTAGTTTTCTGCTTCCCTCCTAATCTTGGTTGCATTGGGCTTGGTTTTCAACTTTTCAACTTAATGTAATCAAAATTATCCATTTTGCTCTTCATAATATTCTCTGTCTCTTGTTTGGTCAAAAATTTCTCCATTCTCCATAAATCTGACAAGTACATTATTCCTTGCCCCCCTAATTTGTTTATAGTATCAATCTTTATACCTAGATCATCTATTCATTTGGACTTTATTCTTGTGTAGGGTGTCAGGCATTGGTCTAAGCCCAGTTTCTGCCACACAGTTATCCAGTTTTCCCAGCAATTTTTGTCAGACACTAAATTCTTATCCCAGAAGCTAGGGTCCTTGGGTTTCTGAAACAGTAGATTGCTATATTCATTGACTACTGTGTCTTGAATACCTAACCTATTCCACTGGTCTACCCCTCTATTTCTTAGCTAGTATCAAGTGGTTTTGATAATAGGAGCTTTATAATGCAATTTGAGATCTGGTAATGCAAGGCCATCTTCCCTAGCATTTCTTTTCATTAGTTCCCTTGATATTCTGGACCTTCCAGATGAATTTAGATATTATTTTTCTAACTCTAGAAAATAATTACCTGGTAGTTTGATTGGTATGGCACTGAATAAGAAAATTAATTTAGGCAGAATTGTCATTTTTATTATATTGGCTTGGTCTACCCATGAGCAACTGATACTTTTCCACTTACTTAGATCTGACTTTATTTGTGTGAAAAGTGTTTTGTAATTGTGTTCATATAGTCCCTGGGTTTGTTTTGCCAGGTAGACTCCCAGACATTTTATAGTTTTTACTGTAACTTTAAATGGGATTTCTCTTTCTATCTCTTGCTGTTAGGCTTTGTTAATAATATATAGAAATATAGATGATTTATGTGAGTTTACTTTGTAACCTGTAACTTTGCCACAGCTGTTTATTATTTCAAGTAGTTTTTTATTTGATTCTCTGAGATTCTCTAAGGATATCATCATATCATCTGCGAAGAGTGATAACTTAGTTTCTTCTTTGCCTATTCTAATTCCTTCATTTTCTTTCTCGTCTCTTATTGCTACAGCTAGCATTTCTAGTACCATATTGAATAATGGTGGTGATAATGGACATCCTTGTTTCACACCTGATCCATAAAAGGCCTCTTCTTGATGAACCCTTGCTTAAGTGGTGATGACCTCTCCCTGATTGGAAATCCTATGGCTGCTGATTCTCTCATTTCTAAAGGGGTACCTAGATAGCCATTTTACTTTTTTTGCATGCATGTCTTTCTCTTTACATTAGTCTAAACTTTTGATTCACACCCTACCTGTACAGCTGCTATTGTATCCTGATTTGCATGGCTCTCTGGCCCTACTTAAGGAATAAGACTTCAATTTAGCAGACAGAAGCCACAAGCTTCTCCTGAATTCAGCATTTCATCCACTATACCACTCTGCTTTTCTTGACTTGAACTCCAGGTATGATTATCTCCATTTTACAAACGAGGAAATTAAGTGATTTGCCCATGGTTGCTGCACCTTGCAAGAAACAAAGACAGATCATATTTTCTAAAGAAACCTATAGCTAGTATTACCTTGCCAGTACTTTGTAGAATCTCCTTCTGTTTTCCCAGATACAAGGTTCTCTGACTTGGGAGCAATCAGCAAGCCTTGATATTTGAAGTCATGGTTATGGAAAGTTGGAGAAGAGAAGATTTACAGGAAAAATTAAAGTTATTTTCAAGTATTTGAAGGGTGTCATATGGAAGAGGGCATATAAATGTGCATATCTATTTTAGAACAAAAAGGTGGAAGATTGGCATTAATGCAGCCTTACAAATACGCTTGAATTGTGCCATTCTAATGAGCCTACAGGATGGCATGTTCATTAGTCCATCACACATATGTCTCAAGTAGAACCACAGTTCAGGTGATCAAGTAAGCAAAATGGGAAAATGGGACAGCTGTCACTCTGAAAGGATTGCTTAAAAGAAATGTTGAACATGGTGGAAGGGGTGAGTACAGCTGTGCACTGATGCAGAAGCTGGCTTCATGATCATGAAGGACAGCTCAACAGCCGTGGACAGTACAGACATCAGAGGACCTGATGTACTGCTTCCTGACTATGGGACTTACAATTTTAATGCTCCCAGAGCCTCAGTCATCTGGCAATCATGACACTTGTAATGCCAACTTCATGGTGTTTTTTCTAAGGATCAAACAAGAAAAAATATGTAAACTAAACAGAGAGAATGTTGCTACACTTGGAGTCAGGAAGACCCAAGTTCAAAAAATTCTGTCTCTGACCTTACTGTGTGATCATTAAACTTTCTGTGCATCAGTTTCCTCATCTGTAAAATAGGGATAATCATACCTGGAGCCCAAGTCATGAAAGAAATATTGTAAAGCAGATACAGTGCTGGCCTTGGAGGCAGAAGGATCTAGGAGGGATCTGAGGCAGACACCATCCCCACTATATCTCCCACCACCCAGTATCCTGGACTCTGTTCCTAGAATGTTGGGCTCAGATAGGCAAATGTTCACCTTATCTTGCTTAGAACATTGACTCCACACCACTCACAAATGATCCCTGCAACTTGCCAGGGTAGATTTCTCCCCCCAGCTTCAGATTCCTTGGTATAATTTGTCTTCCCCTAATAGCTCCTTGAAGGCAGGGGCTGTATCTATATATTTTTATGTCCATATATATTGCCAATGTTTAATTTAAGAAATTATGTATCCATCCGTCACTTGATCTATCAATATATCCATCAATTATTAATCAATAAACCTTTATTAATTGCCTATTATGCAGGCACTCCATCCAAGCATCCATCTACCACCTCCATTCATCCATCTATCCATCTATCTATCTATTCATCTATCTATCTTCCTTGGCAAATCATTTAACCTCTCAGGTCCTCAGTTTCCTTATCTGTAAAAATTAGAGGATTGATCTAAATGCCTTCTAAGTCTTTCAATTCTAAATCTAATCTAAATCTAAATCCTAACTCTGACACACAATGGCTCTGTGACCCTAGGGGGTCACTTAAGACCTTAGGGCTAAGAGAAAGCTCTCTAAGGCTAGAATTGCAGAGAAGGGGATGACCTGCATTATTAGAGGAACTTTCCCATGCAAGGCAATAGCAGGCCCAGTCCCTGTCACCATCCATTCTTAGAGAAACAGGTGGTGTGATATCATGGACAGAGTACCAGCCTTTTAGCTAGAAAGACCTGGGTTAAAGCTCTGCCTCTGATACCAATGAGCTGTGAGACTCTGGGTAAGTCTCTTAACTTATCAGCGCCCCAGGTAACCATTTAAGATTATAAATCCCATACCAACTGCTGATCTGCATTGAGAGAGGAAGAGGCCATGGGAGGGTCTTCAATCATAGGACTAGGGGAAAACAATGCCTGGAGTACCTTGCTCAGAGGGACATAAAATACTGAAACCTCAGTGGTTTCAAATGGTTGGATAACCTCAAATGGTTAGATAAATGCCAGCTGTTATTACTACCCTTAATATGGTATATAAATACTAGCTACTCTTATGATCAGCTCAGGGCCAGGGACTGAACCTGTGATTTCACTGATACAGGGAATCCCTGAATGAGGAAACCCCCTCCACCAATACAAGTTAGCAGCCCCTCTGCAGTTTATATTCTTGGAGAGCTGCCCAGAGCAGCAAGAGGTTCAGTGATTTATCCAAGGCCACTTGGCTAGGATGATGGAAGGAAAAGAAGAAGCACTTCTGAAGTACTGACTATGTGCCAGGCACTGTGCTAATTTGTGATCTCAATTACTATCTCATTTGATCCTCACAGCAGCCCTGCAAGGTTGCTGTTGTTTGTCCTTCATTCTCAAAGAGGACCAACGGTGTCATGAGGGTGATGTCCACAGCTGTGCAAAGTCATAGACTTCACTCCGTCCCTCAGAGGCAACACAAAGTGAAGATAACCAGTGATGGTCCAGGACGGAATGAGTGACCTTGTTCTATCAATACCCTTACTTACAGTTGAGGAAACTGAGATAAATAAAAGTTAAATGACTTGCTGAGAGTAACACAGCTAGCAGTGCCTGGCTCTGGGTCTAAACTCAGGTATTGCTGATTCCAGACCCAGGACCACAGAGGGGATGCAAATATACTTGAATCCAGAATCATCTAAACCCTGAGGTCAGCTCTCTCTCCATCATGCCATTCTCACTGGAATTCCCAGCCAAAACTGGATGGCAACCTGAACCCTGAATAGACTCACAGATAGGATGCAATTAAAAACACAAGAGTGAAAAAATGAACTGTTATATTTTTCCCTAAACAAAACTAGTACAAATGTAGGCAGAGAGAAGTTTATAAATACCTTTAGAAGAGGAGAGTACTACTTTGGGGTAATTTTCCCCAAGTACATTCACAGGAAATGCAAGTTAGGATTAGAAATTCTGCAGATGTCTTTGAAAAATGACATTTCATATCTCCAAAGGAATTCTCAGAATTTCAGTATAAATAGCATCTGACTTCTGCCATACTCTATCCCTTTAGTTCTCACACCTGGGTCACTTAATTCCTACTCAAAGGCTAAATCCCACTCTAGAATGAAGAATCAATCCATCTTTCATGCATCCCTAGTTCATTAGCTTAAGATTTGAATCAACCTTGATGGTCCCTCAATGATCCTATAACCCAATTTAGGTCTGAGTCCAATCTGGAACCTCAATTATCTTATGTCTTGATATCTCTATGGCTGCAACCATGTCCTACTTGGGTTCTTTGCTGAGTATATTAGTTTCTCCAAGACTAGATCTTTGTTGTGTACCCAGAACTTCTTCCCTACTCCATGACTAGGTCTCAATCTCCTTAATGCCAGACATCAAAGAAGTAAATGGTCTACCTGCCTGCCTAAACCTCCACTTCTCCCAATAACCTACTATTCTAACTCCATAATTCAGATCCTTTCTTGGATCTCTCTTCTCCTCTTTCAATGCCCTTAGCCTACTTGGTCCAGATCACTATTTACACTCATGTCCTAACTAGTCTCCATGACTCCAGTTTCTCCCTTTTCCTTCCATTCAGGGGCCAAATTGATGTCATTAAAACACTGATCTGACCATGTCATCAAAACACTGATCTAACCATGTCATCAGTTAACTCTAAAACCTTGAATGATTCTCTATCGCTTCTGGGATAAAAATGTAAAGTCTTCAATGTGGTATTTAGAATCCTCCACAATTTATCTTCTAACTCACTTTCCACACATTTCATGTTACTTCCCTTTATTCATTCTCTGTTGGCATCAAACAAGTCAGCTGACTGCTTGCCCATATGAGACTTCATCTCCTAATTCAATGCCTTGGCATGAGCAGTCTACCATGCATTCCTTCTTCATCTCCATCTCTTAGAATCTCTAGCTTCCTTCAAAATACAGCTCAGTTTTCACCTTCCAAACATGAGCACTTTCTAGATCTCCACAATTACTAGCACTCTCTCCTCCCTGAACTTGACATGCGTCTACTTTGTATTGACTTATTTTTGGATACTTTGCATCGCCTTCAGTAGAATGAAGACACTATCTTATTCTTGTAACTTCGCCGGTACTTTGTGAATAGTGGTTCTTAATAACTGTTTACTGGACTAAACTGAATTGTGAAAATATGGATTAGTGGGAAGAGGGTCAAGAGACTTGAGCTGCATTCTGAGCTCTGCCTCTAATTAACTGTATGAACTTGAACAAGCAACAGTCTTTCAGTGGCTCAGTTTTCTCAGCTCTCAGATGAGAGAGGCGGACTTGATAATTTCTAAAACTCCTTTAAAGCTCTAAGATCTCATGACTTTCTCAAGGCTTTCTAGAAGCAATTAAACTAATTACATAGTGACTAAACAATTACTCCCTCCAGTCTCTCATTCTCCAGATCATCCAGTTCATCACCTCTGGATGAATCTGGGTATCACTCCCACTCTCAAAGATTTTCAGTGACTCCCAAGTGCCCATAAAGGCAATCAAGCCACAAATACTTACTAAGATCTACTACATTCGAGGCATTGTGCTATGGGGAGATAAAAGACAGGCATGACACTGCTTCTCTCTGCCCTCAAGAAGCTTACATTCTAACATTGCTGGTTTTGTTCACACTTTGTTTTCAAAGAGAAACAAGGATATCACGAGAGTGATTTCTTGACATGTGAGTGAAATGGATTTAAGTGAGGCAAAGCTATGCAAAATCATCAGCCTCACTGTCTCCTCCAAAGTCAAAATCCAGTGGCAAGATAAAAGTAAAGACAACTGAGATGGCCAGGATGCACTAGGTGACCTTGGCATTTCTAAATTAGGATCTTTCCCATCTGTAAAATGAGAAGGTTAAACTAATAACCTTTGAGCCTCCCCCTCACCCCCAATGCTAGATCCATCTTTCAAGAATGGGCATTCTCCACAGTCTCAGACAAAACATACACATTATTAGCACAGTGAGGTCACCCATTTCTCTTTCTCACTCCAACCCAACCCTACCCCCAAACTGTATTACACCACAGAGTAGAAACTGACACACCAGGTCACAATCATCTTTTATCTGGCCCCTTGAAAACTCAAGGAGATATGGAGATTTGCTGTTTTCTTCTTGGGCAGTCTCAAAGGTTAGAGATAAGCCTCCTCTTATAATTATAGCATTTCATTTCAAGGAAGCTGCTTCTGTCACTGCCTGCATGATCTTGGGTAAGTCATTTAACACATTTGTGAACCTCAGTTCCCTCATCTGTAAAATGCCAGCGTTTGACTAGATGATCTCTAAATTTCCTTACAACTCTAGGTTGGTTATCCTCTTAATTCTAGTGCTTTCCCTCTCTTATTTACTTCCTACTTATCCTATACATAGCTTGTTTTTGCATACCTGTCTGCTTGTTGTCTCTCCCATTAGACTGGGAGTTCTCTGAGAGCAGGAGCTGTCTTTTGACTCTTTTTACATTTCCAGCACTTACAGTACCTGGCACATAGTAGGTGCTTAATACATGTTTTATTGATGGACATGCTGATATTTTAATAAATGTTACTATGACTACAAGTCTTTTATGCTCTGGACTGTGAAATGTTAGGTTTGGGTAAGTGCTCTAAGAAAGGACTCTGGTGAATTATTCAGTATCGCTTGGAGATGTCCAGTCAACCATTTACCCAGTTCCAATTTTAGAACCAAAACAAGTACATTTCAAAAGCAACACTCAGGCCCATAACAGGTATTTAATGTAGATGGAGAAGTATTTCTGATGGCCCTGATTCTGAAAGCTCTAAGCTGCAGGTTTCTTATGACTGTGGAAGAGACTATATATCATACCAGTTTGCCATAGACAGTACATACATCCCATGGACAGCATGTTAATAATAATACCTGACGTTTATATAGCATTTCCAAGCTTGCAAAATGCTTCACATGCTTTATCTCACAACAGCCCTTTGAGGTAGGCATTGATGACATTATTAGCCTCATTTTATTGATAAGGAAATTGAGGTTCAGACAAGTTTAGGAACTAAGCCATGGACACAGAATTCATAAGCATCAGAGGCAGTGCTAGAACTGAGGTGTGTCTGGTGCCCATTCTGTGCCCACTATGACACACCATCTTCTTAGTTCTCAAACTACTATCACCATGACATTATGTCAGATATAAATGGAAGGAAGGAAGGAAGGAAGGAAGGAAGGAAGGGAGGGAGGGAGGAAGGAAGGAAGGAAGGAAGGAAGGAAGGAAGGAAGGAAGGAAGGAAGGAAGGAAGGAAGGAAGGAAGAGACAAAGGCTGGATTTGAACTCAAGTCTTCCTGACTCCAGGCTGGGCATTATCCATTGTACCACCTAGCTGCCCAATATATAGGGCTACCTCCAGGTATGACTTAAATTTCTCCTGAGCACAGCCCAGGTGCCACAAAGTCTCCCAGGGCTACCAGTCTCTCCCTCTCTCTCCCTGTCTCCCTGTCTGTGTCTGTCTCTGTCTCTCATTTTTTATCACTTTCATGTATTTCCCATTGGCTACATGTCACATGCCACTAACCACCACCTTCTCAAGCAGGACATAAGCACATTGACAATGTGTTTTTTGTCCCCAGTGCTCAGCCCAGTCTTGCACTCAGTAGGCACTTTACAATGTTTGTGAATTTAATTTCACTGAGACTCAAACACCTACAGAAAGTAAGGACAGAAGGAGCAGACCACCAGAAGCTCAGGAATTTGGCCCTTCTAAGTGTTAAAAAAATCTCATAGTCGCCGGTCTCATTTCTAAGTCTGTTACCTGGATAAAGAAGGCCTCAGTATAAATAGCATCCAAGAATCAATTTCACCCCGCTTTTCATCCAGACTTTACAAGCTTTTTACTTTTCCCATTGTATGGTCATGCCCTTTGAATTCGGGCTAGAGCCAAGGTGATGAGTGAAAGGAGAGGGAAGCAAGAAATACATTTTTTTCCTCTCTTTTTTAAATGCCATCCTTTTCTGACCACTTCTCTTCCAGTTTCAGTACCCTATTAACAGAACTTAATTGGACATTCTCTCCTGAGACACCATTCCTGGAGGAACCTTATTACAACCCAAGTTTGTTCTGTCTAAGTTTACTAAATGCTCAGTCACCTCCTGAGACTCTGCGTGGATGCATTTATAAACATTTTGTCCTCCAATCGGGCTGTTCTGTATGCACTACCTGCTGGAGCAGTTTGGCTGCCTGATCTAATAGCCAAAGGGCATGCTGGGAGCACCAGCCTGGCTTCCTTCCTCAGTGCCAGGCACAACACAGAGAATTTGTATTTATGCGACAGGACTCTGTCCATAATTTACCACGATCTTCTCCCTCTTGCCGTCTCCACGCGGCAACACGGCAGGAAAGAAGGAAAATGTACATTCGCTTCTCCAGCCAGGCTCTTTATTTAAATCTGTCCTTGTAATGTCAGCATCAGGGAGGTCCTTTTATGAAGGGTGACTGTAAAATATGTGGAGAGTGAATATGAAAACTACACTTCTTTTTACACCTCAACATTGATTAGTAAGGTAGAATAAAGTGGATTGGAGGCTGGATTTGGAGTCAGGAAAAACTGGGTTCAAATTCTGCCTCTGACACTTACCTGCTATATAACTGTAGCTAGCTCACTTCTATGCCTTGGTTTCTTTATTAATTAAATGAGGGGACAGAAGGACGTGGCCTCTAGGGTCCCTTCCACTTCTAAATGTATGATTCAATAATTTTCCTTCTTCATTATTTGCATTTTGAGGACTTTTGTTCTTTTTTGGGAGGGAAGGAGCAAGACAGAGGGTTTCTTTTTTCTATAAGGGTTAGAGGAGTTCCCTACTGAGTACAATTCTGGGAGAGAAAAATCCAATCACTTCACCAGTGTGCATGTGTGTTTGAGTACACACACACACACACACATACATATACACACATACATATGTAAATGTACATACAAATATAACTATAAACACACATGTGTATATAACTACAATTATACAGACATCTTCACAATACAGTGAAAAGATGAGCTGGACCTGGAGTCAGGAAAACCTCACTTCAAAACCAGCCTCAGACTTAATAGTTACGTAACCCTGGACAAACCACCAACTTCTGACTGTGTCCATTTCCTCATCTGTAAAATGGGAATGATGGCACCTAGTCCACAGGTTGGATCAATGGAAAGGATCCATTATGACCCCTGTCCTTTCCTTCTCTTAAGAATGAAGCAGAGATTCCCTTTATTCTTTCAAAAACAGAAAAATAGGTGGACAGAAGACAGATACATACATATATATATATATATATATATATATATATATATATATATATATATATATATATATATATATATATGGATGGATGGAGAAATAGATAGATAAATGGATAGATGGATAGACTGACAGAATGAAAAAGACTGTAGATAGCAAGAATGAAGTGAAATAATATGAAGTGCTTTGTAAACTGTAAAGCACTACATGAATGCTAGATGTATTTTTGGCAGCTAGGTGGCATAGTGGATAGAGTACTGGCATGAAGTCAAGAAGACTCTTCTTCCTGAGTTCAAATCTGACCTCAGACACTTATTCTCTGTGTGACCCTGAGCAAGTCACTTACCTCTATTTACCTCAGTTTCCTCATCTGTAAAATGAGCCAGAGAGAGAAATGGCAAGTCACTCCAGTATCTTTGCCAGGAAAACCCCAAATGGAGTCATGAAGAATTGGCATGACTAAACTACAAAAACAAATTGTTGCCATTATTACTATTCAATATTAAGCTTGCATTTGGTGAGGCAGAGTGATATAGCAGATAAAGAGCACTGGATTTAGCATCGGAGAACTTGGGTTCAAATCTCAGTTTTGCCATTTATCTGTAGGGCCTTGACCCTGTCTCTCAGTCTCTATGAGTTTCAGTTTTCTCATCTGTCAAATGAGAGGGCAAGAGTAAGTATCATCTAAGATCCCATTCAGTTCTGAATGTATGAGTCTATAATGAAACAATTCACTCAAGTAACCAGAATGCTTGGGGAATAGGTTTTTCCAGTACCTTGAATCTCCTACTTAAATGCATATAGATTAATTGAGTAAATAATCCTTCTTGGTTTAAGCCTGATTGTTGAAAACCTTTATAAAATTTTAATCTGCTTCTCTGCTCCAGTAATTTCACCTGTTTATATCATGGACAGACACTAGAGATAGAGATAATGAGCTGAGCCCAGAATTAAACAGGGAAAGAAAGGGAGGCTGGACTTCCTTTGGGAAACTGGGCAGTCCTTTTAATGACCTCCAAGTTTCTGCCTGAAAACAAAGGCCTCCCTTTTTAATATCAATATCCTTTTGGTGAAAAGACACCGCTGTGAGTCATGGAACCTCACAGACTCCAAAGAATTCAACTTGAGGGTCACCCAAAGGACAATAAAGGGAGCCATGGGGGCTATGAGCAGACTGTAACATATACATATTACAAATGAGGAAATGTGCAAACGGGACAGCAAGAAGGATATCGTCAGAGAAATGTGGGGTTGTGATGAGAAGAATAACTACTGAGGCCTAGACTGTGTGTTCCACTTGTCTTCTTCACACAACGTCAAAAGACCTAGAGGAATCTCTCCCTCCAGCACCTTCAGGAGACCCCGGCTGCTGATTCACAAAAGGACATGGACAAGAACTGCCCGGGATGGATGGGTATGGAACCATTACAATCTCCATCAATGGACAGAAGACCTATTTACAAAGGACAAATTTACCATATTTGAATTGTGAAATGTTGGATTTCTTCTAAGCATGATCTTAGAAAGGTAGCATGGAGGAATGAATAGAGAGCTGATCGGGGATTCACGAAGACCACTTTTGACATACTGCTTATCTATCTGTCTTTCTCGATATCTATGGAGGGACAGACTGAGGGAGAGAGACAGAAAGACAGTCAAAGACAGAGAGACAGAAACACAGAGAGAGACAGATACAGAGAGAGACAGACAGAGAAAAAAAGACACAGAGAGACACAGAGAGAGAGAGAATAACAGCTTTGCATTTGAAGGGACAGTTTTACATCTCAGTGCCCCCAGCTGCATAAGATCATAATTTGGAGAATTATAATACATATAATTAA
Organism: Bettongia penicillata ogilbyi; assembly: GCA_023548195.1. Lineage (NCBI taxonomy): Eukaryota > Metazoa > Chordata > Mammalia > Diprotodontia > Potoroidae > Bettongia > Bettongia penicillata. The sequence continues at coordinate 5,692,058 of JAJHZJ010000231.1, read as the reverse complement.
TATAATATGATATGTTATATGATATAACATAATTAATATAATATATACTCACAATTAGCCTATTTACCTTTATAAAGGAATTACCTATGCTAATGAAATTATATAGCCTATCAAAAAGAAAAAAATGAATGAAGACAAAAATTTAAACATTGAGCCCTCCTATCGCAAACCAAATAGCAAAAAAAATATCATTTGTCAAATGTCTCAACTTTTGGTTTGAAAAACATTGTCATTTTAATTACATTTAACAAAATTCAAGCCTTCTTTGCTAATTGGAGGTCATGAAATGCTTCAGTCATCTTTCTGAATCTTAACTGTAATTTCCTATCACTCCAGGGTAGAAGAGCTTGGGCTATTTTTGCAGTGACCTCAGGACATTAAAGGTGGAGAGTTTTCTGATTTTTTCTGAAGTTGAAATAAATCCCTGCTCTCAACTTCATTTCTGATACTTGCCACTTTCTAATAAAAGTGCTAGATAGGACTTTAGAGATCATACAATCTGACCCCTTTTGTTTTCAATTCAAGAAGCATTTTAATCACTTATTATATGCAAGACAATGTGAAAGACTCCAGGGATGCAAAGACAAAATATGAAAAACTTTGTAGTGTTTTGTGATGAATTTGCATGCCTGTTTACATAATGTCTCCCTCTCCTCACAATAAATTATAAATTCCTTAGGGTCAGGGATTATTGTCTTTTTGCCTGTTATCTCTCTCTAATATAGAGTTGGGCCTTTGGTTCAGAACTATGACTTCCTCCTCAAGGAGTTAACTATCAACAGAGAAGGAAAATAAGGCAAAAAGAATGTCAAAGTCTGGCCCCAAAATATCCAGTACAATCCAGGTCTCTCAACACTTGGCGTAGTACCCTCTCCATCAAACCCCAAGATGTAAAGAAGTCAGTGATAGATGTGTGTATGTGTGTGCCTGTGCATGTGTGTTGTGAAGGAGGGGCAAATGATGCTTAATTAAGCATTATGTTAGTTGGATTCTGGTTGTTCAACATCTGGCTTTATTATAACACCTATTCTAATTCCTCTTCTTCGAATTCCTCAGGCACATGACCAAAACTTATGTTATGGATCCAAAGAAGAAAGAGTATAAAAAAGACATTCTCCTCAATCCATAGGCCAGTGAGAGAGCAGTAAAGGCTTCAGAGACTGATCTGATCTGAGAAATATCTCCCCTTTTTCTTATATCAGTGGAGAGAATTCATTGCCCCCTCGTTCTGTTAAGAGTGAAACAGATTCCCTACCTGTTTTCCTTCAAAGACAGACAGACAGATAGATAGAGAGACAGAGACAGAGACAGACAGAGAGACAGAAAAACAGCCAGGTAGGTAGGCAGATGGACAGACAGACAGACAGAAAGACAGATAAACAGACAGACAGACAAAATAGACAGACAGAGAAAGAGAAAGAGAGAGAGATAGAAAGACAGATAGATAGATGGATAGAAAGAGCATGGATAGATAGAATATTTATGAACTACAGATTATGGGTAGGTGATATAGATGACTGAGAGATAGATATGCAGATGAACTGATAGATAGAACAAGCATTTATTAAGTACTTACTGTTTGCGAGGTCGATATATAACACAAGCACACAAGACAATCCCTGCTCTCAAGGAGCAGATAGATGTTCCACTGGGGGAGATGACATATTAAAGAAATCTGGAAAGTAGACAGTTGTTGGCCTAGTTGGAATATGGGCAGAAAGTGCGGAGGCCCTATTCTAGACAAGAAAAGACAAAGTTTTGTCTATCAGAGCCCAGATGGATGGAGGGTGGGAGAGAAGGTGATGGCCAAAATGCAGATAGCACAGCACACAAAGAGGGATAAAGAAGTGATATGGATGCATGGTTCACCCAAATTTGCTGCACAGATAAAACAAGCAAATTCTGACCCCTAACACTTCAGACTCAGCAATCAGAGACATGAGAAATGTCTCTGGGGGAAATGTCTCATGGGGAAAAGATATTATGAATATATATATATATATATACATATATATATATATATATATATATATATATATCTCCCCCTAAAAGTGAAATAGGTATTGGAGATGGAGAAGCTACAAAACTGGGAAGGGCTACAATAGCCCTGTGGTGAAAATGACAGAGGATATGGAAAGAGAGTTCAGAGGAATAGTCTGCAAAATGAGAACCTTGCAAGATCCCTCTCAGTTCCAAATCTTTGAGGGTGAAACAAAAGGCTGGCCATACATACACAGAATGGGAGAGAAATCAATCATCTATCAACAAACATGCAGACATTAAGTTAAACAATGTGTAGGGATACAAAATTTTTAAAAAAGGAAATAGATCCTGCCTTCAAGAAGTTTTACATTCTATGGAGAGAATAACATGCAAAGTTAAGTAAATATAAAGTTAATACAGAGTAACTTCAAAGGGACTAGCTGTGGGGGGAATTAGGAAAGCCTTAACGATGGAAGTGCCACTCATACTGTGCTTTGAAGAGAGCTAGGGATACAAAGAAGCGATGATAAATGAAGGCTGCATGGCAGAAACTGGATACAGTCAATGCAAATGCATGGAGGTAGGAAATGGAATATCATGTACAGGGAATCTAGCCAGTTTGGATGGAATGTAAAGTGAATAAAAGGAAAGTAATGCATTATAAAGATGGAAATATATGCTGGAGATTGTAAAGGGCTTTAAATGTCAGAGCAAAAGAATTTATAATTCATCCTACATGCAATGGGAAGCTGCTGGAGCTTTTTGAGGAAGGGAATAATATGGACATACCCTGTGATTTGGGAATATCAGTTCAGAGCCTACATGGAGATTAGAATGGTAAGAGGAGAGACTTGAGTCAAGGAGATCAATTAGGAAGCTCCTATGATAGCCTAGGAGAGAGGAGATGAGGGGCTGGTGAGGGGTTATTGACTGAATCAGAGGAAAGAGGGGACAGATGAGATCAAAGTTTGAAAAGAGTATTAAAAATATTTGGCAAGTGACTGGATATGAGGAGAGTGGTCTGGAGAGGGAGAAGTCAAGGATGACTGAGGTTAAGACCCTACAAAAGAAAAAACAAAGAACAGATCCAAGATTTGTGTTGAGAGGTAGTATTATGAGATTAGAAAGGAGGAAAAAGAGAGTTTGATGTACTTTAAAGTACTTTTAATCCAGAATTAGGAAAAAAAGATATCATTCATTAGGAAGGCTTGTCAGAGGTCAGTCATGGATACAAAAAATAAAAATAATAATAAAGAATCTTGGTCCATCAGAGACAGAACAGGGATTAATCATGGCAGCCCAATAGAATGTATTTGAGAGTAAGGCTTGTTTCATTCTTTGCCTCTGGATCATTACCTAGCAAAGGACCTGGCACAGAGGTCTTACTAAATGCTGTGGATGGATTGATGAAAAACAGCCTGACTTTAGCCCAGAACATAAAAAGAGAGTAAACAAAGATGAAAAGATATGAAAACTTAGAGGAAGAACATGTGGACAAAAAAAAATGAATTAACAGTTTCAACTTAACATTAAAACCATGCTGTAAATAGCTAAGTATCACAATGATTAGAGGGATAGACTGGGCAGGGCAGAAAGATCTAAGTTCAAATCCTCCCTCAGATACTTCCTAGCTGTGTGACCCTGGACAAGTCACTTAAACTCTGCCTGACTCGGCTTCCCCATCTGCAAAGTGGGGAGTCTAGTACTACTTATATCCCAAATTATTGAGGATCAAATGAGATATTTATAAATCATTTGCAAATCAAATTGCCTCAGTTTTCTCATCTATCAAAGGAGCTGGGGAAGGAAAGGGAAAATCACTCTAGTATCTTTGCCAAGAAAACCACAAACAGCATCCTGAAGAGTCAGACATGACTGAAAAGTGAATGAACAGCATCAGTCTCCGAAGAATTTAAACTAAGGATCACTCAAAGAAAAATGGAGAAAAGCACATGAATGGTGAGGGCATCAAAGAAATGTATGTGTGAAAAGATGGATTGCTGACAGGCTGAGATGAGGTATAATTCATAAAATTAATGAATGTATGAAAATGCATTTATTAATTGTGTTAATTCTAGGGATACAAACATAAAATTAAATACCGTCCCTGCCCTGAAGAAATGTACGTTCAATGTGGGAAACTTCTATATAGGTGGGTGATGACCAGGGAGGGACACTTTAGTTACTGGAATGATTAATGGAGCCGTAAGAGAGTAGACTGACACAACCCATCCAGGGACAATAGAAGAGTTATCATGGTTCGTGGTTTCAACACTAGGGAATAGGATGAGATCAGGGGCTACGAAGGGAAGAAAGAGTTGGTGAGGGGAAGTAACAGGCAAGGAGGGTATGAAAGGGAAGGCAGGAGAGCGAGCCCATGTGCTTTGTTGGTAACAGGAAAGATATATTGAGCGATCTCCCACTTTTACTTTTCTCTGTATGTGTTGCCTCCACTTAATAGAATATGAGTTTCTTAGGGGCAAGAAATCTTTCTTTTTCATCTTTGTAGCCACAGTTTCTGATAACTGATAGGTGGATAATAAATACTTATTGACTGGTTTCTAACTCCATGTCCAGCCCAGGCTGATAGGAAGTTTAAGTGGTTGATAATCTCAGCATTATCCTGGACTCCTCCCGTCCCCTCACCACACCCACAGGTCTATGTGCATGTACATCTGTACTCTGTTGTTCGTCAGTCATTTCTGACTCTTTGTGACCCCATTTGGGTTTTTCTTGGCAAAGATGCTGGAATGGTTGGCAACATCCTTCTCCAGCTCACTTGACAGATGAGGAAACTAAGGCCAACAGGTTGAAATGACTTGCCCGGTACCACACAGCTAATAAGTATCTGAGGCCAGATTTAAGTCAGATCTTACTGACTCCAGACCTAGTGCTCTATCCACTTTGCCACCCAGCTGTCTGTATACATATACCTACATACATACACATACATACATATATATACACACACACATATACATTCATACAACACATATATATATATTTAACAGCTTTATAGATATATATGTCTATATACCCACATAAATATATACAGATGTGTTTATATATACATTTGTATTTCTATGTGGGCTTTCTTAACTTTATATTTATGTTGCACGTGTTTTTATATGTACTTGTCTCTCTCATTAGAAGGTACAGGTAGGAAACATAGTGAACAAAATGACAGGGCTGGAGTCAGGAAGATTCATCTTCCTGATTCAAATCTGGTCTCAGACTAGCTGTATGACCCTGGGCAAGTCACTTCACCCTTTGCCTCAGTTTCTTTATCTGTTAAATGAACTGGAGAAGAAAATGGCAAACCACTCTATTATCCTTGCCAAGAATGATGTCATGAATGGGGTCACGAAGAGTCATACATGACCAAAATGACCGAACAACAAAACCTCCATTAGAATGCAAGCCCCCTGCAAGACGCAATTATGTACTTGTATCCCTAGTGCCCAGTACAGCCCTATGTGCCTGGTATCTGGCACATTAGTAGGCACTTAAATATCTGTTGATTGATTGTTACCTACCATCTCATTCAGACAGAACTTTTCATAATAAAGTGATGAAATACCTAACCCTCCTCTCCCCACCCCACACACAAAGCATCTGGCCATAGAGCAAACAAACCAAATTTTAAACTGATTATCAGTGATAAAAGAGATTTATAGGAAGCGATGATAGAAGAATGAATACTTCATGAACCTGGTTTGTTTCAAAAAAAACCAACAACCCGCGACTGTTTCTTCAAAAACGATGCCCCATTAAAATTAATACATTCATTTATTTAGCAACAATGCTATTAACTCCCAGAGCCATTAAAATAAAGAGGAGAAAATGTGTGTAAACACATGTTGGATTAAGTGTGCAAGGTAATACCATATGGAACTCTGCCTCTGTTGTCCATGAAACCTGAACGAGGTCTGAATCTGAATTCTCTTCTCCCTGCTTAAAATCTTCCCCAGATTAAGAGGGAAAATATCAACAAAGAAACCTGCATTGCCCTGTTTGTGAGCAAGCATATGTGGATGTGCTTCTCTTCTCCATAAACAAACTCCTACCCACTCCCTTCTTGAACTTACATAACACTATTTGTCCAGTGATCTCAAAGTGTCAAAGTGTTTTAGAAGCCAATTAATCGTGTTTCCTTGGAGAGAGCCTTATGTGAGAAAATTAAAATGCCCTTGCTGGGTTGACTGTCAAATCGTGACATACACATATACCCCTCACCATTACCAGTATTCCCACTGAGACTTGGGAAACTAATGAGAGAAAGCATATCTCCTGGCAACACCATCATCCGTACACCTTCCTTGGCCAATCAGACAGTGCATCTGAGGGTCTTTCAGAGAACCATTTTCCAGCCCACTCCCAGTAAGGCCAGCCAAAAGCCACCATTTCATTCCCACATCCCCTTCTCTGCAGCTTTTGCAAGGCAAAAATAAGAAAAAAATTCAGGGCTTGTGTTCTGTTGACACAGTTCATCCCAATAAAATGAAAGGAAACCACCAGACAGGGAGCTAGCAAGACCCCAAGTACCACATTGGGTAAGGAAGTAAACGAATGCCTTGAATTAACGTTTTTTCCCCTTCTTAGTCTTTGAGAGTGTTGTTTTTTCTTTCTTTCTTTTTTAATGCATCCCCCTCCCCTACCTCTTTGATTCCATTTCCAACACTCAAGTCACCGACTTATTAACCATTCTCTCAGGAGATCATTGGTCTTTCCAAGGAGACTATTATAGCAAAAGCTTATTCTGTCTAAACTTACTATTACTGGGACACCTCAGGAGACATAACATTTATAAACTTCCTGTCACCTAATGCGTGGCTCCAAAGTCATTCATTTTAAGTTAATTTGCCACACTAAAACTCTCCGGCTCACTTGGTACATTTAAAAAAAAGGGACTTTTTAGCTGTGCCCATTATCATTCTGCCAGGTGCCAACACAGAACTGGGGAGTTCACAGGCTGGAAACCCTTTAGTTAAGCAATGAATGGCAAGACAGTTTTTACCTGGAAGGCAATCTTTTTTTCCCCTAAGTCTAGTAATAATATCATCATAGCAAACTGTACCTTCTCTCAGGCTAAAGTTGTTGATGATGAACCACATTAAGGCCCACAAAGACATCATGGAAAACTCTGAAAAATGCAATTTAAGGATTTTTTTCCCTCTGTCCCTCTGCTTTCCCTTGGGATTTACCATTATGCTACTTCTATTTATGTAAGACAATGCTTATGCTGGACTGGGTCATGGTGGCTTTTATGAGGAAATGTTGCTGTACATCTCAGATTTTGATATATTAGACCATGGACCATGCTGTTCTCATACTCAAGAGACTCCAATAGCTCCCTATTGCTTTGCAAATAAACTATTAGTTTCTCTATTTGGCATTTAAAGACCACAATCTGGCTATAGCCATGTATTCAGTCTCAAGAGTCCCAGTTAATAAAAGTCAGTCAATAGCATTTATAGCACTTATTACATGTCAGGCACTGTGGTATACCCTAAGGATACGAAGAAAGTAAAAAAAACAGTCCCTGTCTTCAAGGTGTACACAGTCTAATCATGGAGACAACATATACACAGTAAATGCAAGGCAATCTCAGAAGACAGTTAGGTGGCACCATAGTGGATAGAGCACTGGACCTGGAGTGAGAAGGCCTGATCTTCCTAAGTTCAAATCCAGTTTCAGACACTTACTGACTGTGCGACCCTGGGCAAGTCACTTCATCTTGTTTGCTACAGTTTCCTCATGTACCAAATGAGTTGGAGAAGGAAATGGAAAACTCCAAAGGGGCCACAGAGAGTTAGACTCAACTGAATAACACCCTCAGAGGGAAAGACACTAGCAACTAGGGGAAATGGAAAAAGCCTCCTGCAGAAGGCAAGGCTTGAATTGATTATTGAAGGACACTAGGAGGCTGAGGTGAGGAAGCAGAGTATTCCATGAAACAGAGACATGTGTTAAAAAACATGGAGGCAGGAGATAAAAAGGAAAATGATGAACTGGAGAACATGCAGAAAGGTAAGCAAGATGGTAAAGGGACTTGAGTCCATTGCCCTGTGAGGACCGGCTACAGAACCTGGGGATGTGTAATCAATCAATCAATATAAAGTACATCCCATCTCTGGTTACTATATTGGTACTAGACATATAAAGAAAAAAATGAAACAATCCCTTCTCTGAAGATGGGATTCAAACTAAGGAGAAAATGTCTACCTGTATTGAATAAATATATACAGAATAAATGCACCATGAAAACAGGGTAGTTGAATGTGAGGAGGTTATAGAGGGAGGGTGCTAGGAACAGGGGATATCAGGAAGAGCTTCATGTGGATGGTGGTACTCCATCTGTGTCTTGAGGTTTGAAAAGAGTGAGTCTGAGAAAGAAATGAGGAGGGAAGCACATTCCAGGTGTGGGGGACAGTGAGAACATGGACACAGAAGTGGGAGAGGGAAAATCATATGTAAAGAATAGAAAAGTCATTTTGGTTGTACTCTAAAGATGGGGAAGGGAAGCAATGCTTTGTGAATATGGAAAGGTAGGGTTGAGCCAGTTTGTAAGGTGGTTTAAAAAACAAACAGGCATCATAAAAGAGTCTGTAAAATACAATTTAATTTCTATTTCATCTTATAGTCAACAGAAAGCCATGACGTTGGTTGAGCAGGGGAGTGAAGCCAATAAGCCTGCCTCTAAGGAAAATCACCTTCTTAAGCAGTGAACAGTAGATATTTTTGAGCACCTACTATGTGCCAGACATTGTGCTAAAAGTATGAGCTACAAAGAAAGGCAAAAGACAGTCCCTACTCTCAAGGAACTCACAATTTCATGGAGGAAACAGCATGCAAATTGCTATTTACAAACAAGATGTAGATAGGATAAATTTGAAATAATCAAAATAACTGAAATAAATTTGAAATAACTGCAGTGGGAGAGACTTGAGGGAGGGACATCAGTTAAGAGGCAATTGCAATAAACTAGGGAAGAAGAGATAATGGCCTGAGCTAAGGTGCTATGTGCATAGAGAGAAGGGATGTAGTCCTAATTTAAATAGGAAGATCTTTCCCATCCATTAATAGGCCCATGTGACCTGACTGGGTCATATGGAAGTCTGAGTCACATGAGCCTGTGGTAGGAGGAGTTTGCTGAACAAGTGGAACAGGAAGTGAGTCAGAGCAGTCAGAACTGAGAGAGAGAGAGCAGACAGCAACTAGCATTGAGTGAGTGAGCTTGTTTGTGATTTTGTTTAAGGGAGCTGGTTTGTAGGAAGCCTAACAGAAGGAAGGCCTGGGCATGGTAGTGCCCCCTGCATTGTTATTGTGTATGGATTTCTTTGTTGCTATTTTGGATTTGGTTTTCTGGTATTTGAATAAATGTTTTGGTTCTGTCTTACATATGGAGAATCTGTTATTTATTTTGCAATTCAGAACTGTGGTGGCATATTCATAGCCACCATAGGTGCTGTGAATATAGCATTGGAGTTACAAGGAGTCAGATGAGAAAAATGTTGGGGAACATTGAAAAGGCAAGATTTGGCAGCCATTTGGATGTGTGAGTTGAGGGAGAATGAGAAAAGTATAAAGTCAGGATTACAAATCTGAGACACAAGAGAAATTGTGGGTAAGTTGAGCAGTACAATAGATTTAGGGAAAAGACAACCAGTTCTATTTTGAACAAGCTTAGTCTGAGTTGACTCTTTTAAGATGGAAAGTGGGCAACTTTTGGGGTTGCATCAGAATCCTGGCTCTGCAACCTTGGACCAGTCATCTCTCTTCTTTGGATCTCGGTCTTTTTATGTGCAAAATGAGAGGTCTTGGAAATCACTTTGGAATTCTACCTAAAAAGCATATGCCCTTTGACCTAGCAATGCAACTACTAGACTCAAAGGATGATAGCTTTAGAGTTGGAAGGGACCTTGGAGGTCACTGAGTTCAACCCCACCATTTTAAAGCTGAAAAATCTGGGGGTTACAGTCTTACAGACTCCAAGTCCATCACCTTACCCAACTATTCTGCACAGTAATTTGGAACTATGCCCAAAGGGCTATACAATTGTACATACCCTTTGATCTAGCAACACCACTACTAGTTCTGTATCCCAAAGAGATCATAAAAGAGGGAAAAGGACCTATTTGTACAAAAATATTTATAGCAACTCTTTTTGTGGTGGCAAAGAATTGGAAAATGAGGGGAAGCCTGTCAGTTGGGGAATGGTTGAAAAAGCTGTGACATATGAATGTAATGGGATACTATTGAGAAATGACAAGCAGGCGGGTTTCAGAAAAACCTGGAAAGACTTATATGAACTGATGCTGAGAGAAGGGAGAAGAACCAGGAGAACTTTGTACATAATAACAGTCATATTGTGCAATAACTTACTTTGATAGACTTACCCTTCTTAGCAATACAAGGATCTAAGACAACTGCAAAAGATTCATGAAGGCAAATGCTATCCACATCCAGAAAAAGTACTGTGGAGTCTAAATACAGATCGAAGTATATTATTTGCTCTCTCTCTTTTTTGTTTCTTCTTTCTTACGATTTCTCCCATTGGTTCTAATTCTTCCTTCCATATTGAGTGTACAATATAAATATAAACATTGTATATAGGTGTACATTGTACACAACCAATGATGACAGACTTAGCTCTTCTCAGCACCACAATAAGCCAAGAAAATTCCAAAAGACTCATGATAGAAAATGCTATCCTCAACCAGAGAAAAAACTATGGAGTGTTAATGCAGATCAAAACACACTATTTTAATTTGTGTGTGTGTGTGTCTTTTCTCTTTTGTTCTGGTCTTCTTTCACGTCATGATGGCCTGTTTCCTTTTTTTTATGTATAGGATAATGGTAACATCCTTAAGCTCTGGAGGGATGACTTCCTTTTGCCATATAATCTGGAAGTTTGAATCAACTTCTGTATAAGCAATGGATCCCTGCCTTGTAGATCTCTGCTAGGATGGGATCAGCGCCAAGAGCTTTGCCACGTGAGAGGAGCTTGATGGCATTCTTTTTCAGTTCAAGATTCACCTAGAGAGGAACTAATTACAGTATATGTGTGTTCCTTTTATTTGTCCTAAATCTGTTCCTGGAAAGTCTCAAACGATGCTCCTTTACTCAGCTCTACTGCAATTTGGTGAAAATGGATAGTCCTATGCCCTGAATGACTTTGTACGCTTTGATCTTATCTCAACTCAGCCTTCGACTTGCCAGGCTACAGAGGTAGGTCAGATTTTTCGTCTGCCTTGTATGGCACCGCACACACTCATCGTATTGTTTGAACTGTTCTTTTCTAAGCTTCCCCCATCCACCCCCACCCACCGCCCTGGATATCTGTGCCAAGAGGCAGCAGCCAGAAGTCTATGCAGTACTCCAAGTACAGGTGCGCCAGGTTTGAGTTTGAACATTTGCTCTGGTGGGCTATACAGGCCAATGGCACCAAGGCAGGAAAGAACACTTGGGGTCCCACAGCACAGAGCAGTTTGGCAATATTTGTCCCAGGAATATCAAGTCAGAGTGAGACACAGGGGGAATCATCTGTTTATCTCCCATTAGAAGGTTTGCAGATTGCTGCATGCCTTCCAAGTCAAATCAACAAGCGTGTAAGTGCCAGGCACCATGATAACCACCAGGAAGCACATTCCAAAGTAAGGAAGAATGATCATCGAAGGTACCATAGAAGAAAACAAACCAATTTTTACATCCATTGTTCAAAGACACAAGAGACCAGAATACATAGCCAAGGAGAAAGTAAAAATTGAATGGCAGCTTTGTTTTCATAGTTTGATTTTAAAAATGACTGACTTTGTAGGGATCTGGGAAGAAACAAAAGAAACTAGGGGATTGGAATGAATGAATGTTAGAGCTAGAAGTGACTGGAGAGATCTGGTCCAATCCATTTTACAGATGAGTTAATTAAGTCCCAGAGAGACAAGTGACTTACATAGTGTCAAACCAAACAAGAGGGGAGTTCAGACTAGAAGTCAGTTCTTCTGATATAATCTAAGGGTAGCAAGAAGTGGTTGTTTGGGGGTTGTCCAAACTTGTACTTCTATTAGTGTAGGAAAATCAGAAAGTGGATGCTCCCCCTATCAATCCCAAACTCATCTGTTATTTAGGGATTTAGAGTTTCTGAAATGGTCAGGGTCACATAGATATGCTTCAGAGATGGGACCTGACCCTAATCCTTTAAAAAGAAAGGCTTAGAAGGCTTTATCTCATTTGACCTTTAAGACAGACAGGTCAGAAAAATAAGTGAAAAGTATTGATTTTGGCATCATGGGGCCTAGGTTCCAATCCCAACTCTGGCATTTAGATACTTACGTAACCTTGGACAAGTTATTTATCTATCAGGGTCTCAGCTTCTTCATCTATATAATGAGAAGTAGATGACTTCTAAGCTAACTCATGGTTTCGTAACCTGGAATCTATTACATTGGGGATTTTATTAATATTTTTATAACTGTATTTCAGTTTAATCAATTTCCTCTTTAATCTTGTATGTTATGTTTTAAACATCTAAAAACAAGATTCCAGCTTCACCAGATTTCCAGCGGGTCCACAACACAACAGATCCCTGCTCTCATCCCATTTGAGATTTTCTCAGCAGAAATGGGAGTGATTTATCATTTCCTTTACCAGTTCATTTGACAAATGAGGAAACTGAGGCACACAAAGTCAGATGAGTTACCCCGCATCACACAGTTAGTAAGTGTCTGAGGCCAGATTTGAACTGAGGTCTTCCTGACTCCAGGCCTGGCACTCTATCCACTACTCCACTTAACGAACTCCACTCTACCCTTGGAAATTCCCTAAAATTCTCAAGTTAAAGAAAAAAAAGATTCCTACAAGTCATTTCCCAATTAATAAGTGATGAAATGAATAGGCAGTTTTCAGATGAAGAAATTAAAGCTATCTATAGGCAGATGAAAAAATGCTCTAAATCACAACTGATTAGAGAAATGCAAATCAAAACAACTCTGAGATAACATACTATACCTATCAGATTGGCTAACATGACAAAATAAGAAAATGAAAAAACACTAGAGATGTGGGAAAATTGGCACACTAACGCATTGTTGGCGGAGTTGTATACTGATCCAACCATTCTGGAGAGCAATTTGGAACTATGCCCAAATTACTATAAAAATGTTTATATCCTTTAACCCAGCAATACAACTACTAGGGCTGTATCCCAAAGAGATCATACAAATGGGAAAAGGATTCACATATACAAAAATATTTATAAAATTTTCTTTTGTGGTAAAGAATTAGAAATTGAGGGGATGCCCACCAGTTGGGGAATGGCTGAACAAATTGTGGTATATGAATGTAATGGAATATTATTGTGCTATAAGAAATGATGAGCAGACTGACTTCAGAAAAACATAGAAAGACTTATATGAACTGATGCTGAGTGAAGTGACCAGAACCAGAACATTATACACAGTAACAGCCACATTATTCGATGACTAACTTTGAACTTAGCTCTTCTTAGTAATGCAAAGATCTAAGACAACTCCAAAAGACTCATGATGGAAAATGGTATCCACATCCAGAGAAAGAACTATGGAATCTGAGTGCAGATCAAAACATATTATTTGCTCTTTTTTTGTGTTACTTCTTTCTCATGGTTTCTCTCGCTGGTTCTAATTCTTCTTTACATGTTACACAGCGTCTTGGGGTGGAAAGAGGGGAGAGATGCAGAGAACATTTGGGACTTATAATCTTATGGAAGTGAATGTTGAAAACTAAAAAGAAAGAAAGAAAGAAAAGATTCCATCAGTCTAGAGCAGGGGTGGAGGATCTGTGGCCTCCAAGCCACATATGTCCTCAAGTCCGTAGGTTCCCCACCCCTGGTCTAGAGTATTGCACATGGGAGGCATTTAACAAATTTTTTATTGAACTTAATAATTTAACTAGCTTCAGACACTAACTTGTTGTGTGACCCTGTGTAAACACTTAACTGTGTTTGCCTCAGTTTCTTCATCTGTCAGATGAACTCGAGAAGGAAATGGCAAACCACTCTGGTATTTCTGCCAAGGAAACCTCAAATGGGGTTATAAAGAGTTGGACAGAATTGAAAAACAACTGAACAAATATTTAATTTAATATAATGGTTTCTGGAAGACTCTTATTCAAAGTCAAATACTCCACTCTGGAAGAAGACCTTGTTATGTGAATGACCCCATGGATCACATGATAAGTTTCCATTATCAGGAAAGGTCATAGCACCAACACTTGGCACATACACACACATGCACACTCACACACAGAGTTCAGAAGCAGAATCTCCTCTCATTGACACCTCGTGCATATTGCTTAGAGCGCCATTTTCTATTTGCAGCTTTTTGCTAGCAACCAATTTCTAGACACCAACAATTGCTAAATTGGGGTCATGGATGAGAACCTGAGAGGCAGAAGGCAATTTCTTTAAAATCTAAAAAGGACTGATTGAAATGATGAAAACAACAACAGCTAGAAGCCTTTACAAGCAGTACAGAAAAGCAGCTGTAGAGTGGGGTATTGTTCTGCAAGTGAAAAAATAAAAGGGGGAAACTGAGGCAACTAGAACAATTTCTTTTTCTTTTTTTAACCATACCTAGAATTCTATTAGAACTCCCAGTAAGGAAAGTCCCTTCACCAAAAAGGATCAGTACCTGCTCTGTAAATTATGGTGTCAGAAAAAGGGTTCTCAACTGTTTTGGGGTCATGGACCCTCTCATCTGGGGAAGTCTCTATATGCCTTCTTAGCATCATTTTTATAAGTGCATAAAATAGAATATATGGAATTATAAAGGAAGCCAATTATATGGAAATAATTATCAAAAATAATGGTAAGTTTCCAGAACTCAGGTTAAGAACCTCTGTCTCAGAGAGTTATCTGAGGACACCAAAAGGGCAAAAATGATTTGTCAAAGCCACAGGAAGGGTTCAGGTTTTCCTGACTCTAAGAACAGCTTTCTATCCACTATGCTCCTCAGCAGATGCAATTTTCCAGGTAATTCATAGCTCATTAAAAGATGCTTTTCTATGAAATATCCAGATAAATAAGGTTGACATGAAGGATTTTTGACTACTCTAGACCTCAGTTTCTCAACTGTAAAAAAATAACATTTACTTTACATGGCTGTCAAAAGACTCAAATGAAACTGCATCAAAGTGCTTATCAACCTTTGATGCCATAGAAATGCCAGCTGTTATCATTATTATCATGACTGTCACTCAGGTATCTATTTCCCTTCTCCACTTTACTTCCTGTATGGAGCAAGTCATGGATGGATTCGGCAACATTGGCGTCCACATCTGCTGACACAGCATTTCCCCACTGGTAATTGCATTGTCTCTGAAGAATCCCCAGGAACAATGTAAAATTTATTCATGCATGGAAAAACTAGATTTACAATTACCCCAAACATACCTCCCACCACGTTCAAACCATTTCTCTCACTAAAATCAGTGGTTTTTTTCTAAATTATAAGATGCAATTCTACCAGCTCCAACTTTACTGATATTTTACTTTGAAACAAAAGCCCCATTTTGCATAAAATTTAAATGACTTTTTGTAAAAAGTGGTTTATTAGACAAAATGCTCAAGGCCAGAGCAGCTGCCATCACCATCTTCATCACTGTGGTCATTATCATGTACATTCATTTACTCTTTTTAAGGTTTAAAAAGACCTTTGCATATGTTGTCCTCTCTTCCCTTTTCAAGCAAAGGGCATAGTGAGAAGTAATAATATTAACAAGATGAATCAAGACATGAGAAAAGATAAAATAACTTTGAAAGTGAGTCACAGAAGCCCAATCATCCTCCCAGGGTTGGGAGGGACAACAGAGTCACTGCATTCGGTATAAATCAGAACGGAAATCTCCTCTAACAATATCTATGCCAAATGGCTGTCCAACTTCTGATCAAAGGCTTCCTGTGATGGAGAAATGACTACCTTCTAAGAAGGTCCATTCTGCTTTGGGATAGTAGTGATTGTTAGGATAAGGGTTTCCTTCCATCAAGCCACAATGTGCCCCTCTCTGCTCCTGCCCACTGCTTCTGGTTATGACCTCTAGTCAGGTAGAATTGCCACCCTTTAAATCACTTGAATACAGCTTCCATCTCTCCCTGATTCTTTTCTTGTCCAGGCTAAATTTTCCCCATTTCTTCAATCAACCCCATCTGGCATAGTGGTATTCATTTTATTCACATGCACATGTGCATACACACAAAACACACACACACACACACACACACACACCAACTCTCTAGCTTCAGCAAAGACTATCATTCTACACTAGTGAGCCTTCCAGAATATTAACTCAATGAGGCAAAGCTTTGGAGACAGAAGGATCTAGGTTCACATATCACTTCAGGCACATATTAGCTGTGAGAAATTACATTTCTCAGCCTCAATTTCCTCAACTATAAAATGAATGAGTTGGACTTGGCTACTAGAGTTTCCTTCAGTTCTAAATCTATGATCCTATAATCAGAAAGTTAACCATCCTTCAATATAAAATTTTCTAAAATGTAAAGCATCCCTTACTTCCCAAATTTCTTTTTCAAAATAATAATAATAGCTAACATGGCTCAGGAGGGTAGGTGAGTAAGAATGCCCAAAACCAGTTAGAGACCTGGAAGGATCTTTCAGAAATAGTTTCCCCAGTGAGCAGCCTCTGAGTGTTTGAAAACTGGGTCATCAGGTAATTCTGATGGGGGGTGGCAATCATGGCTTTCCCATGCTCACACTGAAAATTTAATAATTGGCTAGCTCTCACATGTCTTGTAGTTCTCTCATTTTTGTTCCCTTCCCCAAACTAGAAGCAACCAACCTTAGAGATGCACTGGAAAAGCCCCATAGGGAAGTGGCATACTTCTTAGCCAAACAGAAGAGGAAAAAATGGGAAATTTAAGAACATAGGGGAGAGTGACAAAGAAAGATTTTTTTAAGTGGGGTGGGAAAAGTGTCTTTCCCACACTTATTAGTATGTGACTTGAACCAACTTACTTAACCTCTCTAAATTTCAATTTACTCACCAATAAAATGAGAGGTTGGACTAGCGTTGGCCCTAAGAGTCCTCCAGGTCAAAGTCTATGATCAACATGCAACCCACACTAGTCAACAACCCACCACTCTTCTAATAATGAACAAAGTGAAAGGAATGGTTGGAATCAGCCCAGCTGATGAACAGAGAGGCACAGAGAAAGGATTGCTACATGCAACAGAACTGTGAATAGAAAAAAAACAGTGGCATTGGAGGCTAGGAGTGAAACAGTATTTAGAAACTGTGCCATATTTCCTAAAGTCCTTTGCCAGATCCCAGGAAGAAGAGCCATAATGTGACTGTGTCTTTCTTGCAACTATTCAATTTGGACTATGCCTAGTACACTGATTGGGAAAGGGCTTGGACTAGAAGAAGCTGGAAACAGACAGCTGAGTAGTAGATTGTTCCTTTTAATGATTCCAAGCCAAAAGAGTAAAATGTTGTATACAGTACCCAAGCATTCCCATCTGTTCCCACAGAAAGTTGATTCCATTCTGCCAATATCACTTGACTAAGGCTCAATGAAATATACAAAAATCAGGAAAGAGCCAGGGTTTCTGGTAGATGGGGATTCATGAGGTAGTTCTGATTGTGTAGATCCATACTAACAACACCTTTAAAATTAAAGTGAGGAATGCAGACATCTAAGCAGAGATGGAACTTAAAGATAGAAATATGTCCACTCTCTGAGGACAATAGTTTTATGCTTTACCAGATATTTAACCTACATCAGGGTGGAGCCCATAAACTGTTCATCCAAACATGAAAGTTACCAAGATCTGATCATTTTGGCAGGATTATGTTAGTGACTAGCATTGCCACCTGGTACCTAAAGATACATATACATACATATATGTGTGTGTATGTGCCCGAAATAGTTACACATGAGTTTCTGTTATGTAAAATCTCTCCTCTCATTGATTTCCATTTTTTAAAAAATACAAAGTATGTCCTCCCTGAGGGAAAAATTTTAGCCTTAGTATGATACAAATCAGACCTCTAAAATCCCATACTTTAAAACAATAACCTTTCATAAAACATCAACAATAGGCTGACTGATTCGATGTCCTCTAAAGTTTGCAAAGCACTTTCACATACATGATTCCATTTGATCCTGGCAGAGTAAGGCAAATACTGCAGGCATTATTATTCTTATTTTTCAGATAATAAAAATGAGATTTAGAATGGTCTACTGTTTTTCCCATAGTCACACAACTAGTAAGCACTGGAGGCAGGATTTGAACCCAGATCACTCATTCATAAAAGAAAGACAGTATTAGTACATGAACAAAAACTGCTGGACTCCACGTCTGGTACTTTTTCTATTATATCCTTAAAAATAATAATGTGCTACATTCAAAATTTCACATAATAAAGTAAAAATAAAAATATAACAAAATAGCAGAAGCTTTGAGAATATTTCCCTAAAGAAGTAAGATAGCTGGCTAAATTCCCAACTAATTCAATTCAACAAATATTTATTGATCACCCATACATATCGATTGCCCATACAGATTAAGGCACTATGCCAGATGCAAAGAAGTACAGAGATAAATACAACATTTTTTCTAGCCCTCGAGCAGTTTATAATCTAGTAAGGAGAGGAAAAAAATGCATAGACAAGTAAGTAAAATAAAAAAGCCAAATGTGAAAGAAGGCAAGAGAAATTCTAAGTTCTATGACATTTCCAAAAGGTAAAACTCGTGTCTGGTCAAGAAGAACATGGAAGATTTCACGCAAAGGAGGCATTTGAGCTGGGTGACACAGCCTGTCTCAAGCAACTCTAACATTTCTAACTTTATGTTCCAGATCATTTCATTCCTTTAAAAAAATACTTTTCCTATCAGTTGAATGTATTCACCTTGCTTTAAAGACTTCTTTTCCTAGTAAATTCTGGATGGAAGAATCCTTCAACAAAAAGGAATAGTAGAAATCAGCCATGCACAAACAAGCATTTATTAAGCATTTATTACATGCCAGACACTGTTGAAGTGTCATCCTTGGTCATCCTTGTTTTCATGATTACCCTCTCCCTCAAGTATCACCTGTCAATTACTCTAAAGGCGGGTTCATGGCTACTAATTCTAAAAGTTCTTTCTCTCCAAAGTAGTAAGTGCATGTAAATGCTTCCTGAATCAAAATGACTTGAAATCTCAAGAAATTTTTATCCAAAATAATTAATTTTAATTTTTTTCTTAAAACATGTACATTTTTAAGTTCAAAATTCTGTAAAGTACATTTAAGAACTCCATTTATATCAACTGACATGATCTACCTTAATAAGCTCAAAAGGGACATGTGGCCTAAATAATAATGGTCTATTCAGCAAAAATGAGAAGAGTCAGGTAAGGTTTCACAGGTATGGCTGTGGGGATGGAGGAGAACTATATTCTTAATCAAATGATATATAAAGAAAATCATGAAAAAGAAAACAAAACAAAAAATTTTGATTGCACAAAATTTAAGAAGATTTTACATTGCTTTTATCAATATATCTTGAATAAGAAGAGAAACTAATGATTTGGGGGCAGGGGGACAAAGAACAAATATGACTGTGTAAGATCAGTAGTCATTCTCCAATGACAAGCATTCAAAGAATATGAACAAACAGTTCTCAAAAGAATTGTAAATTATTAGCAAGCATTTGAAGCAATATTCCAAATCATTCATAAGCAGAGAAATACCAAAACAACTTCAAGGTTTACACACATCAAATTAGCAAAGATAATGATAGATGATAATAATATTGGAAGGGTTGAAGAAAGACAGGCATGTCGATGCACCGATGGTAAAGCTATGAAGTGATCCAACCATTCTGGAAAGCAATTTGGAATTATATGATGGAAGTAACTCAGAAGTCATTCAGCTGCCTCCTTGTAAAGGGAGGGGGAGGTATCTATATGAAAATGATGACATATAAACAAAAGATAGCAATTTTTAAAGAACAAAATATAGGTAACATACACATCTCAGATTTGTAGAAAATTAAATGGGATAATATTACTCAAAATAATTTGTAACAACAATAATATCATCTGTGGCAGCTAGGTGGTGTGATGGAGAGAGCGCTGAGCTTAGAATTGAGAATTCATCTTCCTGAGTTCAAATCTGGTCTCAGATCCTTACTAGCTGTGTGACCCTGGGCAAGTCACTTAACCCTGTTTACCTCAGTTTTCTCATCTGTAAAATAAGCTGGAGAAGGAAATGGCAAACAACTCTAGTATCTCTGCCAAGAAAACCCCAAATGAGGTCACCGAATTAGACAAAATTGAAAAAAATAACTGAACAACAAAAAGTAACTTCAACAAAATTACTGGCAAAAAACTGATGTTATCCAAAAGTTCAAATCTTGTTCCACAGACCTTTATTAAGGATGAGGTATTTTGCTAGGTGCCAAGAATACAAAGGTAAAAATGAAGTAGTTTCTGCCTTCAGGAAGCTTACCTTTTACTGGGTAAAAGCAATCTGTACATAGCCTGGGTTTCTCTTCTACCTCTTCTCTATCTCCCTCTCTTGGCTTGCCGGACTTTCTTCCAGTCTCAGCTACAATCTCATCTCCTGTAAGTCTTGCTCAGTCCCCCTTAAGTATAAAGCCTTCTCTCTTTATCTCCAATTTATGCTGTACATATCTTGTTTGCACATAGCTGTTTCTGTGTTGTCTCCTCCATAAGATTATGAGCTCTTTGAGGGCAGGGACCATTTTTTTTTGTTTTCTTTGTATCTCTAATCCTTGATGTTGACTTGATTACTACAAAGTAATTTCAAGAGGAAGTGTAAATAACTGGGGGATCACAAAAGGGCTTGTGGAGGAGGGAGCACCTGAACTGTGTTGTGAAGAAAACTAGAGTTTCAACAAGGTAAAGAGGAAGACACCGCAGACAGACTGGAGCAAGGAGGAAGGACATGAAGAGGTGCTTGGGGGAACAGGTAGCAGATCGGTATTAATGAATGAAAGCTACATGTAAAGGAATAATATGAAATAAAACCAGAAAGGTAAGTGGGAGGCAGGTAGTGGAGGTTTCAAATGCCAGGGAGAAGTGTCAGGAAACATGTGGATTCCCCAAAAAAGGCAATTCTGTCAATGAGGAATGCCAGGTGGGCAGCCCAAGGGATGGACTGGCATGGACAGAATATAAGAGAATTTGGAAAGGGCTCTCCAGGACAATGAGTGCTCCTAGGTGGTGGCTCTGGAGGAAAACATGGACATGAATGGAACAAGGTCATGACACCACAGATTTAAAGGTGAAAAGGACCTTAGAGGCCATTCATATCATTTAATAGAAAAGGATTAGAAGGTACACATGGGCTGTCATTTGTACTGACTGTGGGAACCCACCCCCGCATTGGTGAAATCACAGACTCTTAGAAGGTCTGAAGTCTTCTTGAATGACAGAGGCATCTAAGGTGTTAGATTTGCTGTCTCTGCTAACCATACAGTGAATCAGTACAGCTGGCAAAAAGAAAGCTTTTTCCAATCAATCTCACATCACCTCATTTCCTTCTGAAATACAAAAACAATCCCAATAACTACTAGCATTTATGTAGTACTTTACATTTTGCTAAGCACTGTACATATATCATCTCATTTGAACCTCACAACAACACTGTGAGGCAGGTACTATTACTATCCTTGTTTTACAGATCAGCAAACTAAGACTGATACAGGTTAAGTGACTTGACTAGGGACACAGAGCCAACAATTATCCAAAGCAGAATTCAAACTCAAGTCGTCCTGACTCTAAGTTCAGCAGTCTTATCCAATATGCCACCTAGCTACCTCAAAGGTCAACAATGTACATCTTAAGGCTATTAATCTCATAAAAATTTTCAACTGAAATGACATTCAAAAATGGTCTCAATGTTTCATTGCACAATAACATTATGATTTTGCATTCTGTAAAGAAGAATTCCAAGAGATAAATGGTAGAAGATAGAGTCTTTAAGGAGATCGCTGGCTGGTTATTACAAAGACCAGATGCTCTTTGCCTTCAACACAGAAATAAAAGAACAAGAAGTATTGAGTTTTAGGAATTACCTATTTACACTCATAGAATCTCAAAGGCAGTTGGGACATCAGAGGTCCTCTAGTTCAACCCATTTGAGATTTTGGAGCAATTGTCCAATGGTCATCGGATCACATGTCAGAGGTGATGTAATCTAACCCCTTCATTTTCTAGTTGAGAAAATGAAGCCGAGAGAGGTTGTGACTTCCCCAAGACTACGCAGGTAAAGTGGGTACAGTGAACCTCAGGAGACAGAATGCTCATTCAACAAGCTGTCAGCATCATCCTCCAAAAATTTTTGTTATAATACATTGGACTGCACTATTTCAGCATATTAGATGCTTCTTGTTATAGTAGAAAATATATGAGACAGAATCAAAAGATTCCCAGCTCCAATCTAGCTAGGTGACCTCAAGCAAGGTCACTTCTTAGAGTTTTCATTTTCTCATCTATAAAATGAGGATTTGCACCAAAATTTTAGAGTCCCTTTCTAGTCTTTAAAAAAAGAATAACCCCCAATTTTACCATGGATCTATGAGAAGACTGTGGGATGACTCCTTTGGAACATCTCTTCTAGGACAAGAGTCAAATGTACCTGAGTTCAAATCCAGCCTCAGACACTTATTAGCTATGCAACCCTGGTAGGCAAGTCACTTTACCTCTGCCTGCCTCAGTTTCCCCATATGAAAAATGGGAATGATAATAACACCTTTCTCCCAAGGTGGTTGTAAGGATCAAAAAAGATAATAAAGTACTTTACACAGTGCCTGGCACATAGCACATACTATCTAAATGTTAACTGTGATTTCATTATTATTCAATGTGTAAGATTCTTTGAAAGGATCATAAAATGTGGGAATTAGGATGTCAGAAACAATAGTAATACCAAGTACTATTTATATAGCACTTTAAGGTTTGTAAAGCACTTTCCAAAAATTATCTCATTATACCCTTCCAACAACCCTGGGAGGGAGGTGCTATTATTGTCCCCATTTTACAGATAAGAAAATTGAGACAGACAGAGGCTAAGTGGTTATATCTGAGGCAGGATTTAAACCTGGGTCTCCCTGGCCCTGGATCTAGAGCTCTACCACACAGCTGCCTAGTCCAATAACCTAGTCAACTCATATAGAAAGAATTCTCTCACCCACACTCTCAACAAGTGTTAGGCCCATGTTTATCTAGCTCATAGCTTAAAGCCCTCCCATGACAAGGAACCCATTAGCTTCCCAAGGTAGGTTCCCTCACTTTGATTGTGGGATCCTAGATTTAGAAGTGGAAAGGACTTTGGAGCTCAACTCTAATCCCCTCATTTTAAAGCCAAGTGCTTTATGTATGATCCCATTTGATCCTTATAATAATGTGAAGTAGTTACTAATACTATCCCCATTTCAAAAATGGGGAAACTGAGGATGAGAGGTTAAGTGATTTGTCTTGTCTGGAGAGATATAGCTAATTGCTGTCCATGGTGGTTATCAGTGAGAAATCATTTCCTGCAATCAAGACTAAATTCTATTCTTCTTAGGGGCATCACTTGATCATTTTGACTTCATAATATTCAGTTGTTATTATTTTGAGTCAGTGAGGTGGTACCATAGATAGGCTGAGATACTTGTAGTCAAGAAGACCTCAGTTCAAATCCTACCTCAGCCATGTACCAGTTGTATGACTCTGGACAAAGTCCCTTATCCTTTCTCAGCCTCAATTTCCAAATCTATAAAATGGGGATAATATTAGTACCTAATTCATAGGATTGTTGTAAGGATCAAATGAGAACATATGTAGAACATTTTGGAAACCTTAAAGGGTTACTCTGATTTACTTAAATCTAATTCTTGTCAAAGTCAAGACATCACCCTCACAATGTCATTGGTCCTCTTCAAGTACAAAGGACAAAAAAGAATAAATGGTAGTTATTATCAAATCACTCTGTTATATTTACCCATTGTTCCTGCCCTTCAGAGCCAGGCAGAACAAGGTTCCTCCTTCTTCTATATCACAGTTCTCCAAATACTTGAAAACAGCTATTATAGTCTCCCTCCCCACCCTAAGTTTTCTCATCTCCAGGATAAATATTCCCAGTTTCTTTCAACCAAGCCTCATAAGACATGAATTGGAGAAATGTGAACCATACTTGTTTACCCTCAAGTGGGTTTACCTTCTGCTGCTTACCCATTATCCCGTGAGTGGGCTGTATCTATGCTCAGTGGCAGAACCATGGACACCCCTAAGCAGAGTTTGAATTAATCAGCTGCTATCTTTCCATAACGGCCTAACTCAGAATGAGTGACATTTTCAGGGCTTCACTAATCAAGCCACAGGGCAGACAGACCATCATGGCCACAGTGATCTCACGAACTCTGGCTGGAGTCTTCTCCAATGCCTGAACTCCTCCAGTCAGCCTCCACTCTCACCTAGGTGCAGAATCTCTCACCGCTGTGGCATCTGCTGTCAGCGGCGTACTGAGCTGATTATAGATTCTCAGAAAAAAAAAATTTAAGCCCTTTTCTTGCTTTACTTGGAGTGAAAATGGTGCAGTGGGACACAATCACTCTTGTGATTTAAAAAAAATACCTCTGCTAAACAGTGAGTAGAATAACAAGGTGAAAGATATATGGTCTTATAAAATATTAACATTCTGTTGGATTTTTATCCCTTTTTTCAGTACTAAATATGGCCAATAACCATACATGCTCTCTCTCTTTTAGTTACTGAGCAGGTGTGCAGGTAACTGGTTACCAAGACAACATATTGGCTAGGGATTAGAGCAGACACTTGTATAGGCATAACTCTGAATAATGCAAACCTCGTTAAGTGATACATTTTTCATTATTCTTGCATTGAGTCCTATACAATATTCCTTTTTTTTTCAATCTAATATACATATCCCTGTTAAGAGCCATAAAGATGCCTAGTGGTCAGATATTTCTCTTTTTTTAATTAAAAAGCAATGAAAACTCCAGGAATTCATTATCTATAAGTGAAAGAGTTACCAACCTGAACATCTGTTCAACACTTATTGTCATGTTTAGAAAGAATCATTACCAAATAGATCCAATAAGAAATGAAATATGATGGCATGTGTGAACTTTGCTAATGGTTTGTATGTCTACTGCTCCTGCAGGTAAGGCACTGGCCCATTCTGATAATCCTATATACTCAGTCAAAATTGAAAATGTTATCAAATGAATTTTTTGGCTTTGGTTTTAGTTTTGTATCTTTCCAAATGCCTTGGAGTTTTGACAGTATCCACCTCATTTTCTCGAAGAATGTATTTAAATACATGACTAAATCAATCAATAACATTTATTAAGTGCCTACTTTATGCCAGGCATTGAGGAATGAGAAATTGACCTGTCAGTTTACTGCCATGGGGGATTCCCAGGTAAGGAACTCCATCTAACAGGGCACAGAAGGACACTTTTTCTGCAAGAGATTGTCTGGAATATTGCGAGGTTATGTGACTTGTCCATGGCCACAGTGCAAAATATTTGTCAGAGATGGTATTGTACCCAGGACTGGGGCAGAGGGGAGGGGCATCCTAGCTTTGAAGTCAGTTCTCTGTCCACTATGCTATGTTTCCTCTCTAGAAATGGGGACACACAGACAAAAAGAGGAAAGTCCCTAGCCTCAAGGACATTCAATCATGGTGGGAGAGGCAACATATACATAAATGAGTAGATACAAAAATGTAAATGCTTATTTTGTACATATTTCTTCAGGATCTACCATCCCTCCTTCAATCCCATGTTTTTGTTTAAATTATTAGACTATTTTTAGGTCCACAACAAACAGCAAAAGAAGGACACTGCCAAGGAGAGAGATATCTGACACCTGCAAATGTTAAAAGTTCTAAAAGGGAGGGAGGGAGGGAGGGAAGAAGGAATGAAGTGATGGAAGGAGGGAGGGAGGAAGGAAGAGAGGGAGGGAAAGAGGGAGGAAAGGAAGGATGGAGATAAGGAGGAAGGAAGGGGAGAGGGAAGGAAGGAAGGGAGGGAGGGAAGGAAGGAGAAAGAAGGAAGAAAAAAAAGAAAGAAGGAAGGGAGAGAGGGAGGGAGGAAAAGAGGTAGGGAGGGAATAGAGGAAGGAAAGGAAGGATAGAGAGAGAGGTAAGAGAGAGAAGGATACAAAAAAGAAGGATGGAAGGGAAGAAGAGAGGGAGGGAAGGAAATAGAGAGAAAAGAATAAAGGAAGGGAGGGAGGAAGAAAGGAAAGAAGAAAGGAAGGCAAGAAGGCATTTTTTTTTTAAAGAAAATTCACTCCTATGCTATTTTTGCATAGGATATAAAGGGAGATTTGGTCTTGAGAATACCACTATATTTTTATTTAATTTAGGATTAAATATGATACATATATCTCACTAATGTTGTATTACAAATATTACTGGTACATTTTCCCAAGTTTCCTGGAAACAAGGCAGCCAAACTCTGTCACGTTTATGAAAATTCAGAAAAAAGTCAACTTATCTTTCATCACATTCTTTGGTAGCAAGATGAGACTTCAAGTGTATAAAATTGCTTGCCTCAGAGAAACAAGCAGTAGATACCTGCTTCTAACCTTGCAGCTTACTGGAGCTCAACATGACAATTTCGTAAAATCTCAAACAGCTTTGTAACTGTGTCTATTATTTATGATTCAGCATCTTCAAATTCATCTAAAGTACACTTAACTTATTTTTCCTCATCTCTGAAAGTACACTGGAAGATGGAAATATTGGGAGGAGAAGGAAAAGAAGGAAGAGGAGGAGAAGGAGAAAGAGAAGCAACTGTACAATAACTCTTATCCCTTTCCCCACCCCCTTTATAGGAAAGAACTGCAATATTCTCCATACCAAGAAGAAAGAGCACTGGAGGAAAGGAGAAGGAGGTGGGGAGAGACAGTGTCTAATTTCTTGAAATAATGATTCTCTTCCAAAAAAACATATATTTATGTATACACATATAGTATGTCTGTGCATGTACGTATGCAGGCATACCTCAGAAATATTACAGGTTCAGTTCCAGACCATGACAATAAATCAAATATCAAAATAAAGTGAGTCACAAATTATTTGGTTTACCATTACATATAAAAGTTATGTATACTATAGTTTATCAAGTATGCAATAGTATTATCAAAAAAGAAAAAATTATATACCTTAGTTTAAAAATACTTCATTGGTATCATCTGAGCCTTCAAAACAAAATCATAACCTTTTTGCTGGAAGAGGGTCTTGCCTCAATGTTGATGGCTGCTGCCTGATGAGGCAGCGCATGCTAAAGGTTGGAGAAGCCATGTCAATTTCTTAATATATGACAACAATGAAGTTTACCTCTTTGACTCTTTCACTCGAACACTTAGAGGCTTATTAAATAAGATTATTAATTGACATCATTTCAACACTGTTGTGTCTCGGGGAATCAGAAGGCCCAAAGAGAGGGAAATAGGGAATGGTTGGTTGGTGGAGCAGTTAGACACCAACTTATATGTGTGTGGCTCACAGCACCCCAAAACATTTGCAACAGCAGCATCAAAGATCACTGATCACGGATCACCTCAACAGACATAATAACAATGAAGTCTGAAATATCGTGAAAATTACCAAACTAGGACAGAGACAAGATAAGAGCACAAGGTGTTGGAAAAATGGCACCAACAGATTTGCTTAAGGCAGGGTTGCCACAAACCTTCACTTTGCAAAAATCTGAAAAACTGCACAGTGCGATTAAGCAAAGCACAATAACATGAGGTGTATATATACATATATATGTATGTATGCATACATATATGTATATATACATGTCTATATGTATATACATATATGTATATATACATATATACACATATATATATATGTGCGTGTGTGTGTGTATTGATAATGATATTGATTTACATACAGCATTCTTAATCTTTTCTGTGTCACAGGCCCCTTTGGCTGTCTGCTACAGCCTTTGGACCCCTGGTCAGAATGCTTTTAAATGCATAAAATAAAATATATAAAATTACAAAGAAAACCAATTATATTAAAATACAGTTATCAAAACATTTTAAAAGAGAAGAGTATTAGTTCAAAGCCTACAGCTTCACCTCTATGAAAGCAAAATGAATTGAGAGTTGGTTTGACTCCTGACCCTAGTCAGACCCTTAAACTCTCCATGACTAAGTTTCCTCATCTGTAAAATGAGGATAGCATTATATTATAAAACAGGGATAATATTTCCCACAGTTGCTGTTAGGATCAAAAGAGATACTACATATGAACTACTTTTCCAGACTTAAAACCCTATATAAATGCTAGCCTTTCTTTATGTGTTTATTTGTTTGGTTTCTAATCCATGGAATAAAACAAGCATTTCTACAACATAGCACAATAAAAAAGATGATTGCACATGAAACTACAAATCCCCCATGCACAACTTGTTATATTCTCCAAATACACATTAAAGTTATCATGTAAATTTCTTTTTTTATCCCTTTTTTCCCTTCCCTCCTCCCTGCCCTCCATCCTAAAGACAGCTAACATTAGACACAAATAGGCATATATATGTAAAAATATTCTATACATGTTTCTGTGTATGAATGCTAACGATTATTACTGTCAGTTATCGTCATTGCAACCACCATCACTATCATCATCATCTTCATTTCTTTGGGCCCTAGCCTGAAGCTCAGAGTAAGCATCCATACCATATACTTCTCAAAAAACAAAGACAAGTTGAAATTGACTTTTAAAAAATCAAGTGCTGAAAATAATAATTTTGCTTACATTAAATTAAAGAGGTTTTGCACAAAGTCAATGCAACCAAGATTAGAAAGGAAGCAGAAAACTAGGTAATAATTTTTATAGCAGGTGTCCCTGATAAAGGCCTAATTTCTAAAATATATAGAGAACTGAGTCAAATTTATAAGACTACAAGTCATTTCCCAACTGATAAATGGTCAAAAGTTTTCAGATGGAGAAATTAGCTGTCTATAATCATATTAAAATGTTCTAAAGTACTGTTAATTAGAGAAATGCAAATCAAAACAACTCTGAGATACTATGAGATTGGCTAATGTGACAAAACAGGAAAATGATAAATGCTAGACAAGATGTGGGAAAATTGGGATGCTAATGCATTATTAGTGGAGCTGTGAACTGATCCAACCATTATAGAGAATAATTTGGAACTACACCTAAAGAGTTATAAAACTATGCATACTCATTGATTCAGCAATACCACTACTATTTCTGTATCCCAAAGAGATCATTAAAAAGGGAGAAAAGCCACATGTACAAAAATACTTATAACAGCTCTTTTATAGTGGCAAAGAATTGTAAATCAAGGGGATGCCCATCAACTGGGGAATGGATAAACAAGTTGGTGTGCTATAAGAAATAATGAGCAGTCAGATTTCAGAAAAACCTAGAAAGACTTACATGAACTAATGCTGAGTAAAGTGACAAGAACTGATCCATAAGAAATGATGAGCAGGCAGATTTCAGAAAAACCTGAAAAGACTTACATGAACTGATGCTGAGTGAAGTGAGAAGAACCAGGAGAATATTGTACACAGTAACAGCGACCAACTTTGTTAGACTTAGCCCTTCTGAACAAAGCAAAGCACCCAAGAGAATTCCAAAAGACTCATGATAGAAAATGTTAGACACATCCAGAGAAAGCACTATGGAGTCTGAATGCAGCTTGAAGGATATCATTTTCACCATTTTTCTTTCTCGTAGTTTTCCCCTTTTTTCTGATTCTTCTTTCACAACATAGCTAATATGGAAATATGCTTAATATGATTATGCATGTATAGCCTACATCAGATTGCATGCCACCTTGGGGAAGAGAAGGGGAGAGAGAGGGGAAAAAATCTGGAACTCAAAATCTTGTAAAAGTGAATGTTGAAAACTAAAAATAAATAACTATATACTTTTTTTAAAAAAAAAACCAAATGCTAGGAAGTGCCGCACTTCAGCTAGTCTCCTTCATTCATCAAGAATGCATTTTGAATCCTCTCTCACAATCTGCTATGCACATGGCAATGCTCTTTTTTTTCTTATTTTGTATTATTTTAGTTTTAGTATAAGTCTGTTTCTTCTTTTCTTATTTTGTATTTAAGTTTAAAATTTTTAAATTACAAAAATAAGTAAAACATATTCAGCATCCACTAAAAAAGGATGCATTCATTACCTTCTATGCTAGACTCCAGAAATACAATGGGATGGGGTGAATTCACTTCATGCTCTCAAAGAGGTTGTAGTCTATTATACACCAATAAACAAAAGCAAAATATAGAGGCAATAGATGGAAAGATGTAGCTAGTTCTTTCCTTGCCACCACTGACCCATAACATACCTAGTCCCTGCCTAGGAGAATCTTTGCTCTGTTTTCCAGAGTGGAAAGGAGATTTTAAGGTTCCAGACTCCCAAGTTTTTGAGGTTGTTTTGAGAAAAAGCAGAGGAATCATCAGCTACTAGATATTCCCAGCCTGAGTCTGGCTGCCAAAATATTCTGTTAAAATGAAAAATTTCACCCTGTCAACCTTTCTTTATTGAAGTCAGCTATGATACTCCCTCAAATTGTTTCTCTGGAGAAAACTAACCACCTCTTTTTTTCTCCTTTTAACCATTACAAGTACTAGCTGCTGAGTCTCGTTTGCATCAGATTGGGAGAAATTCCACATAAATCCCTTCACAGGCAAATCAAACGTGTCAAAAACTATGCTCTACATGCTGATTATGAAGAATTAGAGCTCTTCATAGTAACCTGGATTAGGCTGATAAACATAAAGATATACATGTGACATCTATATATATGTCACATAGATAGTCACACACAGACTAGTCATTCAAGATGCAATCAATACCTCCAAAGGCATTAATTCTCCAAGGCTCTGATCGCAGGTTTCGTATATTCTTAGCTGAAAGGTTGTCTGAGAAATCAGCCAGCTGTCTTTCTCAGAAACAAACAGAAAATCAGAGGGGAGGAAAAGGGGATATCTATAAACATGCTTTCTATCATAAGCTCTTATAGAGAAAGAAACCCAGTGAATTACAAACTAGAATCAAGCCTTCTAAATTCACGAAGTGTGCAAACACTCTACTTTGCCTTAAGTACAAGTTCGCATTTCTTGAACATACAATGTCAATTCAACACAGTTTAAAATTGGCAGTTTTTGAAAGTCAGTGATAAACCTGCACTTTGATAGGTCATTAAGCAACAAGAACAACATTGGTGGACAGCAAAATGAATTTCCAATTGTCCCCTGACGTTTCAGATTGTTAGTCATTCTTTTCTCCTCCGTCGCTACAGATGTTTACATGATTGGTTAAGGGCTGTATTAGAGTTAGTGCATTTGCTTCCTCCAACAACCCAGAAAAGTCTCACTATTGCAGAGAAGTCTGGAATAATTAAACGATGTGCTCCTTTCTGCCATAGATGATGCTATCAATGCCATTTTCCCCAGTGTCCAATGCAGTAAAACATCAATTCATTAAGCGAATGCCACTACATTTTACGATGTCACATTTACTAAAAAGTTTCCTGATCATAGTGAATCTGTAATTTGTAACAGGGGCATTTATTTGTCTGCTTACATATTGTACCCAGAGAGAGAATATGAGCTCCTTGAGGACAAAGTCTGTTCCCTTCTTTTTCCCTTTTTCTTTTTGTCTTTGTATCATTTCTCTCTACTCAGTGCTTACCACAATATCTGGAGCACAGTAAAAACTAAAAAAAAAAAAATTGTATTGAACTAGAGTTGTGATTACTATGGAAATATTTTTGAATTTCTAACAGGCATATTTTAAATTTAAATCATATGGTTACCAGTACATTATACAAAGTAGGAATTTATTTAATGTTCATTGGATTGAATGGATGAAATTCCCTTTCATTCGTTTGGCAATGATGCTTTCAATTTGTGCAGTTAGACCTGATTTAAAGAATCTGGAGATACAACAGAATGGTTGGGCAGAAAAAAGACTGGGTGACTATAGAATAAGTTGTGTTCTATATACAGCCCTGAGTAACTCCCCCATTCCCACCCTCACCCCACCCCCAACTCAGGAAATTCAAATGTAAAATTTGGGGTTTGACTAGATGGCCTCTAACTACCTTCCCATTCTAAATCCATGGTCCCGCAGAAAAAAAATCAAGTCAATATATATTTATTGAATACCTGCTGCGACCAACATGGAACACAGGTTCCATGGTGCATTCATGTGGAAGGGGAGGAACCACTACCTGGGTCACACTAGTGGGAGGAAATTCTGAGAGTTGCAAGAGGTTTCCCCAAACAGGCCAAAAGGCTAAAGAAGCTGTAACCTGCAGTCCAGACACACCAAACAATGAATAATTTCACATTGAAAGTGACAAATATTTGATTCTAACAGACAGGAAATTACTCCCATTAGATATGAGAATCATTCCTGAATCAGCTGCCCACATACAGCCACATCACCAACTTGTTAAAGCAAAGGTCAAAATTAATATAAAGTTTGAAGAAAGAACAAAATAGAGAAAAAAAGATATGGCATGCAATTAAAACAATTCCAATCTGACTTATTTAATAAGCTACTGATGTCTAGAATGGAAAATGGATACACGAAAAGACATTGACACAATTATGATAGTTACGTGCAGATGCTTAACTGATGTAAGTCAAATGTAACACTACTCCCAGTGAGCAAACATCTAACTAGACTGCCTAGCAAAGAGTTACGACAACCAAGAGAATAAATAATTCAGAGTATAAACCCAGTAGTAATATCTTATAATGAAGGATGATGGAAGCCTATCAGCAGTTTTGTATCATAAAGTAGCAAGAATCTGTGGGCAGCCAGGTGGCACACTAAGCAGAGAAGGCAAAACCTAGCCTCAACAAGAAATGTGTTCAAATTCAACCTCAAAAATTTACTAGCTGTATTAGCCTGGGCAAGTCACTTAACCTCTGTTTGCCTCAGTTTCCTCATCTTCAAAATGAGGATAATAATGGCACCTGCCTCCCAGGGTTATCAATGAAATCATGTTTGTAAAGTGCTTAGCATAGTGTCTTGAACATAATAAACACTATATAAATATTGACTATTAGTGGTAGTAGTAGAGAGTCAAACAATCTTTTTCTTTTTAAAGCTTGGTGATATACCCAAGCAAAGTCATCCCAAAGTCAACCCAAGGATGAAACCTGAAGAACAACAGATGAAAGATGGAAAAAATCTGCAAAGATCTTTATCACAAACTCTTTTCATTGTCAAGAGAAGTGAATTCCCCACATTTGTCCTCTGACATCACAACAGTCACAGACATGATTCAAAGGAAGTGGAAATGGTATTGAAGAAAATAAAGATGGGAAAAGTAGCAAGATTAGATCAAGTATACATAAAAGAGATTGATTCTGGAGGTGATCCTGTATTGGGTATACTAAAATGCAGATTCTCAGATTTTATGAAGGAAGGGAAAATGTCCATATAGTTGCAAAAATCTAAAACTTAACCCCATCCCCCCCACATGGCCAAAACAGCATTGACATCTACATACCTAGATGCCTACTTCCTCATCTTTTTTTTTTTTAACGGAATTGTGTTTTCACTGATGTAAGTAACAATCTCCACAAAAGAAAATCAATTGTTTTGCAACTTGTAGTATTTAGAGTTCCCTGGCATTCTGAGAGGTCAAATGAGCTAAAATCACTTAGCAAATGTGTGTCAAAGTCAGGACTTGAGGTTGGGTCTTCCTGACTCTCAAGCCAGTTCTTTATCCACTGTGATATTTACCTCTCTTCTCATATACTTAAAATGCTTGTTTGCCCAAGGTCACATCAGCAGTAAAAAGCCAAGATGGGATTTACACTTCAGATGTTTCAGATGCTAAATCCAACATCACACTGAAAGAACATTATCTTTTTCAAAAAACAATGTAATCGGGGGCGGAGCCAAGATGGCGGAGTAGAAGGACGCATGTTTACGAGCTCCGAAACCAAAGCCCATAGAATTAATGTAAAAAGAGACCCCCATAACTTCTGGGTCAATACAAGGTGTGCAGAAACGGAGTGGAAGAGATTTCCGTGCCAGAGAGCCCTGAAGAGCCGTCCCCGGGGTCCGTCGCACCCCGGAAAGCGGACCCCACCCCAACGCTGCCCTGGCCGCAGCCCCAGAGAAGCTGACCCAAGCAGGCTTCAGGGAGGAAGCTCCGGCAGCCGGGAAAGTCCCTCCGCCCACAGAAGCTACAGGTCAGTGAGAAAGAAGGCTGGGCTAGAGGAGGGGAGCGGAGCGTCTCCGTGACTCGGGCCCCCTCGGGAGGAAGCGGCAGTGGCAGAGACGGGGGCAGGAAGCGGCGGAGGCAGAGGGGTGGGCGGTGGCTGAGGCGGCAGCGGCCCGGGACTCAGGAATCCCCCAGCAGCAGGCAGGATCTTCATTACAGAAGGTCTCTGCATGAACGGCCTGAGGGGGCTGAACCTGGGAGACGGCCCTGCCCCCACCCCGCTCTCTTACTGAAGGCCTCTGCATAAAGCCCCTGAGGGAACTGAGCCTGGGAGGCGGCCCTGCCTCCACCCCAGCACCAGAACTAAAGCTTGCCGCGGAAAGCCCATTTGAATCTCAGAGGCCAAGCACTAGCTGGGCGGATCCAGGTGAGGGTGGAAAGGAATCTCAGAAGTCAAATAACTGGCTGGGAAAATGCCTAGAAAAGGGAAGAAAAATAAGACTATAGAGAGTTTTTTCCAACAAATGCAAATGATCCCGACCTTCGGATCTGATGACGAGGACGTATTCTTGCCATTAGGGAAAGACGCAGTACCGCAGACATCCCAGGGGCATGTCAGGTGGGCTCAGGCCTTGGAAGAGCTCAAAAAGGATTTTGAAAAGCAAGTTAGAGAGGTGGAGGAAAAACTGGGAAGAGAAATGAGAGAGATGCAAGAAAAGTATGAAAAACGGGTCAATACCTTGCTAAAGGAGATCCAAAAAAATGCTGAAGAAAATAACACCTTGAAAAATAGGTTCACTCAATTGGCAAAAGAGGTTCAAAAAACCAATGAGGAGAAGAATGCTTTCAAAAGCAGAATTAGCCAAGTGGAAAAAGAGGTTCAAAAGCTCACTGAAGAAAATAGTTCTTTCAAAATCAGAATGGAACAGATGGAGTCTAATGACTTTCTGAGAAACCAAGAAATCATAAAACAAAACCAAAAGAATGAAAAAATGGAAGAGAATGTGAAATATCTCATGGGAAAAACAACTGACCTGGAAAATAGATCCAGGAGAGACAATTTAAAAATTATGGGACTACCTGAAAGTCATGATCAAAAAAAGAGCCTAGACATCATCTTCCATGAAATTATCAAGGAAAACTGCCATGACATTCTAGAACCAGAGGGCAAAATAAGTATTAAAAGAATCCATCGATCACCACCTGAAAGAGATCCAAAAAGAGAAACTCCTAGGAACATTGTGGCCAAATTCCAGAACTCCCAGCTCAAGGAAAAAATCTTGCAAGCAGCTAGAAAGAAACAGTTCCAGTATTGTGGAAATACAATCAGGATAACTCAAGATCTAGCAGCTTCTACATTAAGGGATCGAAGGGCATGGAATAGGATATTCCAGAAGTCAACAGAACTAGGACTCAAACCAAGAATCACCTACCCAGCAAAACTGAGTATAATACTTCAGGGGAAAATATGGTCTTTCAATGAAACAGAGGACTTTCAAGCATTCTTGATGAAAAGACCAGAGCTGAAAAGAAAATTTGACTTTCAAACACAAGAATGAGAAGAAGCATGAAAAAGGAAACAGCAAAGAGAAGTCTTAAGGGACTTACCAGAAGTGAACTGTTTACATTCATACAGGGAAAGACAATATTTCTAACTCTTAAAACTTTTCAGTATCTGGGTAGTTGGTGGGACCACACATACACATGTACATGCATGCACACACATACACACATGCACACACATACAGAGATAGAGAGCACAGATTGAACTGAATAGGATGGGACCATACCTTAAAAGAAATTAAGGTAAATGTAAGAGAGAAATATAGTGGGAGGAAAGAGGGGGAAATGGAAGGGGGTAACTATATGTCATTTAAGAGGCAGGTAGGAGTTTTTTTAGTGGAGGGAAAAAGAGGAGAGCTGAGAAAAAAAAAACAATGTAATCGCATATGTATATGTTTATATGCCACCAGACTGTTCCTTTAATACCCCGCCACTATCTATAGGCAATCCTGGGACATTAAGGTCAAAACCAGCAAAGTACATGGTTTGAAAGATTCTGCCAAACTAAGACCTTGAGTATTGGGCTGGTAACGGACTGGGTGTCCCTTGTGTGAGAACTAGTGTAACTATATTCAGAAAGACATCCCCAAAAGGACAGCAACGTGACGAAGATTTTTTCAAGTAAATGTAACAACTCATAAAAACAGTCTAAGGCAAGAGTATGGTTTGTTTCTGAATCAATAATATCATAGAAATTCTTGAAAAATGGAAGAATATTTATGTGTGTGCATGTGTGTGTGCATTCATATATCCATAAACACATATCAATGAATGAACAAAGAGATGAAGACCATTAATTAAATGCTTACTTTGTATCAGGCACTTGGCTTTACAAATATTATCTCATTTGTTCCTTGAAACAATCATAGGAAGTGGGCATTATTATCATCCCCATTTTACAGATGAGAAAAATGAGGCATACAGAAGCTGTGGCTTGCCCAGGGTCACATACCTAGTACTGAGTCTGAGGTTGACTTCCTGACTCCATATCCAGAGTTCTCTATCCATGACGCCATCTTGGTCCCTTGGTCTCCTTGGTCCCTTCCAGTTCTAACAAAGATGGCATTGCTCAAAATAGTTTCATGATTCTTTTGGGAAAGAAACAGCACTCATTTCAAATCCTATTTTTCACCATTTTTATTTTACTTGCTCAAATTTTTTTTAAAGTTATGGGATTTTAGGGAAGAATTATAATTGCAGCTGAAGTTTTGCTTTTCTGGCCAGGAAACAAATTACTATTTCCCAGGCAGAAAAAAAAAAAAGGTATGTTGCAATTTAAATTCTAGTCTCCTGTGTCATACAAGATACACAGCTTTCTTTGGTAATATTTAGGTAAGGAAGGAGCTCATAGCTATTTTGTGGAGAGAATTATTCATTCCCCACTGGACTTTTGCTCCATCTTTAACTAAAAGTTTTATGATGAGTTCCATGTATATCTGCATACCTCAAAAGCCTCACTTTGTTGTCAATTTTCCCCTCTAGAAGGTACAAAAGGCACACACATTTGTCCCCCTAGAAAGGGGACCTATCAAATCTAAAAGGTGTATTCTCCCAGGGAAATGACTAGTCATCTTCCATAATTTGCTCCTGGTCAAGGGAAGGTAGGAGAACTGAGACTTCAGGACATATATAATCCATTTTTAGTGTTCCCTAGTGTTTCTAGTCAGTTGTTCAAAATTTCCTTTTGTTTAAAGGTTTAGATGCTGCTGCAATTTCTTCCGTGGGTACAGCTGGAGCTGATATGAAGATTTGTCATTACAGTGTGTTTCTTTTCCTTCTCACCAGCATGAAGGTCAATGCTAGATTCACATCATATAATTGTATCTGAAATACAAGGTCACGTTTTAAAAGGTGAGCAGGTTAATAAACCAGGCACCCTCCATTTGAGAAAAGAAACAAGCTATGATTACTTGTAATTTGGATTGCTTAATTAAGGATTTCTTCGTCAGTGTTTTTGTGCCAGTGTATTTGGCAGGGTGTAATGATATTCTCTGAACATTTATATTTTCTCTCTTTTCTTGACCTTTCATTATTGCCTTAGGTGGATGCCTCCCCTAATCACTTGAACAACATCAGAGTAAGCCCAGGTGCAGAAGTGATCTGGCTTACAATTAGAAACCAGCCCCCAGGATTCCACAAAACCCCTGCCTTAGCTATCAGAAATGACCATGAACTCACCATCTGCACTACTACCAACAGGCATATCTACCTATCTTCCCCTCCATCCTCCCCATACACACAAATATCTCTGGTTCAGGAGTGGAGAGCCAAATCAACATTTCTGAGGCCACTATGAGAGACCTCACAATATACTGCTTTATTAAGAATACACTAAGCAATATAGTAAGCAATATGTCTGCTTTACTACGAATCCCTGTGAATGGTTAGTCAGAAATTCACTTCCCTGGCTATAATCTCCTGCTCCCTATCAGTTTCATCCTTCCCAGGTCTATTTCCCTTCCCATGTCTATTTCCCTTACCCTTCCATTGTGCCCTCTGAATTTCCATTTCTATTATTAACAAACAGACTTTAATATTAGCTCTGTCCCCTTTATTACCCCTGAAATTACTCTGCATAAGTTTTCTATTTAATTTTTTATGTACATGTCTTTTTCTACCAATAACAAAAAGGCACTACTGTATATATATTAGAAAGAGTTCTGGCTCTGGAGTTAGAGGACCCAGGTTCCAGTCTTGCCTCTGTTAACTACTCCTGAGATGACCTTGGGCAAGTCAAGACCTCCCTGGTACCCAGTTTCCTCACCTGCAAAAAGAAGTAATGAAGAGCTTCTCTGGTCACTTAAAGTTAGAGATCTATGATCCTGTGGTGCTAAGAATATAAGATCCTTGAGGACAGGCATTAGTGCATTTTTGATTTTGCATCCTCAAAGACTGGCACAACACTGGCATAGAGCAGTGAGTTAATAAAGCTTTATCAAATTGAACTGAATTATGAATATAATATGATCATATGAATACATGATGGTAATATAGAAATATGGTATAATAATAATTGGCATTTCTAAATCACTTTAAAGCTTACAAAATGTTTCACATTCATCTCTCAAAAAGGTTGTGAGGCAGGTACTAGAGGTGTTATTAACTTCATTTTATAGATGTGCCAACTTAAAGTTCACAGACATTAATCATAATGGAAGGGAAAGGGAAGGGGTGGGGAAGGGGAAGAGGAAGGGAAAGGGGAGGGGAAGAAAAGTGGAGGGGAAGGGAAAGGGAGAGGAAAGGGAAAGAGAAGGGGAAGGGGGAGGTGAAGGGAAGGGAAGGGAAAGAGAAAGGAAGGAAAGGTCTTCCTCCCAACTCCAGATCCAATGTTCAATCCACTTTGCTACCCAGTCACCTCTATGATAACATGGCTATACTTTCATCAAGCTGACACAATGAAATCTAACAAAAAAAGCACACAGACTCACAGACTCAGAGTTTGGAAGGATGCCACCTAGTCCCATCTGAAACTGAACAAGGATTCTCCCCAAAAGAATCCCACCAGCAGCAGTCTGGTCTCCAATAAAAGGAAACCCTGAGTCAAGCAATGCCACTTGGGGGTCAACTCTTACTGTTAGGAAGTTAAGAATGCTGGGAAGACTTGAGCTTGAATGCTGCACAAAATATCATGGGACCCTGGATGAGTCACAACCTCTTTCAGCCAATGAAATCACATATAAAGTGTTTTGCATACCTTGAAGAATTATATAATTGTTATTTTATTGTGCTTTTTAGAAAAGGTAAATGAATTTTGTCCTTCATAGAAAGAGGGTTTTTTTTAATAAAAGATAAAATGGAATAAGTAGAAAGAGCACTGGGACTTGGAATCAGGAGGGAAGCCAGGCTCATCTCCCCAGTTCTGACACTTAGATACGTGACTGCAGGCGAGTCAGTTGACCCCTCCAACCACCATTTCCTCAGGTGCAAAATGGAAATAATACCTGTCAAATTTACCTTACAGTGTTCTTCAAAAGGCTAATTTATATGAGATAATTTATATAAAGTACTTTGCAAACTTTAAACAGCTATAGCTGAGTCACTTATTACTATAATTATAATTATTGCCACATTTTCACACCTTTCTCAGTGGAGTTGAGACAGAAATGGTCTTGGAACAAGTTGCTGTTCCAACAGTATTCTTTTTTTCTTGATGTTGTAAAGCCTAACTCTCTCAACCAATGAAGATAACTCAATTGTTTTACACCTTACAGTCTCAGAAAAAATGCATGGAGCACTAACAGGTTAAATGATTTGGCCCTATGTTCAGGGGAAAGACTTGAACCCAGGTCCTTTGAATTCTTTAACCACCATACCTGCTGCCCTTGATGATGATCATGATGAATAAATGTCATCAGAAAAAAAGGCATTGTGAATGAAGACCAGGATCTGATTCAGTTTCAGGCACTTATTCAGAAACTGTGTAA
The DNA here is from genome assembly GCA_023548195.1 of Bettongia penicillata ogilbyi. NCBI lineage: Eukaryota > Metazoa > Chordata > Mammalia > Diprotodontia > Potoroidae > Bettongia > Bettongia penicillata. The sequence goes on along the minus strand of JAJHZJ010000231.1, from coordinate 5,651,870 downwards.
CCCTGGGCAAAAAATGTAACCTTAGTGTCTTCATCTAGAAAATGGAAATAACAACAGCACCTGCTTCCCAGGTTGCTATGAGGATAATATGATTGTGTTTGTAAAGTGCTTTGCAAACCCTTAAATGACATATAAATGCAAGCTATTTTTAATCATACAAATGAATATTAGCAGGGAAATTGTTTTTTAATGATACACTAGTCATCTACCCCTTATAAAAATATATACTAGAGTGATTTGCCATTTCTTTCTTTGGCTCCTTTTACAGATGGGAAACTGAGGCAAACAGGGTTAAGTGACTTGCACAGGTTCACTCAGCTAGTAAGTGTCCAAGGCCAGATTGGAACCCAGGTCCTCCTGAATTCAGAGTTTACACTCTATCCATTGTACTACCTAGATAAGTACAATTCTTTAAATTGTTCTCCTACCAATTTCACATTCACCCTACTTTTGTGGACTTGAAAAATGAGAGGTATCAATTGCATCAGTGTAACCCACATTATCAGGAAGACCACCAAAATTTTGAAATTCACTAATGTTATTAAAAATACATGAACATATGAGAAACAGAGAGAAGATAAATAAATATATAGATAGAGATATAGAGGGCTGGATGGATGGATAGATAGACAGATAGGTAGATAGATAGACAGACAGAAATTACATGCTCAGTATTATATATTACATATATTATATATTGTGTATATTATATATAAATTATATATATGTATTGAATCTGCAAACAGAATAAAATTATTTTTCAAATTTTCACTCCCAATGCCACTGATATAATTTTAATAATAATTCCATATTTATGTTATTTACAGATTTCAAAGAAATTGTCAGAAATTATATTTAAGCATAAATTCTTAACTTTTTAACGAATGCATATGGTAATAAAAATAACAAAACTGAACAGGAATCACCATGAGTTTGCTGTTTTTTTCAAGTCTCATTCATTTTTTCCATCTTTGGATTTCAGTTCTGATACGGAATGACTGGGCAACCTAATCAGAGCCAGAAAGCAACAGTTTTCTTTGCTTTGGTTTCAGCCACATTTTTCCAGTGACAATTCAAAAACATAGTCTTCGGTGAAGGATACTGTTAAACACTTTTTTAAATTACTTCTTTGGCATTTTACTTCAAGAGATTTTTATTCAAAAAAGATCTTTTCTAGCCCTAAATATTTTGTTGAGCAAGCTGGCTTGGCCTAGTGCTTCCATTTGCTAATACAGTTCCATAAAGAACACTGTCATCTTGACCAGCTTTCTTCTACCCCAGTCGGAACAATCAGATCAGTGTTTGAATGACCTGAATTATTGGAGGGGGGAGGGGCAAGGAGGATTGGTATAAGGCCAAAATCTTTTCATCTCAGGTGAACAATAAGTTCCACTTACTTTTTATATCATCAGGCAGAGACAAATCTGATGTCTTTGATTAATGCTCAAATCTTCAAAGAAAACCAACCAGCTAACTCCCTTTGCATTTTACCACTCATTTCTAAGTCACCCTCATATTTCCTAAGTAGTTAAGTTAATATAAAAATATTTCAAGACCTCAAGGAATTATGATTTTCTTGGTTTGGATACCCCCTCAAACAGTGTAAATTATCCCCTATATGTCTCAGTGAATTCTCTTCAAATGTTGCTATGGCTGAAAAATTCATCCCCCAGCAGCTAACCTGGGATTAAATCTCTCAGAATTTACCTAGGCTGCTCCCCAACCATCAGTATGTACTAGTCACCAAGACTGGCATTCAAAGCCTTTTCCAATCAAACTAACCTTTCCAAGATCAAGACACATTGTTGCATCATTTTTTCCAGTCGTGTCCAACTCTTTGAGACCTCATTTGGGGTTTTCTTGGAGAAGACACTGGCAGTTGTTTGCCATTTCTTTCTCCAATTCATTTGACAGATGAAGAAACGGAGGCAAATGAAGTTAAATGACTTGCCCCAGGTCACCCATCTGAGGTCAGAATTGAACTCTATACAGAATGCTTTCCACCATAATCACAGACATTTTCAATGGTCAGAGCTATCAGCTGCAGTTCATCACCCAGATCAAGGACCACAAAATGTGAACAGCTGTGTAGGGTTGATGGGGCAGAGCCCAAGATAAATGTTGGGGTGAAAATCACCAGTGGAGTGAGCAGTGGAGCTAGAGAAAGGTTGATCTGGCAGAGGGGGAGGCCTGAAGATCTCCCCTCCTCCAGAGTACATAAATCTTGATTTTCACTGAACTACAGGCGACTTTCATGTGTTTTGATTCACCCAATCCCCCCAGTGAGCCTGGTATGATCATTTCCTCTTTGTTAAAATATAGTTAATTTCCTTTTAGGTGACAGAGATGCTCACCAGGCCTGTAGCCTTGAATACTTTTCTAGAATAAAGTATGTATGATATACAGACTTCTGAAGATGCATCTTACAAATATGCTAATACAGCCTAATGTTTCCACCAAAAAAAAACGTTTCTCATATTTCAGTCAATTTGAATATTCTCTCTGCCACCTTCATGTCTTCCCATCCCATGCAACCCTTGTCCAAAACCTTCCAAAAGTTCCCTCTAAGACAACCACCCAACATTGGACTGGCCAGCCATTTTATAGCCTACTTCTTTTCGAGTTTGCTATTCAAATATATAGCCTTGAGTACGCCTTTGAGCTGCCAAGAGTTTCTGCCTCACTTTCTCCTTCATTCAGAAGATGCCCATAGGACCCTTGGGTTGACCCCTCACTCTTGCCACATGACCAGCCCATCAAAAAAAATGACATCTTTTCCCCCATTCTTTAGATATGCTCATGGGAAAAGCACCATATTTTAACCCTGTAACAAGCTAACAGTCAAGAAGTACCAAACCCTGTCCATTTTAGATCTTGCCATGTTTCTCAAAAATCAGAGTATTTAAATCACATCCTTCTGATTTGCTTCAGGCAGGGCTACAGGCAGTCAATTTACAGATAGCTATTAAGTGCTTACTCTGTGCCACGAACTGTGCTAAGCCCTGGGATACAAAGAAAGGCTGTAAAAAGAACAAGTCAACCCCTGGACTGGATCATGGAGCACATGGAAGTCCTCATCATTTCTGCACAGAACACCATCCCAGATTGCTATCACCAGAACCTCTGAGAGATACCTAAGATGCCAATATTTTAACAGAATGCTGAGGTCTGAAAAGGGTAGCCCTTTGCACATTCACCTTCTGACTCCAAAAGAAAGAGTGGGCCATGCTCTCCATTTGGTTCAGCTCCAGAATGGGGAATTTTCATACGGTGATTTACAATTTGTTCAGCTTCAGGTAACTCTCCCATAATTGGCCATAAAGTAATAGAAAACACAGTCTATTCAATTTCATCCTCCCTGTCCATGTCCACATTGCAACTATAAATAAGACTGGACAAAAAGGCAGGATCATAATTGTAAATATCACACTCCAGGTGGACAAACTTGGTGGACTAATGGAGCCCAAAGGGTTTCTTTCAAGCTTTTGTGTCTGCTTTTCTTTTTTTTTTCTTTTTAACCCTCATCTTTTATGAGATTGGAGAAAAAAACCAACACTGCCTGGATACACCTAATTAAATTAAGTAATTATTGAGTTATAACCTTAGGAGAGAAATCAGATGGAGGGGGCAGTTTTTCCCCTTTTTGGGGATGAGAGAGGAAAAGGCATCTAAAGGGATTTTCAAGAGAATATCATGGACCTGCCCAATGCGATCACCTCCATAAACATCTCCAAGGCCCAGAAGCAACCTTGTGACCCGGAGGAGGGCCAAAACTCTCAAATCCTGTTAGTGCAACAGTTAATGAACCTCATCTCACAGGACAAACACAGCAGGCTGTTCCAGATTAAAGATACCATCAGCTATTACCCTAATGCAAATGCACTGCAGAGCTGTTATCATGAAATATGACTCCAAAAGAACAAATGCACATTATATACCACAAAGGAAAAGAAGGCAAGCACTGTTGTGCTTGAGTTGAAGACTCAATTTCAGCCTGTGCAAGAGAAGCATGGGGAGGGAGTAGAATGGAAACCAGGGTCTCCTCCCAGAGACAGGTCAGAGAGACAGAGATATCTGTGCACCTGATTCCTTTGTAACAAATGGGTCTGGGTCTCCCTGGGGGAGTTTGATATGTCTCCTCTAGACAACTCTCTAAGACTGTAAGTTACATGGGAGGTGCTGATCTGCTCTGGTAAACAAATTTTTCATACCTAGAAGGCAGGGGTTCCTTACCCTGAGGCTAGGTCTCACTCCACTAAGCCATGCTGTCCCTCAAGCACAAGGGAAGATGATGAACAGAAGAAAGAATGTGGTAGATTTGAAACTGAAAGAGGCCAAAGTCTTATTTATAGACCCCTCGAAAGTCTCATGCCTATGTGTTATTGGAATCTTTAAGAAGAAGGCACTGAACATGACAAGTACAAAGTAACACCAAAAAATGAAAGATCTTAAAACAAACAAGAAACAACTTACTACATATGTGAGAGACATTTCTGACTCAGTTATCTCTGTTGGGTTAGATCAGACACTGCTTTTTTTTCAGAGGCAGGAAAGATACTACCTTCAGTGATATCAGTTCCAACCTGACCTAGTCAAACAGAAGATATCAACACAGACCATCACCACTTCTATAGAATTTTAACAAAAGTGAAAACGATTACTACAGAGATGAGGCAAAAAGGTCCAATGGACTCAGTGAGCAAATGTGATTTTGGTGCAAAGCAGAGAGTCGTAGCAGCCAAGGGAAGTATGATTTAGAACATAATTCTATCTAAAAAATTCTTCCAAGAAGAAGGGTAGATGATTACAAGCATTGTTGTTGAACTGTGTCTGACTCTTCAGGATGCCATTTGGGGTTTTCTTGGCAAAGATACAAGAGTGGTTTGCCATTTCCTTCTTCAACATATGGTATTACCTCAAATGAATGGCAAAGAAGAGTAAAAGGGAAAATGACTCTATAGGAAAACTAACATGGAGGAAACTGAAAGGACAGGAACCAAGATCTCTATCAGCCATGCTTAATATTTTCTTTCCAATTACATGAAAAATTTTTAGTGTTCATTTTTTTAAAATTTTGGGTTCCAAATTATCTCCCTTCTTCTCTCCCCTCTCCATCATTGAGAAGGCAAGCAATTTGGCATGGGTTATACATGTGCTGTCATGCAAAGCATATTTCAGCCTTTCTGAAACAAATTCTTTTCATCATTAATAATCATGAAACTACCGTGTTTGAACTTTAAGACCCCCAAGTGCTGTAGGAGAAAGAAGTTATGGCTGGGAAGATGAAGATGGGAAAAACAGAGAAAAAAGGACCAAGACAAGCCAAAGAAATATACACTGTAAGTGACACAGATTTGAAAGCATTGAGTGATTAATCTTTAAGATATATAAAGGAAAGGAAGATTCTAGATTTTTGGAAATAATAATGGACCATATTACTATGGGAAAAGGGCAAATCATTGCCTCATATTCTTACTTTCTACTCACTATAAATCATAATGAAAATGATCTATACACATATTAAGAGTGCCATGATGAAAATATGAGAACATTTAAGCTTTCGCAAATTATTTAATACAGTAGAACACATCATCACCATCCCACTATTAACTGAAAAATGTTGAGGATACTAGATTTGTTGATAAGAAAATAGTACATAGAGAAAAATGAAATCTCAGTGAAACTCTTGACCAAGTCATCTGTCACACAGATGTTAAGATCACAAAAGATTTCTTAGAAGATGCAACAAAGAAAATAATTTTGATAATAATTTTGAGTATTCATCTGAAGCATACATAAAACAAGAATATGTCTATTTGCCAATGGTATTTCCAACTTTCACAGAGAATGTTTGAAGCAAATTCCAAATGGAAGAAGAGCTGAGAAGGCATTGTAAGGACATCGAGACGGACCATTTAAAGTAATTGTACTCACAGTGTCAAGTCCAAGAGAACTACAAAATCTCATAAATGGATTCTACAAAGATTCAAAAAGTTCAGCTTAACATTCATATAAGAAAAACAAACTGTATAAAGACTGCCTATCTTCCAGACTATATAATGCAGTTAGAAAGATAACTCTTAAATTCATCCATCACCAAAACATAAAAATATATGCACATAGTTACATATGCCTATAAACATACATATATACACACACATATAGGAAGCAGATGAACAAAGAATATAAAACAATGGCGAAAATTGACTGGATTACATTTTCAAAGTTAGGTAGCACTTTCAACAAGCCTGTGCTCATAGGTCTAGAGCTAAAAGCTCATCTAGAGCTAAGAGCTCATCTAGTTCAAGTCCTTCTTTGGGTCAGTTGGGGAAACTGAGACCTAAGAAAAAAAGTGATTTATAAAGAAGGCAATAGGATCATTAATTAAGAGCTGGAAAAGATTTCAGAAGACATCTAATCCATTTTCTTCATTTTACATATAAGGAAACTCAGCCCTGGAAGGAGAAGTAACTTGTTGAAAGGGAAGAACCATAGATTTAGAACCAAAAGGGATGTCAGAGGTCATCTGGTCCAACCTCCTCATTTTATAGATGAAAAACTGACACTCCTAGAGATTAGGAGACCTGTCCATGGACAGAGACAGCAAGCATCAGGAGGTTCTGAATGCAAGAATTCTCAATCCAAATCCCCCTATGTCACAGAGCTCCCTGACATAAACTCTATTTGTCTGAACAATATTCTTCTAGGGATATGACCTGGCTAAGAACTTCAGAATACCATAATCTCCAAAGAAAGTGCAGATTACCTAAAGGGTAATGCATGGTAATTGTAAATGGGTTATAGAAACTCATTGGGACATTTAGTTGGCTCAGTGGATAGAATGCCACATGTGGAGTCAGAAAAACCTGAGTTCAAACCAGACCTCAGACACTTCCTAGATGTGTGACCCTGGACAAGTCACTTCACCCTGTTTGCCTCAGTTTCCTCAACTGTCAAATGAGCTAGAGAAGGAAATGCAAGATCACTCTAGTATCTCTGCCAAGAAAACCTCAGATGAGGTCACAGAGTGTTAGATACAACCAAACAACAGCAAAATATTATTAATAGTGATTCACATATAAGAACTGACAGAAAAGGAAATGGTGATAGAAAGGAATGGAGAAGAATTTATTAAAACATTTATTATATGCTATGCCCCTATTCTAGGCATTAAGAGTACAAATAGAAAATTGTAACAGTTCTCTTAATAAGTAATAACACAAGATTATTACCTATTATTTATTAATATTTATAAAAGGCTTTAAAGTATACAAAGCATTTTATAAATATTATCCCATTTTATCCCACAATAGTTCTGTGAGGTAGGTATTATTATTATCCCCATTTCACAGATGAGGAAACTGAGGCAGACAGCAACTTGCCCAAGCTCACACTGACCAGTAATGTCTTAGGAAGAATTTGAACTCAGATCCACCATTCTCTCTACTGCAGCCTTTAACTGCCTCTCAGGGAGTTTATACTCTAATAAAGAGAAAGAGACAACATACAAATCGAAAGACCCGATGGCATTTGCTTTCTAGCAAGGAATATGGAAAAAACAGCAAGGCCCCAAGGACCTCGGGCATCGATGGCAGGGCAAACAGACTCCAAACAAGACAGTACCTCCCAGGGTCAAAGGGGACTGGGGCTCTGGTATATCTCTGGCAGAGACAGAGATAAAGAGAGATTAGCATTCAGTGCCTGGTGCGAACATGGCAACAATACAATGGGGGAGAGGATGGAGAAGCAAAAGGTCCTTAGGCATGGATAGAAGTTGGCTTCAGTCAACTACTGGTAGACTAGAGGTGGAAAGGAGGGTCTCCAGCTCCCTAGCATGGCTTCAGGTAGTGATGTTAAGCTAGGGACAAGAAGCAATCTGAGTTATTAAACCGGTGTACATATAGTCTCAAAAGACCTGGAAGAAGGTTTTATTGTAGAAGCTTTATGGAAAATTTTCTGGAAAGTCACAGACAAGGACTGAACAGCAAAGAGTGCATAAATAAATGAATTGCATTATGTGACTCTGAAAACAATAGCCATATGAATATCAGACGATGAGCCCAAGAGTGAGGTGGATCCAAACATTACTCTCAGAAGTTGGTGCAGTTAGTAGCAGCTGAACGCCCCAAGGACTATTCTGACATCAGCCCCTCTAGGCTGCCTGCAGAGAACAGATATAAACAGGAGGCGACTGTGCTTCTGAGCTAGTTTTTGAAAGCAAGACTGTTGGGAAAGTCCAGGGGGATCCCTATGTGGTCAAGCAATCTTCCATTGTCCCTAGCTAGCTTCCTCTCTGGGTCTCTGTGTTCCCTTCCATTCTAAGTATCCCAGGAAAAGTTTTCTGTGCCTGGAAATGCCAGGAGATGCCCAAACTGTTGGATGCCAACAATATGGAAAGACTGTGACTGTAACAGGTACAAATTAAAAGATCACTGATAAGTGGCAGCCCTGATGACACAGTCAGCCTAAGGGTTACAACACTAGGCAGGGCATGTAAGAAATGTAAGAAACAAAAAGAGGGAGTAAACATTTATTAAACACGTACTATATGTTAAGAGTTTTACAACTGTCATCTGAAGCAGGTGCGATTATCCCCATTTTATAGTTGAGGAAACAGTCTGAAAGTACCCGAGGCTGGATTTGAACTTATAACTCCAGGCCCAGTGCTCTATCCATTGTGCGTTCTGAGAAAACTTGTATGAACTGATGCAGAGTAAAATGAGTAGAACCAGAAAAACTATAACATCAATTACATAACAATTATAACAGAAAATTTGTTGTAACAATAAATTATAGCCATGACATTGTCCAAACAAGCAGCTCTGAGAGACTTAAAAATAATGCAATAACCAATCATGGGTCCAGAGGACTGTTGATAAAAAAAGTTACTCATCTCCTGCGAGAAAAGTGTGGGACTAAATATGGAGAATGAGATACGTATTTTGGATAGAGCTCACTTGGGCATTTCTTTTGCATGTCTGGTACAAGAATTTTTTATGAGGAGGAGAGGGGAAATAAAAAGAAGAAAACAAATTTTTGTTATTTCAAAAAAATTTAGCTAAAAAAATGAAGCTATTACATGTATAATGGGTATCATGGCTTTGCTTTCTCATGTGAGGGGAAGGAAAACATAGCAGAGGAAAAGAAAGAATTGAAATTCAAAAATTTTTAATGTTTTTAAAATGGATTTATATTTATTCTATAAATAATAAATAAATATACTTTATAATCAAAATATACATATACATCTAAATAAATGAATATAAAAAATAACAAAACCAATCTCTAAAAAAAATTTTTTAATGAAGCCAAGCAGGTAAGTTTAGGCTTAAGATTAAAAAGAGTAGAAGATAACTGCTAGATTCCTTGATAAAATATGGCATTTTATAAAAGATCAGACTAGAAGCCATAGGAAGAATGAGAGAAGGAAAAAGAGACTAAATTCAGCGAAGCTGAGAGTTGATTGTAGAGGGAAGGTGGTTTTATTTATAAGAGATACTTCACAGGCAAAATGGATGAGATTTTTGTAATTAACTGGCCATGAAATTAAATTGAGGGATATTTTTTACAGAGTGGCAAAAAGAATGGTGATATCATTGAAAGAAAGAAGGAAGTTCAGTGTGATAATGGATTGTACAGGAAACAAACCATCCAGCTGAAAGAGATCAGAAGCTCTGGGTTCAAATTCCATCTCTGTTGATTACTATTTGGGTGCCCCCCCCTTCGATCAGCCCCTCAGTCAGCCTCCATTTTCTGATCTGTAAAATGAGGGAGGGACTAAGTGCCTCTGAGGTCCCTCTAATGCTCACATACTGTATGAATTATATGAAATGCAACAAGTAGCCCTCCTTCCTCCACAACTCTTACCCTCTCTCCTTCCTGGCATCTTCCTACCCTCAATAACTCTTCTATGCTCACTCTGATAGGATATTTTCCTCTCCCCCAACCCCCAGCAACTCTAGCCATCTGGCACTACTGTTTTTGAGCCCCCAGGATGTTATCAGTTTTGAAATATCACCTAAGAGACTCATCCCTTTTCCTTGGCATCTAAAAAAATAATTCAGAGGAAGAAAGGAATGTCCTTTGAAGTTAGACAGTATTTTAGGAAATACTGCAGAGTAAATAAGTTGCCAGGAAGCTGTCACTGCCACTGGAACCAGAGATTTAGGTTGAGAGTCAGGGTGACTGCAATACTTGTATTTTTCCATCTGCAAAATGGGAACGATGTCTGTCTTATCATACTCTCTACTTCATGGACAGAAATCCAAGGAGAAAAATGTTATTTTACTAGCACAATGGCCAACATATAACAGGAACTTAACAAATGCTTATTGGCTGATTGATAATGGGATTTGTATAGTGCTTTAAGGTTTGCAAAGCAGTTAACAAGCTAGCTCATCTATAATGACCCTCTGAGATAGGTGCTATGATTATCCCCATTTTACAGAAGAGGAAACTGAGGCTGGTAAAGGTTAAGTGGTTTGCCCAGGATAACAAAGCTACTATGTTTCTGAGTTGGGATTTGAACCCGGATCTCCCTGATTCCAAGTCCACACTCTAACCACTGGGCCACTGAGCTGCCTCCAACAAAAGCATCAGTGTTGCAGAGGGAAGATAATCTCTGGCAAAGGAAAGAACCATGCACTTGGAGATGGCTTACAAACACAGACCCATGGGAAGGGGACATTACCACTAGGCAAAAGGGCTCCTCCAATTTCACAGAACAGTTACTGACAAGACTCTCAGAGCATAGGATACTAAGGTTAAAGGAGATTCTGAAACTCCATGTGAATGGTGTCAGCTAGTAAATAAAAGTCAACCTTTACATCAGGAAGTCCTGGGTTCAAATTCTACCACTTACATATATACCAGGTGTGTGACCCTGGACAAGTCACTTAACTTGGTTGTACTCTCAGGCAAATGATGCAAACCCCAAAACAAACATCAATCTGCATCAGCAGAGAGAGTTCCTCAGTAGCAGCAATGAAATCATAGGCGTAGGCCTCCCTAAAATTATTTGTCCTACCTAAAATGGGCACCCACTATGACCATCGCCTCTACTCAAGACATTAGTATTATTGTTAATGTTGTAAATAACTAATATTGATCTAGTGCTTCAAAGTTTGAAGATTTCTTTATAAACATTATCTCAATTGATCATTTACTTTTAAACAATTCATCATGATCAGGTGAGAATAGAATTAGCAAACATTTGTTGGTACACTTTAGCAAATATGTACAAAGAATGGGATATGGCAAAGAGTAACAGATTTAAAGTGAGAGAACTTGGGTTCAAATCTTGGTTTTCCAAACCCTTGCCTATATGATCTGGGGGAAAAGTCATTTTCTCTCTCTGGGCCTCAGTTTCCCCATATGTAAAATAAAGGGAGGTTGGTGCTTTCTAGCTCAAGATCCTACTCGGTGCAGAAAGCTGTGCTAGGTACTACTGAAAGAACAAAGAATGAAACACCTTTAATTCTTTCTGCCTTGTTAGAATAAAGCCAAGTGACATCGCAATTCATGGATATCTTAGAGAAACTTTATGTGCCCTATGGTTTGAGTGGTTTGGGAAAAGGGACATAGAAGATGGAGGGAGAGGGGAGGGTGGGACTGAAAGGATTGCAGCTGGGTCCATTGACATAGACTCCTACATCTGGAGCCAAGAAAGCCTGGGCTCAGATCCTGCCTCTGACATTTAGTAATTATGCAAACCTGGGCAATTCACTTAATCTTCTGGGCCAAAGTTTCTTCACTTCTAAAGTGAGAGGGTTGGAATAACTGGCCTCCAAAGTCCCTTCCAGCCCTAGACATATGATCTGACTTAGTAAAAACTAGCATTTACATAGCATCTTGCAGATACCTTCTCATTTCATCTTTCCAACAACACTGTGAGGAAGATGCTATAAATAGCCCCATTTACAGATGAGGAAACTGAGACTGAGAGCAGTGAAATGACCTGCCCAGGATCTGTTGTTGTTGTCCAGTAGTGTCTGACTGTGACCCTATTTGGGAGTTTTCTTGGCAAACATGCTGGAGTGGTTTGTCATTATCTTCTCCAGATTACTTTACAGATAAGGAAACTGAGGTAAACAGTGTTAAGTAACCTGACCAGACTCCAGGTTCAATTCTTTCTCTCTAGTACCACCTAGCTACTTCAAGCATGTATCATCATGGATCTGTTTTATTGGTGGGAATATAGTTATCCCTTCCACATTGCCAGGCTTAGGGGCACAGCATCACCACAGTCTGGAAAATCCACATAAAATTTTTCAGCCCTCCCTTCATACCAGCAAAGTAGTATAAATTACTGTGGTATTAAAAGGTAAAATATGTTGATATTACATAATACTATACAAATACTTTATGCATTTCTGAGTTTCTCAACTTTGCTGTGTTGCCTACTGGCTTTTGTGTGTCTGCAGCTTCCACAAAACTCACTCAGAATTCCTTTTCTTTTGCAGACCAATGAGTAATGTGGAAGGGTTTAACTGTACTTACATCACTGGTGAAAGCATAGATCCATTGAATATACACTCTAAGCCCTCTTCAATCTATAAATCCATGAGAAATAATAACTACGAAAGTATTCAACAAGTTACTAGAACTGACTCTTTCCTAGCTTCTACCCCTTATTGATTTCGAATCACCAGTCAAGACATTTCCTCTGCCTCATTCATGGGTGAACTGAGGGGTCACTCTCAAAGGGGAATAATTTAACATCTTAGGAAGAAGCTAATCCCATTTCCTTTGCTACCATGGAGCTGCTGCCATGTTATGAAACACTCAACCACTCTGTTGATCTTTTTCCTCATCTATGGAATGTAAAAGTAATTCCCTTTTAATTGGATCCTGAAGTGTTGCAAGCTTTGCATACTGTCCAAAGCTCAGCCATGTTTGCAGCAATGTCCTAGCTTAGAAATTCCTGTTACTTAAAAATGTGCCATGACTTAGAAATTTGCACCTCTTTTCCCAAAATACACCATCTTGATTGGTGTCTCTTTGATTTAAGAATTGCCCTAGAGGTAAATTTTATTGCTAATTTGCTAATTAATTTGCAGATTGTAATTTGCTCTCTGTCTGGTTGCAGTAAAGAATTGAAGTGGTTGTTCAAAAAGTTCTGCCTACTATTCACTACATTCATTCATTCAATGGTTTTTAGGGAATACCTACTGTGTGAGCTCAGTCCTCCAGTCCTCTTGACCTGAAATGACTCATTTGAATTTTCTGTATCTCTAGTCACTACATTTCAGCCTCTATCAATTTTGTGTCCACTAGGAGCTGTGGCTAGCAGCCAGCCATCCTTTCTAGATCATTACCTGCACCTGCCCACTAGACATTTCCACTTGGGTGTTCTGCCATCACTTCAAATGCAACAAAATGAAACTCATCATCCTCTTCCCCAAAACTGGTCCCCCTAGATTTTGTATCAATGGCACCATCATTCTCCCAGTTACCCAGGCTTGGACACTCAGAATCATCTCTGACTCTGCTCCCTCCTTTACCTCCCACATCCAGTTAAGCATCCCATTGCTTTCTTCCTGGTATCTTGTCTCCCTCTCTTTGTACCTCTCTGCCACAACTTTTAATTCAGGACTTTATCATGATGCATTGATCTTCTACAGTGACCTTCCAACTAGTTTCCTTATCTCTGTGGTCTAGCACTGGAAACTCTAGTCCTTCTCCCAACTTCCTTTGAGATTCAGCTCATATCTCACCACCAACAAGAGGATTTTCTTGGTTCCTTCTCCCCACCCTGCCACTGATGCCTTGTTAGGGAATGGGCCTTATTCTTTATGTCCTCCACAGTGCCTAGCATAGTGCTGTGCACATATCAGGCACTAAATTAATATCTTTATTTTGTTAATTAAACACTTCAGTACACTAAAGATCTGTGATTTCACTGGAGCAGTTTCTCATTCCACTAGTACACATCCCATCTCCTCCATGCACACTTGGTCTTCAAGAATAACTATGGCTAAAAATGTTACTAACCTGCAGTCAACATGGCAGACATGCTGTTCAAAGGTTAACTAGTCTCATCCTCACAAAACCGACACACAATTCACCACCATGCTTAACCTTCCCATCTAGATAGGAAAATAATAACAAATTGATTTAGAGAGATAAAAAGTCAAGATTCAAGTGACATTAGCAGTACCAGATTTCAGGCTACACTGCAAAGCAAGAATCACAAAAGTGATTTGGTACTAATTAAAAATGAGATGATTGAACAGGTATACAACACACAGAAGGGGAAATTAATCCAGTAGGCTAGTGTCTGAAAAATGAAAAGACTCTAGCTATTGAGGGAAATTTTTGCTATTTGGCATAAACTTCTGGGAAAACTGGAAAGTATTCTGGCAGAAATTTGATTTAGACCAATATCTCATACCATATACAAAGATTAGCTCCATATGGATGTGATAGATATAAAAAGTCGTATCACCAACAAACTAGAGAAACAGGTGGTAGAACAGTATCTGAGGATCAATCTAGGTTATGTGATGAGACACTCATCATCTTTAGTCTGGCCAGCTTTTAGTCATGACAACCTATTGATTATAATAATGTTTGCTAGTCTTAAAAGCCCCCAGTACTGAATTCTATTTTCAAGTTACATTATATAAATACATTCAATCTTGACAAGTCACATAACTTAATAGAAAAATGACTTGGAGGAAGCCCAGGGCATGAGAGACTGGGGGAGAGGATGACAAAAAAGGGAGGAACAGAATGGTGTTTCATCTTTCAAGGGAGTTTGGACTACTAGACAATTTCTGAGGTCCCTTTCCACTCTAGATTTATGATGATAGATTTGGGTGAATAGGTTAGCACTCTTGTAGGTTAACCATGAGCATATAGGTTTTCACATCAAAGGCCATATTGGTTTTCAGAGAACATAATTTTCCCAGAGTTATAGCCACATCCATGTAAGTAAGTGTTCTAACAGGACTCTGAGTACTTTTTAAAGGCAATGAGCTTTTCAAAATCTACCTGAATTTTATCCTTTCCACCAAAAGACTTTGTTTGTGGCCACATTAAGGGATGACAGTGTCCAGGCATTAGAAGAGCCAAGGACACAGTGCGCAAATTTATTGGAAAGACCAGTTCTTGTTTATTTCATAATTATACACTCGACATTTGGAAACTCCTGCCTCTTACTAATTGCTTAATTAAGGTGCTCCAAATTTCATAAAAATCACAGGTTTAACTGCAACCTAAGAGAACACAGAATGTTTCTCTTGATCTGCAATTCAGTAACATTCCATCTAGTACATGCTCTGACTCTAGTTATTGGGGATGATAATAGAAACTCATTTAAATGGTTGAAATGTAAGCGCTTGGTGACCTGTGGGATTTTATTTTTTCATCTGCATGTCCACAAGAATATATGAAATAAAATCAATAATGGCAGAGAACTGGAAACTAACTTTATATTCTCCAAATCATTAAATAAAAGTTTCATTAATAGAGACTTCCATAAATAGACTGCCAGGTAGATGGCCTTCATGAAGATTACTGTTAAGACAAAAGCCTTTTCATTCACTTGAAAGATGTTTGCAAGTGAATGACTCTCCTCTGCATGACTTCAATATTAAGCTTCCCTGGAACCCCTGAGCCCCTATGCCTTTACCTGAGCATTAGATACCATCTTTTAACACAAGGCAACAAAATACCTTTGGCAAGTGACAGCAGTAGCCTACATGAACAAAAACAGCCAATATAATTAAGTTCTAAGCACAGACTAGAAAACTCTTGCTGTTTTCTTATCAACAGTTCCTGAAGTTCACAGAAAAGGAGGCTATTTTTAAATGAGTAGGCACACTCAGGAATGGCCAAAATACGCCAGAGCATGATGTTGTGGCAAAAGCATGAGCTATGGGTTCAAATTCTGTTTCCAATTACTGTGACTTGTCCAAAATCACACAAGTGGGCTATATTTTTCACTGTGCTAAGTGGTGGGGATGCAAATATAAAAGTGAAGACAGATCCTACCCCCAAGGAGTTTATATTCTAATATAGGAGATAATATTTATAAGGGAGTGGGGGGAAGGGGCAGGGAGGTGGAGGAGTTTTGCTTGGAAAGATCAGGGATGGTAAATGAGGCCATAGAAGAGTAAACTCACACATTCTTTTGAGCAGTAATGTCAGTTTTGCTTTGATTATATTTCCAGAATTTGAAATTTGAGGGAAGAACTTTGAGGGAGGGAATGAGGGAAAGGGCAATTGGAGGATATGGCAATAGGGCTAAGGAGATAGTAAGGGAGTAAAGTCAAATATAGGCTCTAGTCTGCCTATGTGCCATGATTCCATGAAACTATGTAGAGGATTCACCAATCAAGATAGCAAGGCCCTAGGATGGAAGTTCTGGACGTGAAAGGATTAAGTCTTCCAAGGCTTGGTACCTGACAAATGCCAAGTAAGGATCAAAGGAACTAAGGAGTATGGCAGTTTTGAAGAAGGAGAGATTGCTTCTGATTGAAAAGAATGAAACACCAAGGGTGTGGTCCTTTGAAATAAGAGCAGAATTTCCACATGATTGGAAGGCATTCTAGATGAGGGCAGTGCAAAAGCTTGGAGGATACAACACATGAGGTTTGTATGAGAGATGGAGATGAGATTCAGTCATGCCACAAACATTTATTACATGTAGTTATTAAATGATACTATATGTAGGTACACAGAGAACACTGGAGCTAAAAAAGATTTTTAAGATTTTTAAATTAAAGATTTTTAAATGATACAGTCTCTACCCTCAAAGGGCTTATATCCTATCAGGTGAATATGATATGTACATCTACTATGTGGGGAAGAGCGTGATGGGGCAAAGGAGGAATCTGGACAAAGTGATCTAAGGAAAATAGGGAAGGACATGAACCCTTGTTGGCAAAGAGAAGAGGTAAGTGGAGTAAAGGAGTGTGAGGTTTGAATGAATGGGGGAAGGCTTGTGCAAATACACAGTACTGAGAAAAAGAATCTTCAGCTTGGGAATATGTAGTAATACTGTGTGACATGTAGAATAAGTAAAGAGAAGTATTGGGAGATAAGACTGGAAGTCAAAATGTAGAAGATCCCAAATAGCAGGCTAAGGAGTTTGGTTTTTATCCTAAAGGTAATAGGTAACATCTAATGAAATAGTCTCCCTGAAGCAGAGTATTTTATTTTGTGGAAATTAAACCTAGAAGATATTTATGTTCCCAGAGTTTACATTACAGAATATAAGTTCATTGGGGGAAGGGCTCAGGCTTCATTTTGACTTAATATAATACATTATATTAATGTTGTACTTTAACATAACACGTTATTGTTATGCATGTATTATTAATTGTTAATACAGTATTAATATATCATTACTACTGTGTAGTAGGCAGTCTGAACAAGGGCAACAATAGTTATGGTTATGATGGTGATGACAATTGCATTTATATAGCACCTACTATGTGCTAGGCATTGTACATAGTACTTTATAAATATTATCTCATTATTTTTTGTCACAACAACCCTGAGAAGTAGGTGCTGCTATTATTCCAATTTTACAGTTGAGGAAACTGAGGCAGGCAGAGAGTATATGATTTGCCCAGAGTCACAAAACTACTAAATATCTGTAACTGGATTTGAACTCAGGTCTTCCTGACTCCAGACTGAATACTCCATCCAGTACACCACGCAGCTGCTTAATAAAGTTGGATCGCCTTGGATTATTATAGAAGGGCTTAAACATAAATTTAATAAGAATTGGGAACACAGTGGACACCCATTCATTCAAAAATGGCTAAACAAATCATTCTACATAAATGTAATGGAGCATCTTTGTACTGTAAAAAACCATGAGTAAGTAGAATTCAGAGAAGCAGGGGAAGGCTTATATGAACTGATATAAAATAAGCAAGCAAAGGTAATATACATGGCTACAACAATGTAAAAGGAAAGAACAAAAAAATTAATTGAATGATGTATAATTATAATGAGCAAGCTTCTCTCCAAGGTAATGAAATGAAGGATCTCCCTCCCTTCCTTGTAGAAACTTGCAAGGAAATTGAACATACTGGCACATAGGTGCTTGATAAATGCTTTTTGATTGAATAAATGCCATTAATGTGATTGATGTGTTGATTAATTTGACTAAACTAATTTTTTTCTCTTCTTATTCTTTGAAGGGAAAAGGAAAGAATATGTTATGAGATACTACAGGGTGTTCCAAAAGTCTTTGTGCATTTCTGAGCTTTAACTCTACTAAAACTTTTGAGATCAATTCCCCTACATATATGTAAGGCATTTTGCTAACATATAAAGCAATATGTAAATACTACCTATTATTATATACATGGGCATGACAGTGATGCAAAGACAAAGACAACAAAATTAATTTTTTTAATGTAAGACTAAGGATTGGGATGTTATTTTGTGCACAATGAGAAATCATCTAGTGGTGCTGACCTGCACGAATCCAAGAGGCTCTTCTTCATTGCTCCCCTTTCTTATCATGGATTTCAATGACTGGAACTTCAGGCACAGTGTTTAGATCACAACAATCTCTTCTTTGAATCTTTTTTGGGAGTGTGACGCATGGAGACTATAAGACATCTTATCCAAAACATTTACAAAGTACAAAGAGACTAAGAAATTCTGGTTTTGAAAGAACAGAGGCTAGTGATAAATTTCTACCATCTTCCATAAATCTTCCTTCATGTCAACATAGACCAATAAACCTAAAATATGTCCCCCAAAACTCCCATGTTCATTCAAGGTGGCAACAACAGACTAGTCGTGCAGTGCCAATGAAACCAATTTCCTCACTTCAGTTTTTATTGGCTGGGAGAGGTTACCTTCCACCCACAAAGGCCAAACATTATTATAAATGTACAGGAAACAAAAGCATTGCACAAGGCACATGGGGATGTAGAAGGAAACAAATTCCTATATTTGTACTGTAGAAAGATACTGCAAATATACACTTTTACTTTTGAAACCCAGGTTCTATTTACCTTAGGATACAGTTTTGCTACTATAAATGGTCACCAAATTTGTTACTGCACTTTGGAGGACTGAGAGTCTGAAACTGTGTTTGCTAGGAGGGTGACAAAAGATGAAATGGGAAATGGATATGGTTTTTTGGTAACATTCAAAATGGTAAGTGCTTTTTGAGTATCATTTTACTATGGCCTGTAGACACAGCTAGGTGGCTCAATGGATAGAGCACTGAGCTTGGAGTCAAGAAGACCTGAATTCAAAATCCAGCCTCAAACACTTATGAGTTGTGTGACCTTGGACAAGTCACATAACCCTGTTTGCCTTAATCCACTAGAGAATGAAATGGCAAACCACTCCTGTATATTTGCTAAGAAAACTTCAAGGATAATATGCTACACAGGGTCACAAAGAGTCGGACACTACTGACCGACAATCACAAAAAGCAATTCTTTTGTGAATAATAATGAGAGTTTACATCAATGGTGGTAGTAGTAATAGTAACAGCTGAAGCAGTAGTAATTAATAATAGTAGTAGAGTAGTAAGTATTAGTAATAGTAATATCAGTAGCAGTAGCAATAATAGTAGTAGTAATGCTACTTGTAACAATAATAGCTGTAGTAGTAGTAACAGTAACAGTAGTAGCAGTAGCAGTAATAAGAGTAGTAACAGTAGCAATCATAGTCCATAGCAACAGTAGCAGCAGTAGTAGTAGTGACAGTAGTAACCGCAGTAGTAGTAATAGTAACAATAGAACCAGTAACAATAGTAGCAATAGCCGTAGCAGTAGTAATAGTAACAGCAGCAATACTAGCAATACACAATAGTAGCAGCAGTAGTAGTAACAGTAGCAGTCACAGCAGTACCAAGAATGAATGGTAAGTCACATTCCAGTAGGATATAAAAGAAGCAACTTGAGGACAGGAATTGTTTTCTGTTTTATCTATATCTTTAGATCCTAGCACAATACTGGGCCTATAGAAGGCACTAAATAAGGGCCTGTTATGGAATATATATGCATATATATATGTGTATGTATGTACACACACACATATATATGTACATATATGTGTGTGTGTATGTGTGTGTGTGTATATATATAGTGCTTTACAATTTATATAGCACTTCCCTAAAAACAACCTTATGGGCTAGGTAGAGCAAGTATCTCTGCTTTATAAATAAGTAAACTGAAATTCATAAAAGGGACACACCTAAGTGTTTTGATTGTACATCTATAACACCTCACAACTAAAAAAAGTAGTCTTTGATATACTAATAACAGAGCAAAGATGACTAAAACCTCAACTAACATAGTAAACAAAAGAAAATGTTTCATATAACTTAATTTATAAAATTAATTAATAAAATTAATTTATAAAATTAACCAGAAATACCCCCTCAACCATTCTTGCTGAAAATATTTCTGCAATAGATTAATCCACTTTCTTATCTTATTAAGCAAAGAACACAGAATAATGTCCTGGTGTTTCTTTTGAGATTTAAGATGTTGTAGCACCCCAGGATTTTCATTAAGGACATGAAATTTCTTTGGACCATTTCTTTAGACGATAAGTATAGGACATTAGGCTGAAAGAGACCCTAAATGCTATATTTACTAAAATATATACTAAAATAAGCTATTTCTAATAGTAAAATCATTGTTTACAAAGCGGGTAACAACAAACATGGTATATTTGTTGAACATAATATTATTGCACCATAAGAAATGGCAAAAATGAAGAATTCAGAGAAACACAGGAAGACTTGGATGAACTGATTCAGAGTAAAGAAAGCAAAAGCCAGGGGAGCATTTAACAGAATGATTGCATGAATGTAAATGAAGACAAGCCAAAAAAAGGTGACCAAACTCAGATTCTAACTCATCAATGCATGACTTGCTTTCTGTTAATAAATATTAAAATACAAAAATGGAAAGTAAAAAGCACCATCAAGCTCAGCAGAACAGCTGTACCCATGAGGATATACTATGATGTGAGAAAGGGGGATGGAGAGTGGAGGTTTTTTGGGAAGTGATTAATCTTTCAAAAACAAAATGTATTAATATTTTAAAAGAATGAATTACACCAAAAACCATGAAACACTCACGATTTGGTCTTCTCTGTACCCATATTTTATATTCTTCCTGATGTAAGTCAGAGACTCAGCAGCAGCTATGTCAACACCACCAAAATGAATATAAGTCACATTGAGTTTCAGAGAAATAAACAACCTCTAGTAGTACTCTAAAAGTACCACACCAGATCATGAGAAAGCCCTCTGTGGGGTATCAGAGAGGAAGAATACAGTAGAGGGCATAAAGTACTTGACCTTGACCATTGTGTACTTGCTAGGAGAAGGGACCAGGAGATGGGACCAAAGGATCACAGGTTTAAGAGATCTGGAACTGAGAGAGGCTTGCAGCCATCTAAGCCCACCTCCTCTCTTTCCAGATGGGTTGCCATGATGTTTGTTCCGATAAGCTGCTGAGGAGAGGCGAGCCTTCCAGAGACTGGAGCAGTTTCATTACTGTTGTTGATATCTTTATTTTAAAGTTTCAAGTTGGAAATTGAATTCAGGCACATGTCAACTGTGACAGAAAAACTTTAAGATTCAGTTGGAAAATAATCTGCTTGTACTTCATAAAACCCATCTCCTGGCTTCCTAGCAGAATGATTTTTCAAATAAATCTGTATTTAAATCTATTGGGGTTTTTAAAACATGACCAAAATTTCCCTCAGCATCACTTCCTCTTTTACCTCCAAGAGATCCATCCCTGAAAAACCCACAAAATATTTCTAAAGAAGAAAAAAGGAAGAGAAAAAAATCAGCAAAACTGATAAATATATCCAAAATGTCTGAAAATGGGTACAAGTTACCACACCTCTGAAAAGAAGGGGGTAGAGATCTCTGCAGAAGGATTTTTAATTGTCACAATGCACTATGGAAAGATAAACCATCACTTTTTCTACCTGTCCAACTAAATCTGATGTTACTTTTATGAAATGTTTTAAGTTTTCCACCATCTTCATAGATTCACAGTTGGTACAGTAGACCAGTAGATGGTTCACAGATGGCATAGTGCACACAGGCTCAGAAGTCAGAAAAGCCGGGGTCAAATTCTACCTCTGATTTTTACCAATCACATGCCATTGAGAAAGCACCACTGAGCCACTAGCATCACCTAGGATTCAAAATTAGCTTCAAATGTGTAATCCTAAATTATCTCTATAAAATGAGGGTGTTGAAACAGATGACTTCTGAGGTCCCTGCCAGTTCCTAATCTATTATCCTAAATTATTTAACCTCTCTGGGCCTCAGTTTCCACATCTGTAAAAAGGAGAGACTTGGAACGGAGGATCTCTGAGATCCCTTGCCAGCTCTAAATCTGATTCTGTGACTAGCACCAGATGATAAATTTCCAAATCCACACTGACAGAACCCAAACAGAAGAGAAGGATGAGTCTTGGTCTCCTTCCTCCAGAGGAAGCAAAGTCTCAGAAAAGAAGAAAATGGATGAGCTGAGATTGTTTGCTTGTGTGAATACTGCTCAGGAAACAGTATAGCACTGGAAATTAAAGCAAGCTGCCAAATAGGAAAGCTCAAAAAAAGAAATAACCCCGTATTGTATGGGGACAAGCCTGACTCCTGGCAGCAGGATCTGCCATCGGGGACTATATTGGGAGAGAAAATTAGACTGACCTCAGAGGCATAGGTCAAACTTCCCAGCATCACAGGAAAACAGAGGTAGAGCACCCCACCCTACCCCCTGGGAGAGGTGGCAAAGGTCTCTCAATACTGGGGAAATTACACAGGTGGCATTTTCTCTCAGACATTTCAGTCCCCCATCCTGAGAAAAATAGAACCCTCCAGTTAAACAATGACAGGCTGGAAAGAAACATGTCCAGGGATGACATCCCTTGAACAGCTAAGTTTCTGGAGCAGGCATTACAAATGGCATTGCAGAAAGCTCATGTATGTTTGGAGTCCATCGGAGGAGTAGGAAGGAGAGGGCTGAAAGTTTAGAAAGGAAAATCAGGAGGTCAAAGGCCCTTACTGTGGTTCTCCTCCTTCTCCCAAGGGCCATCTGTACCCCCACCATACATGTTTGAAAATGACAGTCTGGTGACTTGGCTGGAGACATCCATTTGATTTGTTTGGGCCTTTCATTGTGATATTTTAACTGAGAGGATTGACTGTGGAGGCTGAGACGTTTTATGTGTTGGAGGTGGAAAGAGTAAACTAGCCAGGCAGCCCTGGGAAAGGTGGGAGGCCAGGCCAGCTGTACTCTGCCACTGAGGCTCAAAGGTGCCAACCTGGGTCCTGCCGTCTGGCTGGGGAGGTGGGGAAGTGAAATCATCCTGTGACTGCAAAGAAACTGAGTGGTTTGCTCATTGTTCTGTTAACAAGATTGCTGCCAGCTGGAGCAGTTTCTGTCTGAAGGGAAAGAATAGATTTTTAACTATTTTGATGGCCATCAGAATATGGAAAGAGGGATAAGGAAGAGACCTGAGATTTCATTAACATAGAGAACTCCCAAAGGAGGAAGCTTCCTCTTAGGAATGCACCTTCTCTATAACTTAAAAGTCTTCAAGTGCCTGGGGGCACTGGGAAGGTAACTGACTGGCTTGTATCAGAGGCAAAACTTGAATCCAGGTCTTCCTGAACCTGAGACCTGTTCTCTAACCATTATGCCATGCTGATTTTCACCTGAATACAGCCCCTTAATAAAAGTATTTGTTCTGTAAAACTAGGAGTGTTCCCCACCCCTGGAATAGAGCACCAGGTCTGGAGTCAGGAAGAATTCTCTTCCTAAGTTCAAATCTGATCTCAGACACTTACTTGCTGAGTGACCCTGGGCAAGTCATTTAACTCTGCTTGCCTCTGCTTCCTTATCTCTCAAATGAGTTGGAGAAGGAAATGGCAAACCACTCCAGTATCACTGCCAACAAAACCCCGTGATGAGAGTGACATGACTGAAACAACAGACCAACAACCTCCTACTCCAAAACCAGCACTCTTTCCGCTGCCTCAGTTTCCTCATCTGTAAAAGGGGGTAATAAAAAAAAAACCTGTAGCACTTCCCTCAGAGGGTTGTGAGCCTCAATTGAGATGATATCTACAAAGTACTTTGCAAACCCAGAAGCCCTACAGGAAGTCAGTTTTTATTATACAAGAACCAACAATGCCAAAAAGAAGTTCTTTGCATTTTGGGTCTGATAACAAACTCGATTTGTGCAATTCCAGATAACACTGAATGGCCCAGACGCAAAACAGCCCATCCGTGACTATTTCAGAAGTGTGATTACTCTGTTCCTTTTGTGACTGCTCCCAGTCACCTGATACAGAGCATCGCACATGCTGAGCTCTCCCAGTGGTACCCACGAACCCAAAACAGGATGATGAATTCGTTTAAGTCTCCTGAGCAATTTTCCAGGGACACAAATGAAATGCCTTGGCATTTGGTTCACATCTTTTTAAAAAGGGGAAGAAAAAAAAAAAACCTTTCTGTAGAGTACAATGGATCTCATGAGATCTGAAGCATGAATCCTCCATTTGTCTGCTCGCATATTTTTATGACTTTGCTTGATAGAGAATATCTTAACATATTCCAATCCATGCTCTTAACTGAGAGAGGAATCACCAGAAAAACAAGGCCTCTTTACGAGGCAACCCCCAAGGTCCCAGATGGTTAACTGGGCTCATGCCTTGCGGCGCCGATGCTCCTATACACCAGCCCGGGAATTAAGAAAGTTGGGCATCAGATCATCTTAATTTGAAAGAATGGCACCTACAAAGTGGACCATACTCCCAACCTCTGTCTCACTCTGGTATTTTAAAACCTTTCTTTAAAAATGAATTAAAGTGAAAATTGAAAGGGAAAAGAATCAAACGGATGGATTTTTTTTTTTTACTGTAGCCTTTAGATATGATGGAAAGAAACCTAGGCAAAGACAGATGCATTTTATTAATAATAATAATAATATTAATAACTAGCATTTATGTAACACTTGCAGGTTTGCAAAGCATTTTGCAAATGCCATTTGCATCCTCATTTTACAGAGAAAGAAACTGAGGCTGGGAGTATTATCCCTTACTCACTCCCTTTACCTGTATTCCTCTTAGGGGACTTTTTGCTCCATTAGGGTAGAAGTTAGGGGAGGCAGTTTTCAGGTGATATCAAGAACTTTCTAATAAATCAAGCTGTCCCAGGATGGAATGAAGTACTTTTGGAGCAAATGAGTTCTCCATTATTGGACTGGCCACCTCTACCTCTTGTATCTCACTCGTAAGGGTTCATCTCCCTTCTCCGTGACTTTGCACTGGCCCCCTCCCATGCCTTGGAAATACTAACTTTCCTTCAAGACTTAGTTATATGGTGCTTTCTTGGAGAGGCCTTTCCTGATCACCCCATAAATAAATAAATATTTATTTATGTATACATTCTACATGTCTTCATTTATGTTCATTTGTCTTCCCTGGCTAGCACATAAAACACTTGCTGATTGATCTCCGAGGCTGTTCCATGCATAAGACACTCTATCTCTTGGCTCTCAGCATTCTCTCTCAAGTTTTTCTCCACACCTGGAATGTTCTCCCTCTCCTCATCTCTGTCTACTGATTTCCGAGGCTTCTTTTGAGTTCCAACTAAAATCCTACCATCTGTAGGAAACTTTCCTCAGACTCTCTTCACTCTAACGCCTTCCTTCTGCTAATTATTTCCTATTTTTTGTATATAGCTCATTTTGGTATATATTTATTTGCTTGTCATCTTCCCCATTACACCATGAGGTCCTTGAGAGCAAGGACTGTGTTTCTACCTTTTTCATGTGCCTAGCACAGTGCCTGGCATACACTAGGTGCTTAATAAGTGTTGCTTAATTGACTGATCTCAAATGTACTATAAAAGGGCTTCATGATTCATTCAGGATTTATACTAGATGCAACAAGAAAGTAATTTTAACAGGAAGATGTCAGGTTCCTACTATCTGCTGGGCACATGGTATACAAAGACCAAATCAAAACAAGTTCTGCCCTCAAGGAGCTTACATTTTGCTGAGGGGAGATGACATGTACACAGAGAAGCAAATACAAACTGACTATAGGGTGTTTTAAAAATCTTAGGGTGGTTTTTAAGCCCTTAAAGCTTAAAAATGCTATTAAAGGTCACTGGAGGCTTAGGGTTGATGACCACTTGTTGAATATTTTGGGTATAGCAGAGATCCCTTCCAGGGATGTTTTTAACTAGATGACTGTTTAGATTGTTTCCAACTCTAAAATTCTTTAATTACCTGACCGAAAAAAAATGCATAACTTAAGGAACCGTGATTTAACAAATACCAAATGCTTCACCAGCTCTTCTCTGGGTCCTGATTCAATTACAGTGAGCATCAATACCTTGAAAAAAAAAAATACAATCCCAGGGAGGCCAGTATTAGTTTTCATTTTTAATCAAACTCTCAAGTTCCTGAAGTTTGACTTTTTTTAAGTCCTGCCTAATCTTTTCAGGCCTTGGATCCATGGACTAGTGCTCATTTACATGGCTAATTTAAGAGAAATTGACTCTGAGTCCCTTGTTACATTCAAGGCATCTCTGTATTAATTAGTCCGTTAACTCAGTTGGTTAGAACACAGTGCTAATGAGACTGAAGATATGAATTCAATCCCCATACCATATGGGCCTGTTCTGAAGCCAGGCTGTACCTACCCCAGCCAGGCAACTGATAAAGGCACAAGGTCATGAAAGGAAGAATGCTGGGAGTGTGAATGGAGCATTTCCCCATCCCCACTGCTGGGGATGCGGTGAGGGGCAGAAGGAAATGCCCTACTAAGAGCATTTGAGGGTTGTAATTCTTAGTAGGTCATATCTGAAAAAGCCAGTCCAACCACTTTTTTCCTTCTTAACATCACCCCAAATTTATAAGTGGAAAGAACTTTAGACCAACTTGAAAAACCACTTCTCTTTACAGATGAAGAAACTGGGGTCTGTAACAACTACATATTTTACTGGTCTCATCAGATCACAGATTTAAAAGGGAACTCAGAAGTCATCAAGTCTAATCTCCTCCTTTTTATAGATGAGGAAACTAAGGCACAAAGAATTTTTTTTAAGTGACTTGACCAAAGTCACATAGCTAGTAAGTATCTGAGGTAGTATTTGAACTCAGGTCTTTCTGATTCTAAGACCGGTTCCCTATTGCCTCTCGTCAGTCATATTTATTTATATGAAATTCCTATGTTATCCATTATGCCAGTCAGATGGCAGCACTGAGACTGGAGTCAAATGTGGCCCCAGGCAAGTCACTTAATCCTGCTTGCCTCAGTTTCCTTATCTGTCAAAAGGGCTGGAGAAGGAAACGGCAAACCACTCCAGTATCTCTGCCTAAAAAACCCCAAATGGGGTCATGACTGTACAGCTACAACAATAGCATTCCTTCTCTTCCTTCTCATCATTAAGGTTTCAAAACTGAAGTTTTTAGGACTCATCTCTAATCTCTTCCCAGCCAATAAACTTCCAAAACCCACAGTTAAGCCGTAAAAATGTGGCAGGTCTCTTCTACCATTATTCCATCCGACAGACCCCCCCAAAATCACTTAATATTCATTTCAGTCTTCTTTTCAGACAGTCTTAAAAATCAATTTCAAAATTTTTCTTCTTGATCCTGTCATTTATCCCAGAAATAGCCCCCAACTGATTACTTCGGAGAATTAGCTTTTCTCTCTTTTTCCTTCAGTTTGTCAGTTTCACTCACAAGGCTGACTTTGTGTCAGATTCAACTGCATGCAGTTGGAGGCTGTTATTTTCTTGGCCTCAAAAATAAAAAATAAAATGGAAAAGAAATCTTTCTTCAGCTACTTGTCATAGGACAACTTTCTATTTGGTTTAAAAAACATAAAAGCGATAGTTAAAATCCAGCAGGGGGTAAGTGACAAATCAGCTCTAAGAGGGGAAAGGGAGGATTTAAAATTACAATGACTAAGAAAACGGCATGGGGGCCCTTTTAAAATCTCGGCTTTCTTAATAGGAAATTAGGAGTGTTAAATGCTGTCTTATTTATTAATAAAAAGTGAAAGTTAAAATGGTGACGTTGGAGTGACAAGCAACTGGAAACTGCTTTCACGTTTAATAAGAAGGAACTGTCTGAAAAGAGAGAAAAGGTAGCAGCAACGTTTTTAAAAACAAATGCTTTGTGCTTGTTGCCATTTCTGGAATCTAGGGATGTATTTCTTTGAAATGCAGCTACTGTCCTTCTCCCTCTTTGCTTTTTTTCAGATAATCTATAGTTTTTTATCCCCAGTTGTATTGCTAAAGAATAAGAAACCACAAGAAAGGGGGAAAGGAAACCTATGGAAACTAAACATAAAATGAGTCAGAAGAAAATCCATATTCACATGTCCCTTTATTTCCCAGTCTTCGGGGGCTAAAGGATATTTACCACATAACAAAGATCACAGTCAACAAGCATTTTCAAAGGCTTACTACCTACCAGGCATCTATGTTAAATATTAAAAAATACAAAGAAAAGGGAAAATGGTCCCATTTCTCAAGGAGCTCACATTATACTGGGGAAGATAATGGGTAAGTAATTAAGCACATAGAAGATCTATACTGAGGAGACAGAAGGCAATCTCCCTGATAGCGAAATAAAATTTTTTTTGAGAGAAATAGGGAAATCAACCCAGACATTTCATTTGTGTAGGACTTTGGATGAGGAAACTCCTAATCATGCAGGCTGGCAACTTCTGAAACTTATAGGATCATAGAGCTATAGCTGGAAAGAACCTGAGAGGTCATCTTGTTCAACTCCCTTATTTTACAGATGAGGAAACTGAGTCTCCAGAAGTCATAGAATCATAAATCTTGAGCTATAAGGGACCTCAGAAACAAACTCACCCAATTCTTTTGTTCTATGTGTGAGAAAACTGAGGCCTAGCGAATTTAAGTAACTTGTCCAAGGTCAAATAAGTGTAAATATACGAGGCAGGATTTGAACTCAACTCCTCTGAGTCCACTGTATCATGCTGAAAGCCAGTGTAGTGGATAAAAGTCAGCTTTTTAGAGTAAGAAATACTTGGACTCTAGTCCTCACACTGGCTGTAGAACCCTTTGCCTACATAAATGAACCTTGGAAGTTTGCAGTCCTGACTCTGCATGCCTATCCTTCAAAGGCCCTTTTCCCCAGAGTTTTATGGGATCAGGGAAAGGGAAGTGGGGGAAGACACAGTCTTAAAGTCGTCATGCATATCATCAAATGCAATCCATCTGGTCAAAGGGATTTTCAAAGGGTGCAGTAGAAGGTGGGGGATGTGGAAAGGGAATGTTAATGTTTTCTTCTTGCCAGATGCATGACCTTTGGGTGGGGTGTGTGCATGGTACTAGTGACACCAAGTGGCCACTGTAACCCAGCACAGACAAATGTTTCCTGGCTACTCCCCATCAAGGTGTGTTCAAATTCTAGCAACTAAATAAATAAAACTTTGGACTAAATATTACCTTAGAACCAAAGATTATCCTACCTTCCCCCAAAAAAATCACATGAAAAAATACACAGAGGAAAAAAATAATTTAAGAGGGAGACACAAATGTAGGTAGGGGGAGAGATTTTATTTCTACCTCATTAGATTAACAAATAATAGTTTTTCAAAGTCAACTATACAAACGATGAAACGATACAAATGATGAAAACACAGGAAGACCTGTATGGAAAAATGATTAATGAAGCAAGTAGACTCAAGAGATCGCTGCACGCAATATTTTGTATTGTTTGAAGAGTAACTGAATGACTAGGCTATTCTGAGTTATATGAATATTCAAATCATCTACAAAGGGATCTATGAAGGAAGATACTTTCCACTTCCAGAGAAGTTTGTGTTGTGTGGTTTCATATCTACATGTGTGTATGCACATCTATGTATATGTTGTCTGTGTGTGTGCACATGTATATACATATATAATATATATATATGTGTGTGTGTGTGTGTATGAAACCATACAATACATACTTCTATATTTCAGCTCTTTTTCTGGAGGTAGATAGCAAACAGACAGATACACACACACACACACACACACACAAACATGTAAACTCTGTGTCAAATCTTGGCCTTCTCTAGTGCCAAGTTGGGAAGGAAACAGGTTGGAACTCAAATGTAACAAAAATAAACTATTTTTATTGAAGCCAATTCACAGTTTTATATACTATCTTCTTTTTATACTGAAATGTTTTTATGGAATATTATTAAATTGACATTTTATTAAAAAGACCACTAAACACACACAAACACACACACACACTCATCTTGATGTGAGTTCAATGAATTAGTAACCTGGTCATATCCACAGGACTTACTTAGGACACTGGTATTCAGAAAACCAACAGTACAAGTTCATAGGCTATAGATTTGGCCATTCTAGTCACAGGACCAAAGTTGGGAGGGGCTTCTGAGATCACCCAGTCTGAGACCCTCTATATTCCCCTGAGGATATGACTTGCCCAAGGTTCCAGAGATAGTAAGTAGAAGAGATGAGGTTTGAACACAGGTCCACTGGGTTCAATGGCAGTGCAGTACTCAACAAATTCTGGCTACCACATAGAATTCAATCCTGGCCTTCACTGGTAAAATTCCCATCTAAATGGACATACACACAATTAGTGGAGGGGAAGAACCAGACAGGGAGATCAGAAAATGTTCTGGGGTCATTGATTGACTTAATAATCAGTCACTTCCATGGTCAATTTCTGTATCCTCTAGAAGAGGATGAAATTTTAATTATAATTTAATAATTTATATTTATTATGCCATATTATATTAAATTATAATTTAATAATAATGAAAATTTAATGTGATAAAAAGTGATACAGTAAGAGTGAGGGAGGCTTGCACAGTCAAATGATTCCATCTACCAAAAGGGAGGTAGGTTATCCCTTTTGGTGTCATTGCTGTAAGAAAATCCAGATCAATAAAACCAGTAAGCTACCAAGGTACAATGTAAAGAACACTAAATTTGGGCTCAAAGGGCCTATGTTTAGATTTATAGATTTGTTGCATACTAGATAAATGGCCCTCAGCATGGTATTTCCCCTCTCTGTGCCTTAGTTTCCCCAGATGTATAAAAGATGACTGGACTTAAAAATCTATGATCTGATAAGGATTATTTACTTTACAGATACATTCAAGTAGACAATTCTTTTAAAGTTCCCATATGTAGTAAAGCATATAAAGTAGGATTTGGTTTACAAGAATTCTATTTATCAGTTATTTCAAAATATATCTATTGAAAAATTCAAGCTGCTTCTTCAACTTCTCATACTTCCTGCTTTCCCACAAAAGTCTACAAGCCAACAAGGAATATTCAGCAATATTCACTATACAGAGCCTGCAAACTACAGGTCCATGAGTTTGACTTTGATTCCTGGGAAAATATTAAAATGGATCATTAAAGAGATGGTTGGCAAACATCTCAAAAAGGAAGCAGTGATTACAAAGAGCCAGCATGGCTTCCTCAGCAAAAGGGCATGCCAGACTAACCTCATTTCCTCTTCTGACAGGATTATTAAACTAACAGATGAAAGAATGCTGCAGATAAAGTATGCCAAGTTTTTTTTTAGCAATGTTTCTAATAAAATATCTCAGATTATTCTTATAAAGAAGATGGAGAGATATGGATTAAATGATAATATGATCAGAGGCTTCATAAGTGGATACATGGCCAGACTCAAAAAGGGTTTTTAATGATTCACATCAAGATGGCAGGAGGTCTCCAGGGCTATTCTTGGTCCTGTGCTTTTTAACATTTTTATTAGTGATCTGCATAAAGGCATAGATGGTATGCTCATCAAATCTGAAGATAACACAAAACTGTGAAAGACAGAACAATATAGAACATGACAGAATCAGGCTCCAAAAGACTAACTCTACTAAAATGAAATTTAATAGATATAAAGGTAAAATCTTGCACTTGGGCATAAGAAGTCAAGAGCAGCTAGGTGACATAAGGTTGAGCACCACAGAATTGACACTTTTGAACTGTGATGCTGGGGAAGAGTCCCTTTGACAGCAAAGACATCAAATCAGTAAATATTAAAGAAATTAATCCATGCTATTCACTGGAAGGTCAAATACTGAAAATGAAGCTTAAATATTCTGGCCACATAATGAGAAGCTGGGATTCATTGGAAAAGACCCTGATATGGAGAAAGATTGAAGGCAAAGGGAAAAGGAGATTGCAGAGAATGAGATGGATAGATGGTACCATGGAAACAATGAATATAAATTTGGGCAGACTTTAAGGGACAGCAGAGAACAGAAGGGTTGCATGCTATGATCCTTGGGTTCATGAAGAGTTGTACACAACTAAGTGACTGAATCACAACAAAGAAATCAACAGAGAGAGTTTTCCTGAAAGGACTCTGGGATTTTTAGTGAATCAAAGCTAAAGAGGGGTCAGATGTGTGATGCGACAGCCAAAGAAGCTATTAAGATCTTAGGGGGCAATAAGAGAAGCAATGCTTTTAGGAATAGAGAGGCAATTGTCCTGTGGTATTCTGCTCACCTCAGACCTCATCTGGGTACCATGGTTTAGGAAGACAATGATAAGCTGGGGTATGTCTAGAGAAAGACAACTGAAATGGTGTGGAAGATCTTGACTCTAGGACATAGGATGACCCCTTAAACTGGGCAATGCTTCACTTAGAGAAGATAGACTTCAAGTATTTAATGGGCTAATATGCAGAAGCACAATTAGACATTTTCTGTTTAGTCCCAGAGAGTAGAACCAGGACCAATGGACAGAAGTTAGAAAGAAGGCAACTAAGGCTCCTAAAAACTTCCTGAGAATCAGTTGTCTCCATGGAGAGTGGACTGTCTCAAAGAGGCTTCCTCCTCTTCAGAGATCTGCAAGCTGAGATTCAATGGCCATTTTCTGGATATGTTATAGTAGGGATTCCTATAGTGTCTAGTTGGCCAATGAGGTCCCTTCCACCTCTCAAAATCTGAGATTCTGTAATTTTGTAAGGGTGCTCTGAACCCAAGTAATAATCACCACATTTTAGAGTTGGGGAGAGGATGGAACTTCCAGATCATCTACACCAACCTGCCCATCCAACCAAGAATTCATTTCAAGCATGTTTCCAAAGGATGGCCATCCAACATCTACTTGCATACTTCTAGTCTACAGGAAAATCACTAAAATCATTACCTACAAGGGAGGGCATTCTACTTTGAATATACCTCAATGTAAACTGGTAATATTACAAGTAAGGATGCCCTTATATATCTTCAGTATTGACAGGAAAATTCTACTCATGTGAATGTCTCAAAGAAGAAAGATTCCAACTGCATATTCATATACCCACATGCATGTATTTCAGAACCATGAATTGCGAGTTCAGGTAGTGGAGTGGGACAGGAATATATTATTTCACTAACTTTGGCCAAATGAAGCTCATGGGTTAGCAATTCACATGTACATATGTGTGTGCATATGCTGTGCTACATCTCCATGCCATTTACCTATAAATCATCACTTGGCCCAGAACCAAAGCTCTGGATGTACAAAGGCCAGGTCTGATCTTCTTGACTTCTCACAAAAATCTCTGTATTTGTTTACATTCAGAGTTTTCCTGCATTTGGCTCATGTCTTACATTTCACATCCATGAACCTGACCAATAATTGACCTGACCAAGTCTGACCAATAATCTCTTATCTTATCGTATATCAGTAACTAGGGGTTTAACTATTTCATTCAATCAAAAAAAAAATTATTAAGCCCTTCCTGTGTGCAATGCACTGTCTTGGGTGCCAGGAATACAAAGGTGAGAAACACCACAATGCATGACCTTAATGAACCTACATCCTGTTATGGGCAATGTATCACACAGACCAATAGGCACACATGGAACACTCCCTCTCCTCTACTCCAACTACTAACCTCCTTAGCTTCCTTTAAGACCCAAGTAAAATCTTACCTTCCACAGAAAGCCTTCCCCAACCCCTCTTAATTCCAGTGCCTTCCCTCCATTAATTATTTCCTATTTATCCTGCACATGGCTGGCTTTGTATATATTTGTTTGCTGGCTAATCTCCCTGGGCAGGGACTGTCTTTTGTCTCTTTTTGTATCCCCAGCACTTAGTACAGTACCTGGCATATTTGTTATTGCTATGGTTGTTCATAACCCATTTGGGATTTTCTTGGCAAAGATACTGAAGTGGTTTGCCATTTACTTCTCAGTTCATTTTACAGATGAGGAAACCAAGGCAAATAGGATTAAGTGACTTGCTCAGGATCACACAGTCAGTAAGTGCCTGAGGCCAGATTTGAACTCAGGAAGATGATGCCAAGCCTAGTACTTCATCCACTGCTCCACCTAGCTGCCCTGCCTGTTAGATAGTAGGTACTTCATAAATGTTGATTGGTTAATGGATTACGATAGGGACAAAGAAGAAATCCAAACTAAATGAACTAGGAACATGTGAGAAGAGACTATTTGCAGCTATGGGATCTGGGATGGCCACATGAACAAAGTAGATCCTGAGGTGAACCTTGAAGGAAAAGAAAAATCTAAAAAGGCAGTATGGTATAGCAGATAGAGTGCTAGACTGGAAGATAGGGAGGGCTGGCTGGGAATTTTGCCTCAGACACTTACTAGCCATGGGAGTCTGGGTAAGGCATTTCTCTGAATCTCAGTTGCCTCATCTGTAAAATGAGATTGGACTTGGACTCCAGGGCCCTTTCCAGCTCTAATCATATAAGCCCATGCTCCAAATATGGGGGAAGACCTATCCAAAAGTGGACCCAGAAAAAAGAGTTTTTGGTTTTGCTTTAAAGTACAGGAAGGCAGTTATTTTCTGACTCCGAGCTAAGGAGCTTGTGAATTTACCCCACTGATACTAACAAATCACTGAAGGGTTTCAAGCAGAGGCATAACATGGGTCAAATCTGTTTATGAGGAGGAACACTGGCATCTGTGCTAAGGATGATTTGCAGAAGAGAAGACAGAATCAATCAGAAGAGAAGACAGAATCAATCTATCAACAAACACATTAAGTGCCCACTGGGTGCCAATCACCACATGAGGTTCTCCATTCAAACCCAGGTCCACTGACTCCAAATCCAGTGCTCTCAAGGACACATACATAAGTCAAGCAAGTCCTATTTCAGAATCCATTTTGGACATCAACCACAAGAAGTCCTTGGCTGATTTTGTAGCATCAATAGAATAATAGCAGAGAGAAAATTTAAAAGTTCTTACCATCAGCTAAGTGAGAAGTGATGAGAGTCTGAACCTTGGTGGTGGCCTTGTGTTTAGAGAGGACAGAAGAGAGAAGGGAAATATTGTATCAACAGTGTTTAGCCACAAAGGGGCTACCATTGCGCTAGGCGATGCTAATAGGGCCACAGGGAGGAGAGACAAGACAAAGTCCTGTCCCTGCCCAAAAGGATTCTACAGTCTCTTCAGGGAGAGAAGATGAACACAACCAAGGCATAAATCATTAAACTAACATTTAAGCTTCCAGTATTGAAACATAAAGCAGAGGGATAATTTGTAGATTTGCTAATCATCATTCCTGCTACAGACATTAGCCCAGATTGGCTAATGTGAGGCTTAACCAGACTTCAGGGATTCTTCCAAAGGGCCCCTCTTGATTCTGATGCACATTTTGTAACTCCTGCTACTTAATCCTCCTTCCTCAGGCAACACAGCCTATGTTTTGGTATCAGAAACACATCTCTGGCATCTTCAAAGAATAAAACAGGAAAAGTTGGACACTTCCAATACCAACCTTAAATTATTTCCAAAAATTTTCAAACGAGATGCCAATATGGAAATAAGTCTCCGGTATATACAAAGCACGTTCTCTCTCTCTCTCCCTCTCTCTCTCCTTCTCTCTGTATATAGACATATATGCATAGAGTTACTTGAAACAGTTTTAAATAATTTACAATCCCTTTCACACATTCCTGTAACAGTTTCTTTTAAGCTTAATGTTAACTAGTAAAGAATCAGCTAAAGAAAATAGCAGAAAGTTAACAGCAACAAAGGCTTGAAAGAAAACACATAAAAGAAATCCACAAATGCTCTGAACAGTTCCTTATTTCTTTTTTTTTTTTCATCCTTCTCTCCCTCCCTCCATTCAATTGCACACTTAAAAACAGCCTCCAAAGCTGAGACAAAGCAGGAAGGATAGATAGCCTAATGTCATTTTTTAAAAAAGAAAATAACCCTATTCTTCTTGGAGCAAATTCACGTCAACATCTCCCTCCTTTGCAGATGAATAAAGACATTTTAAAATAAAAAGTCACCATAAATTTTGATGCCACTAAAATAAATCCTCCCAAATGTTTTGTACAGCTTCCACAGCAAAAGCTTCTAAAACAATTATCCCAACATAATACTCTATTTTACAATAACAGTCTGAATGCTAATGCTTCAGTGGTATTTCGGGTAATATAATTACGTAAACGATATTTGGTGTAATTTAACAAGCTCAGACTTCGGACTTTTCAGGGAACCTGCTCCTTTGAATGTAATTTCTCTGCCAAATACAATGTTGAGGCTACAGCAAATATGCTATTTAATGAGTTTAGGAAAATCAAAGGGCACAGTTTGAACCCAGCTGGTACTAATGCTTAAACCTGGAGTGTGTTTGCTTTAGAAGGGGATCCAAAATTACTGCCATAGCTCCTTGGTTATATCCAGCCAAGATGAAAATGTAGAAGGGTTTGTTAAAAAAAAAAAATACTGTTAACATGTCCTATAAAACAAGAGATTGAAGATTGGACAATTCATAGCTTTAGAACCAGAAGGACTTTGGAGGTCATCTGGTCTCTCTAGAGTTTTGAAACTTGAGGTCTGTAGACTAAAAAAATAGATAGGTAGGTAGATAGGTAGACTGATAAGCTGATAGAATGATATAGATATGTAGATAGCTAGAAATAAAAAAGATAAATGGATAGAAATACAAAATGACAGAGAAACAAAGATAAGTGAATTGTAATCTATTCCATTTCCTTTGTAATCCTTCACATTTTATTTGATGCATTTGGAGACATAATTCTTCTGATTTTAAATCGGGCCTCAGACATTTGACACTTACTAGCTGTGTGACCTTGGGCAAGTCACTTAACCCTGACTGCCTCACCTTCCTCCTCCCAAAAAAAAAGAAAAAGAAAAAGAAAAAAGAAAACATAATTCTGAAAAGAGGTACATAGGTTTTACCAGACTGCCAAAGGGGTCCAAAAAAGACTTCAGAAACCTTGACAATCCAAACTCTTTCATTTTACAGATGAGGAAACTGTAGCCTAGAGAGGTAAGAAATGACAGCCACCACTTGAGCTCGTCTTCCAAATTCCAAAGCCTTTCCATTCTACCACGTGCCCCTCACCTAAAAGCCCATTTTCCTTCTGTTTCCTGCACCTCACAGAGTGCCTGGCATGTAATTGATGCTTAATAAACTCCTCTTGAACAAACAATTGATTCATTACAATATTTAGAGGATAGTGTTTGAGGACTTGTTTGGATTTTTGTCTCCTTGTTTTGTTTTGTTTGCTCCTAGACCTCAACTAACAAAACACCAGTTTTCCTGAAAACAAAATGTTGGCAAGGCTGAACGAAACTCAGAAAATTTGGGACAGCTGTGCCCTCTGGAGGTGACATGAGGGAATTGACGAAAGCTGCCATCCCTGGGAACAATGACTTTTGTAAAGAATTGAAGGTGCACTTGAAAATGCAAAGGAGGCTTAGAAAGGTTTCATTCCTCATACATTCTTTGTGAGAAAGCAGTTTTCAATGAATACTAATTCAGCATTTCAATTTGGAAGTGTTCAAATGGATGCAAAACATTTTGGTAGGAGGGATTAAAAGATTCTGCTCAATATCTGGTCTGCAATGATTAGGGATCACTGTGGAATATTACAAAAACCGAATGAACTGAGGTTCTAAATCAAATATCCTCCATGCTCCT
This sequence comes from Bettongia penicillata ogilbyi, assembly GCA_023548195.1. Taxonomy (NCBI): domain Eukaryota; kingdom Metazoa; phylum Chordata; class Mammalia; order Diprotodontia; family Potoroidae; genus Bettongia; species Bettongia penicillata. The sequence continues at coordinate 5,613,936 of JAJHZJ010000231.1, read as the reverse complement.
CAGAGAGAATGTGTGTGAGCCGATGTTCGGCTCTTTTTCAAACACACTTTCCAAAACTGTGGATAACGTCGTACTGTTCTGGGCTAGAAAAATATTCCAACTCCTTTCAGAATCCCCACTTTTCCCTCTTGTTGTTTTTTTAATTAAACTCTTTCTGCAAGGCTCCTTAAAAAAAAAATGGAACTCAGCTTGCCCATCTATAAAAATGAGTGGTAGAGGTGAGATACCATGCCTCACACAAAGTTGAGGAAAAGAACTGGATATCTGGGATCAGAGACCTTAGGTAAGTCACTGACAAGATCATAAACTCAGAGTTGAAAGTGACCTCAAAAGCTAACTTCTCATTTTACAGATGAGGAAACTGAGCCCCAGAGAGGACAAATGACTTACCCGGGCTCATACAACTTGGTGACTGTCCAAAGCAGGATTTGAATATAGGTCTTCCAAAGAATAAGCCCACTGTTCCACTGGGACACCTAGATGAACCTCTAAAATTCAGTTTCTCCTTTTCAGAGAATCCAGTTCCAAAGAGTGGTACAATGGATAGAATGTGGGGCCTGGAGTGAGGAAGATTCCTCCTCTTCCTGAGTTCAAATCTAGCCTTAAGACATTTACTAGCTGTGTGACCCTGGGTGAATCACTTAACTCTGTTTGTCTCAGTTTTCTCATCTGTAAAACAAGTTGAAGAAGAAAGTGGTAAGCCATTCCAGTATCCTTGCCAAGAAAACCCCAAATGGTGTCACAAAGAGTCACACATGACTTAAAACAACTGAACAACAAATCCTAGAGTGCAGGTTGGACAAGATTTGCCCTTATGGTTGCTTCCTATTCTAAATCTAGGGTCTTAGATGTTGAACCCAAATGTTGTTGGGGGCAAGAAATGTTTTTCATAGTCTCTACTTGTTGGGAGTTTCAGAAACAGGGGTTAATAAATGTAGTATCCCCAACAGCTCAGAAGAATATAAGCTCTTTGAAAAGAGGGGCTGTCTACAGTTTTTTGTATCCTTGACACTTAGCATACATAGTACCTGCATGTAGTAGGTGGTCAGGGCCACCGGATAAAAGATTTAAAGCTAAAAGGGACCTTAGAAGCCATCTAAAAAGTTAAGTAACTTGTCCAAAGTCACACCAGTAGCTTAATAAATGCTTACTGAATTCATAATTTGAATGGCAAAAGAAATGTCAACAGGAAATGTTTCCCTAAGATATCCCTCCACTTTCTTTAACAGAGAACAAAAGGCTCTGCTTTGAAGGGAAACTCAAGACTTCTTTGACGTTTCTAATTATTTTCTTAGATAGAGGTGAACTGTGGCAGTGCCTTTTTGAAAAGAAGTTGGGGTTGGGGAGGGGAAGCCACAAGAATTAAGTAAGTCTGATGTGCAAGGGGAGGCTGTATAATTAGTATCAGTTGGTATGTAGGAGAAATAAGCCCAAATATCAGTGGGATATAATTCTTTTAAGTAAATAGACTCCCTGATGCCTGGAGAACGAGCTTACCTCCCTTGTTACAGGGCTGGGCCTAGAATTTAGTGCTGTCACATATATTGTTTTGAATGAAAGAGAACTCAGCACACCTTTCCCCAGCCCGGAGGGAGAGATGTCAACTGCCTCTGTCCATCTGAAGAGCAACTTGTTAGTGATTTGGTATTAAAAAAAAAAAAAAAAAGTAGAAATCTGGACACTCTGGCCCCTTAACTCTTAATTGGCCAGTATCCCAGCTGTGATTAGTTTCAACTCAGGAGCCCTTTTTCAATAACTATCTCTCCTCTACTTCCCTCTCCTCCCCTTCCCTCTCTTCCTCTCCTATCCTGTCCTGTCCTCTCCTCCTCTGTCCTCTCCTCTCCCTGCCCTTCTGCCTCCAGCTCCTCTGGAGGATCTGCCAAAGTCTGGGAGATTCAAGAAATGTAACTGAAAGGAGCTTAGATTCGCCTTCGATGAAGGCACCTGGGGGTGCGGGGGAGGGCAACGAGAGAATCTCAGCCTAACTTTTAAGAGTTGCCACTTTAGAAGGAGGAAAGAAAGATCCTTTTGAAGATCTGATTCAAAAATCCTTGGCTCGGAGATGACTGGCTCCCCGCCCCCGACATTTTTTCCAGACCCTCCTCCGAGCCCCCAGATGTAAAGGCAGGGGGTGCGTGCAAGTGTCGCTGTCAGTGCCCCCAACCCAGGAGCACAGGGCAGGACCCCCAAGCTGCCCTTGCTCCCAGGTCATGTCCAGGTCAGCCTTGTGACCCAAAGACGCGAGACTTCCCGGGAACTTTCTGACACCTGCATTTCCCCTCTCCAGGGCTGCCTACCCCACACCCCAATCCCTGGCCGGGCCAGGGTCGTGCTCACCCCGGTAGTAGAGAGGACACGGGTGCTACCTCGGCCGCTGCCTCCATGGAGGCAACCGTCTCTCCCGGCGCTCCGGTTGTGCCAGATGAGGATCATGCCAGGGGGCGCGGCGCAGCCCCGGCAGAAAGAAGGCTCCAGAGCCCGGCTCCGCGAGGCGAGCCAGTGCCGCCTGGCCTCCCGGCCCGCAGCACGCCCTGCCTGGCCCCAAGGTGGCCAAGCTTCGAGCTGCCGATCCCGCTCCCCTGCCCCGGAGGGCCGGTCCCAGGCTCCTCAGCGCCCACCTCGGGCGCTGGCAAAGTTTCCAGAGTCAGCCTGGGTCGAAACCCTGGCCCCCAGCCAGACCTTAAGCACCTGCTGGCCACGGGGACCTGAGTGCTGGAGATGGTCACCTATGCTGGGATGCAACCAGGGCCAGTCCGAGGATGGAGGATCGGCGGACCTGAAATCTCACCCCAGTCCTACCACTCATTACAAGGGCAAGCCATCCAAGCTCTGGGAACCTCAGTTTCTTCATCTGCTTCTGGTGGCCTCTGATGCCCCCTGGCAGCTACAAATCGTCATCCTAGTGTCCTGGAGGACAGGGGGCACTTCTCTCCCACAGAAGGAGGAGGGGACCCCGGGACACTGTGTTTTTCTGGAAACAGGCTGTTCAGAATTTTGAGAAGAGAGGAAAGGGGCATTATGGAAAAAAAAAAAAGTAGGATATATAGCTTTGCTTTTGGCAGGAGTAGATGAAGAGCGGTTAGGGTTAGGGGGTGCTAAAGCATCACCTGGCCTGGAGTCAGGAAGACTTGAGATCAAACACAACTTCAGACATTTACTAAATGTGTGACCCTGAGCAAGTCACTTAACCCTGTTTGCTTCAGTTTCCTCATCTGAAAAATGAACTGGAGAAGGGAACGCAACCACTCCAGTATCTTTGCCAAGAAAACCCCAAAAGGGATCAGAAAGAGTCAAACACCACTGAACAACAACCACCAAAGCAGTGCTGGAGCTGAATTTGGAAAAGACCGGTTCTGGCTTTGGCTAATTGAGCGACTTTGGGCAAGTCATTTCACTTTTTCTGGGCATCAGTTTTCTGGTCAGTAAAAATTAAGGGCATTTGACTAGATGACCTCTAAGGTCCCTTCCCATATTAAACCTACAATCCTATGAGGGAGACCTCTCTCAACCTCAGTTTTTTTCAAGTGTAAAATGGGCACAGGAATACATGCATCACCAGATTTATTATGAAAAACAAAAGGGATTTACAAAGTCAAAGCACTATGAAAATAATAATAATATAGTTATCATCATCATCATCATTATTATAATTATGGAAAACTTAGCACACACAAAAAAAGACAATAAATTTTAAATGGAAACTAAAAGTAGAGAATATCAACCAGAGACCCTCACACACTAAAAATGAAAGTATAGGAAAGTGATAATCTACAAATGTGCTTATTGCAAGTGGTCTGTTGAAATTATAACAAAGTACCTCCATTTATCAGACATGAGTCTAGTAACAAATTTTCAAGGGAAGTCATTCCAGGGATGTTGCGGCCATGTGGAGTCACCAAGGTTTGGGTTCAAATCCTGCTTCTGATGGCTACCTTACACTAGTCATTTCACATTCCTGGGGCTCATCTGTAAAAGGAAAGAGTAACTTCTAAAATCCCTTCTAAATGTGTGATCCTAATCTGAGGTATTATTCTCATCATTTTGGCAATCAGGAAACTAGAACTCAGATAGGACCTATTCTTAACTCTTATTTTTCTTGTTTTCTCTATCAAGATGAAGATCTTTGAACTAGGAAAGATAGAATAGAAATGGGTGACAAGAAATTGAAACTCCAGACACATGAAGAGATAATACAAGAATATCCAACTGCCCTCCCAGAATTCAATTCCCTTTCTTGTCCTGGAAAAAATTCATTCTAGTATAATGAAATATCTTGTGAATGTCATTGCATCAACTATACTGGATGAGTGGTTTTTTAAAAATATGAAAGGTGCCGTGGGATTGGAGGTGAGGAAATGTCCCAATTTCTCATCCCCCTTCCCCCAAAAAAGGGTAATAAATAAGAAGAAAGTACTTCAGATTATAAGAGAATAAGCTTGGCCTCTTTCTGATAAAATTCTAGAATGTGTTATTAAGTGGATGATTTACGAACCCTTGGGTGGAAGGTGTTGAATTTTTTTTAATTTTTCACAAACATGTACAATCAAAATTAGAAGGGAAGTAATTAACTGGGGGAAAATAATTGTAGTACATTTCTCTGATAATGATCTAATATCCAAGGTGTTTAAGGAAACTGTTCAAATTTATAAGATTAAGAGTCATTCCCCAATAGGTTAACAGTCAAAAGGTATCACAAGTAGTTTTCAAAGGAAGGAATTCCAGTTATCAACAGCTATGTGAAAAAAATGCTCCAAATTACGAATAAAAATGCAAATTAAAGCAATTCTGACATTCTACGTCAAACCCATCATATTGGCAAAGATGACACCCCAAAAAAGGCAAATGACAATTTGTTGGAGAGACTGAGGGAGAAAAGGCACAGTACTGCACAGTTGGTAGAATTGTTAATTGGCACAGCCATTCTGGAAAGCAATTTGAGACTCTGCCCTCCCAAATTACTAATATGTGTTTATCCTTCGATCCAGTGATATCACACCTAAACAAATATCCCAAAGAGAAAAAAAGAGGAAATGAAATCAGATGTCATGGCAAAGAACTAGTTAGAAACAAAGAGGTTGCCCTTAATTGGAAAATCAATAAATTCTGACATTTGAATATTATGAAATTGCACCATAAGAAAGCATAGAAGGGATGACTTCAGAGTAGCCTGAGAAGACTTCTATGAACAAATGCAGAGTAATAGCTTAAGAACCGTGTTCCATGCAATGATCAAAACTGATTCATTCCATCAAAGCAGTGATAAAATATGCCACCCACCCTACTGACAGAGATGATGGAATCAAGTTGTAGAGTAAGACTCAGATTTTCAGATACCTCCAAGGGGGGATTCGTTTCCCTGAACTTTGAATATTTATTTCGTTTTTTTTTTCCCCCCACTTATGGAAATGAAGGGTGAGAGTGGAAGGGATAGAGTACTTAAAAAGGGAGGATGGCGGTGGGCGCTAGGCAAGAATTTTTTTTAATGCATATAAGGAAACCAAGGGCCACAAAGAACATCACGCTGCTGACAGAAGAATTTTGAAAGTGACATCTTGAATTAATTATATTTTGAAAAGAAAATCCCTGGCTTGGACAAATGTCCGTGGTCTTCAATAAATTTTAATTCTGTCTTGGAAAAAGCCATAGCTGGAATTCTTAATGAGATTATAGATAATGAAATTGCAAAGACCAAAAAAAAAAAAAATGCATTAAATGAAATTATCTAGTTCACAGAGAGAGAAAGCTAACTGAAAGGGATCCCAGAGATTGCAGGGTACAATTACCTTATTTTACAGGTAAAGGGTCCAAGTTGTCGTAATATGAAGGCTACCTGCATGGACGAGGCTTGTCCTGGGCATGCATACACCTCCCAACTGGAGGCATTCCATCCCCTAACAAGTGGCTGGTAGGTACTCTCCTTTCATTGACTGCATAGCCCGAAGAGGCAGCCCCTTTTAAAACTGGCGGGCCTGAGTGTGTCCCCTTGGGCGCTCCTTACTCCTGGGTCCAGAGGATGGAGCGCACCATGCGTTCACAGAGGAGGACCATGCATTGAGCCAGTAAGAGGGGCATGTCGCCTTCCCTTGCACCCTCTGGGGCTTGGGGAGTGTTTGTCTTGTTCAGTTTGGTGCGCTGGAGATGATTCCCAAAGGCGGGGGCAATTGAAGCCATGGGGACCTTGGAGCCAGAGTGTCTGTAGAATGAGCCCAGCCTGCAAGCGAGGGAAGCCAGGGTGCCTGGGACTTGAGGCCAAGGGGAATTTTGAACCTAAAATCGGAACTGTGCTCTATAGGAACAGAAGGAAACTGCAAACCCATGCTCCTTCCTCGCTGCAGAGACCCACGCAGTATAAGGAGAGACGTGGGAATTATACCTCCCGCATATTGGGGAATGAGTTTGATTATACTTGTGGAGGTGAATATTTCTTTGCAAAAGCGAATCCAACAGTTTGAGGCTCAGGGGAACTGGGTGCAAGGTAGCATGCCCTATTCGTGGGGGAACATCCATTGGTGAAGGCTGGAGCCTAGACAGCCCCAAACCTGAAAGGGTACCAAAGAACCTTGGGAGAAAGGTGAGATGTCAAGTACCTGGCCTGCAGGCAGTGGGGCTAGGGCAGTCAGTGTTACGTGCAGGTTGAGGAAACTGAGGGGAAGGGAGATGAAATGATGCCTTGCCCATGAACACAAAGGTAGAATTTGAATCCAGGTCCTCTGCCTTCAGGGCTAGCATACTCTCCTGTCTACCATAGTGCAAAAAATTTAAATAAAACTCACCCACAAATATATATACACACATATGTATATATGTATCTATATACATACCCACATATATACACATGTATACACATGTGTATATATGTATATTATAGAGATACATATATATACATACATATATATATATATATATATATATATATATGAAATTTGAAGGAAGCTAGAAAGTCAAAAAGTAGAGGTGAGGAAGACAGTGTCCCAGAAATTTGGGCTTACCATCCCAGATCAAAGAACTGGTTCTGACTGGGACTGACAAAGGGACTGGAGGAGGAAAAGATGCAGGACAGGGGAGTATTTGAGCATGCTTGGGGGTGGTATTCAAAGCCATACAAGTTTCTGATGGTTAGTACCTAGACATCATAGTGCATAGAGTGATAGACTTGGAGTCCTGAAGACATGAGTTCAAATCCTGGCACAGACATTTACCAGCTATGTGACCTGGGGCAAGTTGCTTCATCTCATTATCTATGCATTGTATACGTATCTGTTGTTCAATCTTTTCAATTGTGTCCAACACTTCATGACCCCATTTGGAATTTTCTTGGCAGAGACACTGGAGTGGTTTGCCATTTCCTTCTCCAGCTCATTTTGCCGATGAGGAAACTGAAGCAAACAGGATTAAGTAACTTGCCCGGGGTCACACAGCTAGTGTCTTGAGACTGGATTCGAACTCAGGAAAATGAGTTTTTCTGATTTCAAATCCAATGTTCTATGCACTATGACACCACCTAGTTGCCCCCTGTATATGTATACACATTTGTATGCATGTATGTGTGTACAGATAGAAGACAGATAATGTGTACATGTGTGTTATACATATTTTCTCTACAAATAGAATATAAACTCCTTGAGCACAGAAATTATTTCATTTTGGTCACAATATTTCCAGAATGTGGCACTGTAAATGCTTGAATTGACTTTCCATATTCACCTGAACCAGTTGCCCCAGTTATAATTTTCCTTTTCATTTGAAACTAGTTCAAACATCAAGTAAGCACCTACTATGTGAATCTAGAGCACAGTACATTTATTGGATTAAGTACAAAATTCAACTAAGTCCACCTCCTTTCATAAAACTTAATTAAATAATTAAGAAAACTTAATTATCCTAGGTCATATTTAAACTCAAGGTTGTATTGGTAAATGTATAAAAACCAACTCTTTGAAAAAAAAGTACCTTTAACACATTTTAATTTTAATTTGCATTATTAAATTTTTCTCTCCATCACTTTCTTAACTTTAAATCAATCTTTGATTCTTAGCATTTGTTGATTTCCAAGGTGTAAATACTTGCACTGATAATTTAACAATCAGCTCTGGTCAGAAGTTACTCCAGCACTGCATGGTAACTTACCTCCAAATACATTCACCAAAGACTGGCCCCCTGGGTTGACTTAGTCTGCCGATGACTCAGGGTTTAATCAAGTAAAGTTATAACAGAAGTGAGTTTGGAGGAACAGCTGTTTTAATCAAAGAAAATGTCACTGTTCTAGATGTCATGAGAGAATAATTGTCCATTAAGTAACCTCTCTAATGTCAGCAATGTGGCACAGAACCATTTTATAGGCTGGGGGGAGGAAGGGAGACTTACCTGCTTAGGCATAACTGTCTAATAAAGTGCCAGTGCTCCTCACCTCAATGGACATTCACACACAACCATAATAATTACTTACAGGTGCATTTCCTGACCACTGTTTTCCCAACAAACCTATAAATTGACTTGATCCTACATTTTCTGGGCAGTTCAGTGACAGATCCCAATTACCTCACTGTTACCATAGTAACTAACAGACCACCTAGGGAAGGGGGAGGAGGGAGGCATAAAGATGAAAATCAGAGAGAAAAGCATTCCAAATGGTCATTAATGGGTGAACCTTGGAGTGCAATGAAATGTTAATTGACACCTTTGGGAGTAGGTCTTGTTAATCCCATCTCTTAGGAATAGGGATAAGGATGCAAATGGAGATGGGAATGGGGGAGGTGGAAGGGCACTCCATGAGCGCCATCCTGGTTTTCTAGAACAAGTGACAGCTAAAACTTTATAAGCACTTCCTCCTAAGCCTTGCAATGTGTTGCTCTCTCTTATTTGGTTTTTCTCTTTTGTTTGTCATTTCCTCTGCTTCTCCTCCCACCCACCCCCCACCCCCCACTTTCTGAACACATTAGTTACTATGGAAACATTGGTGTGAATGTCAAAAGAGACTGCCCAGAAGGAAGAGCTGTCTAAAGTCAATTTATAGAATGGCTTGACATGCGTTTCATGTTTGGGGAATCTGGAGACTTTGAAATATTCATGACCAGTATGTGGGTGGGTGGGTGTTATCTGTGGCTTCAAAATATTTTTGATATAAGCAAAGGAATCCTGCCAAGTATTCTTTTTTAGAAAAAGAGGGGGAAAATAAACAGTGGCCTTGTTGGGAATTTAGAATCCAATTGATTATCAGTCAGGCTCATGGATACTGCTTCCCCTCTAAGTTTTTCACATGCATTGGAATGGCTATTCAGGTGAATCTGAATCTTTCAAGGAGAAAGAAATAAAAGCTTTGGAGAGAATGATACTTGACATTTAAAAAAATAAATTTTATTGATATTTTGATCTATCTAAATATATCCCCTCATCTCCTCTAACCCAAAGAACTGTGCCTTATAATAAAGAATAAACAAAAGATATGATAGATAAAAGAATAAATAAAAAGGGAAAAAAGAAGAAAAAATAAAGAACAAAACAAATAGAGGATAAGATATTTCAGCAAAACTAACACATCGAAAAATGTCTGACACCAAATGTAGCATTCTAAACCATTGTCCCCACCCCTGCAGAGAAGTGATTGAAGGTGTTTCTTTGGGGCTAAACCTGCTCATTTTATTTTTGCCACCTTCAAGGTTGTCTAACGTCATGATTCTTTAAGTAAATATTGTATCTGTTGTTTTATATGGTTATACTTCTTTTAGCTAGGGGACCCAGTGGAGAGAGTCAGGAGGACCTGAGTTCAAATGTGACCACAGACACTTCCTAGCTGTGTGATTCTGGGCAAGTCACTGAACCGTGTTTGCCTCAGTTCCCTCATCTATAAAATGAGCTGGAGAAGGAAATGGTAAAGCACTCCAGTATCTCTGCCAAAAAACTCCAAGTGGGGTTACAAAGGGACTGAAAAATGACTAAACAACAAATACTTCTTTCACATATCAGTTCAGAGAAATTTTTCCTTGGCTTATTTTTTAATGTCATCTGAAAACCAACTAAAAATGAAAACAAAGAAACTTTTTTAAAAATTATTTTATTTGTTTTCAGTTTCCTATAATTACTTCCACATATCTTAGATTTTTTTCCCCTCCTTTCGCTCTCCCTTCTCACTCCCTTCCCTAGACAGTGTGAAATCTTATATAGGTTCTACACATTCATTCCTAACAAATACATTTTCACCTTAGCCATCTTGAATAGAAGAATTAAAATGAATGGGAGAAACCATAAAACAAAACAAAATATAACATAAGAGAAAATTGCTTCATTCTGCAATCCAATTCCATATTCTTTCTCTGGAAGTGGAAGGTGTTTTGCCGCGAGTCCATAGGGAATTTTTTAGGTCCTCACACTACTGTGAAGGGCTAAGTCTACCAGAAAATTGTTGCCATGTACAAAGATCTCCTGGTTCTGCTCCTTTCACTCAGCATCAGTTCATATAAGTCCTTCCAGGCCTCTCTGAAGTCTTCTTGTTCATCATTTCTTATAGCGTAAGAGTATTCCATTACATTCATATACCACAATTTGTTCAGTCATTCCTTAATTGGTGGGCATCCCTCAATTTCCATTTCTTGGCCACCACAAAGAGAGCTGCCATAAATATTTTTGTACA